>JAEMON010000001.1:46847679-46869110 GCA_030264115.1 Lygus lineolaris | reverse complement strand
TTCAAATTTATTTAATGATAATAAATTACAATAAGAAACAAACAAAAATACAACAAACTTGTGCTGAGGGGAGAAGTCTTTCATTTGTATGTAAATCATATACATTTTTTTAAAAATTCAATTTTCTACTATTTCCTAATGTTACATAATACACATTTATATACATTGTAATGATGAAAATGTTCTTTAACTAATAATACGACAAGCTCCTGCAGGTAATTTTGTAAAAATTAATATTATGAACTCTTGGAATATAATGTTTTAATTTTGGACTTGAAAATATTCCTTTCCTGGACTTTTCCAATTTCCATCGGTAAAGTGTTAAAGAGCTTTGCTCTCCTGCAGTCATAACTACTAGGCCGGAACTCGTTAGCCTAAATTGCATCTTAACAAACCAACTACCCGCTGTTCTAGTTACAAATTTTTCGTGATGACACAAATTTCCACTACATAGCGCTTTGCGTATTTTTATTAAGGCTATCCGCTCCTCCATTTCTCTTATGGTGTTTCCTCGAAACTCTTCAAATAATTTTTCCGTGGTGAACGTTTCTTTATTTTAGGAGTACTTTTATCAGGGCTTTTTTTTTTAAATGGAAATTGATTCCATCAGTGATTCACCACAACCTCTAAATCCACTAACTCCATATTATCATTAAAGATTGCTCTAAGGCAAAATTGTCGTAGGTTCTTAGCTGCCTCTAGACATTAGTCAGCACCGTGTCATACAGGTTTGCCTATATCTCTCCCAAGTATTGCTGCTATCTACTTGCAAATTGTTCATGCCGAAGTCTTAATTAAACAGTTACTTCTCAGCTCATCACTGTCTCGTCTACCCTACCTCGTGATGGATGGAGATATGGCAACGAACTGGAAACGCTATAAAAGATCTTTTGAGTAGTATGTGAGGGCGTACTACAATAAAGGGGATGAGGAAACCAAGATCGCAATACTTTTGCACGAATCTAATGACAATTTCGATTCGTTTGGGCTTAGTGAGGCAGAAAGGAAGGTACTGAAAACGGTGCTTACTAAAATTTGATGGACATTACAGCCCAAAATCTAATATCACTCACCTAAGATACAAGTTTTTCACTCGCAAGCAACAAGCTGATGAATCGATGGAACAATACATGGCAGAAATGCGAAATCTAAGTACACCATGTGAGTTTAGCACACTCAAAGATGATTCGGTCCGGGATTTATTAATTTGTGGAATCTGTGATTGTAAGCTGCAGGAGCGCCTACTTCACCTGGGCAACAACGATGCAGAAAAGGCCCTAGAAGCCTGCCGAACCTATTCTTTGGTTAACGAGCAAGTTACCAAAATCAAGTAAGAGAAAGATGAAGAAGGGGAAGTAGCAGTAGACCAGATTGCATGTCATAGTAAGGCACAGAAGCGCCGGGGGGCGTCGTCTCAAAAGCCATCGCCTACTGGGACCAAGCCTATTGACTGCAGGTACTGTTATTACACTCATCGTTACGGCAAGGGCCTGGCATTTGGCAAGCAGTGCAACCAGTGTGGACGGATGGAATCATTTTGCCACGGTCTGTAGATCCAAGAAGACCAGGGACAGGCAGGTGGACACACTCAGGAAGAGGGAGTCTGAAGAGGATTCGGATCTGGAGTACATGCTGGATGCAGTTGAGGTTATGGAGCTGGAAGATGAGTGGGCAGGATACATGGCTTCATGGACAAGATCGGTGGACCTGGCAGATTTGCTTATTGAAGGTCTGTTCCATTTAAAATAGATTCAGGGTGCACACTGTGCATAGTGTTATGTTCTCAGTTCGAGACAGATAGAGAAACTAGGATTAGATAAGAATAATAAACAGCCATCCAAAGTCAGAATCACTTCATCAAAGTCAGAGAGGATGCCTGGAAGTTCCCTTCTCCTCTGCGAGGGGAGCTGGCAGGCTTTCATCCTCCAGTAATTAAATAGACACTCTTCTACCGGCTATCATATAGTGTACACTATCAAACCTTCTATCCTTTCTCCATTTTACCTACTTCGTGGTATTTCATATTTTCATTAATTATTTTTTCTCTTTGTGAATACTTACCTTCAGCATCACATCGATCTGGTAATTCCATTAATTTCTATATTTCATTTATATTGATTTGAGCAGTATTAGGTAGGTTTTCTATCCTAAACTCTCATTTCATTATATTTTCTTTCTCCTTATTCTGTCTTCTTGTCTATTCATACTCTTCCTCCTAAATCAGGGTACTATAACGTTTTCTCAATTTTACTAAAATTGAGTGGAAGCAGAAACTCTGTGTTCATTTTAGGTATTTATAAAGTAAAACCTAGGATACATTTTAGCACGGATAGGTATCTACTAAAAATCAGTAGTCCTCAACTGTCACAACCTGTAAGTCTGAACGTCATTCCATAAACTTACATTGTGGACTACGAATGTTCTAATATTTTGGGATTGCAACCTAGTGAGAGATTGGGGAGTGATCAAGGGATTGAAACTTTTGAGGATGACATTATCCTTTGGTCAGAGAGTAGAGAGGGGTTAAAAATAATTTTGGAGAAAGTACCTACTTAAAAAGGCAAAGGAAACAGGAATGAAATTTAAAGTTAAAACAATGCGCGTTTATCATGGAACAGGTTACATTTTTGGGACACAAATTTGGGCCAAAAGTTCCAAAGTTAAAGCAATTATAGCTCTCAAGTCACCCTCCAACAAGAGAGCTTTACAAAGAATTCTAGGTATGTTCAATTATGTGGGACAGTATATAACTAACTACCAAGAAAGGACTGTAGCTTTGAGAGAGCTTTTAAAAGATGGATGTGCGTTCATTTGGACCCCCATTCATGAAAATATTCTCGCAGATCTCAAAAAGTTGCGGTCTCAGGCACCAATCCTAGGGTTTTATGGCTCAAGTAAGCCATTAACATTGAACATTGCAAGTTCAGTTGGGCTCAGAGCACCTTTGCTGCAGGTTGGTGAACCGGTAGCCTATGCATCCAAGGTTTTGACAGAGGTTCAAAAGAGATACTTGCTTGTCCCATTTCAGTGTTTGCTCTATTGCTATACCCAGATATGTACATCGTACTGCTCACTTGTTCAATCTCTGGACAGCAACACAGCCGCCAATTAGGTAAGGCAAGCAGGAGCGTGACATTTCATTGTTCCAATTTTAGGTGTATTAATATTTCTTGGTGCAAATGTGATGAAATTGGTTTTTGTTGCATTGAATTTCATCCCTAAACTGTTGATAGATTCAGTCAAAGTAGCCATGCTTCTTTCGGCCTTTTATATTAACTGTTTCCATCCCCCGAAACTATCAGACGGTGTCATCGGCAAAAGAAAGAGTCACCCCCTCTACTTCCTTTTCAGAACTTTACTTATATAGATTATAAAATAAATGCTACCTAGTACAGTTCCTTGGGGAATCCCGAATCTAAATTGCCTCCCTTTGCTGATAGGTACAGTTGTTCATTTTGACGTACTGCCATCTGTTTTTCAGGTGGCTATCAACCCATTTTACAAACCCCTCACTATTTCCCGTTTGTTTGATAGCCATTACTAGTTTACTGTGAGATATTGTATCATACGCTTTAGACAGGTCTAAATAAAATTGAGTAAGATGGACATCTAACTTCCTCTCATTTCCTCCTTCGTCCCCCCCCCCCCCCCCTATCACATATCTTTCCTCATTATCCATTTCATCAATAATCTTGCCTTCATCCCATTTGTTACACATGTTGTATATAGTATAACTATAATAATTTCTCTATCCTATTCGCATCGAATAAAAGAGGGCCTTTTATTTTAATTTGTTAACTGTTCTGCATGCCACAACTTTAGTTTTCTCTTCTCACACTTTTACTTTGTGAATTATGTCCCAGAGCAATGCATTTTATTAGGTAAGTAGGTACCTATTCTAAGTAACGGTTAGTTACTGATTTACTTTTATTCAGTTAAATAGTAGGTATAGTTTATACAATTATTATTCGGAGCTAGGCGGGAACCATGTTCCTTTTATTCTGAACAAAACTGGATTACTACTCTTACATAATATTATTATTAAGAATAGCCATTATTGTAGGATACAATACATGTAGATGAACATGTGATACCTCCATACAGCGGCAATCAACACAAAATTACTAATAAGAATATCCTATCAAATGATTCTGCACATCTAGTAACTAGGCACAAAATCGCTGAAAGTCGTTTAAAAGGTCCAAAAAATTGTATAAGAAAATACTACATACGAGTACCTATGTTTAGTTTTATGAAAATAAGCGCATTTAATCATACTGCATGGCTGGAACTTTTCTACTTTTTTCGCTTTCTTTTCTTCATCGAGGCAACTTTGATCCTCGATAGAGATGAAAATTATTTAAATGAAAACGAAATGTTGAACACGGCGTGATAGAAAGCAAAAAGGGAGGGTGATTTATGGCTATTATTGGTGATCAACTGGTTGGATGAAAGTATTTGATGGATTTCGATCATTATTCTTCGAATTCCTAGCTGCAATTCACTAGTAAATAGGCAAAATACCGGGAACGCCGACAAATCGTTTGGCTGGCGAAGTTTGTCAAACATGAAACGAATTTGAAATGTAAAGTAAGGGTGAAGTATCGGCAGTAATACTGAGCTGACACGCAGCCTCCCACTATCAAGTGAATTAAAATCGAACGTCGTTTTCGATAAGACGATAAACAAAAGGAAAGAAATGGGGATGTACATTAACATGTTGAGATGAGGATGTATAAGAAACGTGAGTGAGTGAAAGCGAGTGAAAGACGTGAACTAGGGAAGGGGGGGGTCTATTGGTGAAGGAAGTGAATGATGTGTAGGCCGCGCGAGCTCCGTGGTAGAATGGCTGGCGGCTGAGATTGGTTTTTATCACAGCGGAAACAGAAATCAAAGGTCCTTATCCCTCGCTTGACCAAAGAACTGACCGAAGAGACGGTAAATTTTAAAGTAATGAAGAGACGGGAGGGTAGGGCCCTTTCAAAGGGACGTAAATCGGAATTGAAAGGGCTGATCTGTCAAGCCTTTCGTATCATTGTACAGCCACAACTGAGAATGAGGGTGAACTTGAGAATGGGCCGCTTATCATGAATCATTTTTCTGTTCACGAACGTAAAAATTTATAGATAAGAGAGTACCTACAACATTGTGGAAAATCGCTACCCACCTAGTCATAGTTTCTTACTGTATGACAAAGGAAACACAAATAGAATGGCCATGTTACATGAGTTTTCGTCAGTGATTGATGACAACAAATTAAGCTGAAACAAATATAGTCCAACTATATAATGAATGGGAGATTCGTTTACGAAAAAAGAAAACGTGAAATAATGAAACAGGACGGGAATTCCAGACGGGAAACGTCCGTGGCGATTGAGATTACGCCCAAGCACTCCTTATCAAAGAAGCGATTGAATCACCCAAAAAACAAATAAAAGGTACAAAAAGATTCCCCAAACTGTACGTGATGGTCAAGTAAACAATAAATTTGTTTACAATATGGTTACGAGGAAAAATAAGCTAAAACTGTAAGAATTTACCTTATGAACATAGGACGTTTTGGTGGGAACTCTCACATTTCCTTCATCTACGTAAAGAATCCTGATGTTTACTATCACGCTGGTCTGAAATTACGATAGTTCCTTCGTAAGAATCCACTCTGAACCGATTTCACACTTTTTTTCTACTTCCACTGGGTTTTAAAACGAAAATAACAAACCAGATGCGCCTACTCCGGATCGACCAACAGGGATTTGGTAGGGCACCCCACGGAAGTAATCCAAAACATCACACCCTTGTTCTAACCGACAGGAAATTTTATCGTTTTTAAATGCAATAATTTATCACATGAACCGCAGCACTAAATTGACACGAATTCTATGAGTTGGTGGCTACATAAATATAATTATGCCGACTACAAGAACTACACTCCATCCAAGCCACGGCCTTACTAACTTGTGATAGATATTTATTCTGATACTTGTGATACTTGATGTCAATGAGCTAGGTAGCTCTGTCCAAGCTCCGCTCCCAGGCTGTCCAATGTTCACTCCATCCGGGGTGGATGAGTACTTTCGTTGTGACGTCGTCTTTCCACTGTAGTAAAATATCCATGCTTCCATGGTCATCCCAAGGAAGTTAGAATTAAATGGAAGCGCCCTCCCATAAAAAGGTGCGTTTGCTCTCTTTTTCAGTCGACTCGTTTTCCGAGGTGCCACACAACCCTATTTTCGTGATGGGATCATTTCATCACATTTATCGGATCGGAGTTGATATAAACTATGCCGGTCTTCGGCTTCATCAGTAGTTCATCAATAAATGAACATTCTACGAGTTTTTTCCATAATAGAACAGTTTATTTAGATTGATGTTCTTTTGGATTAAATAATGATGAAATAATTGATTTGTTTTATTTGGGGGCCGATACCCGACACGATATATATATTTATTTAGATTGGTACCGAGGATCAGGGCACATCCTCAAAAGAGCATTCATCACTTTGGCCAAAGTTTCGACCCTTGCGTCACGGAAGTGTGCTTTTTCTGTCCAACGCTTCGGATCATGTATTTTGGTTGACTGGAAACCATTAACAACACCAATATCGGTAACGGTCAAAGTTAATTTAATAATTACTCGGTAATCAAAAACTCATTTTTGGAAACACAGACTGAGGTCATGGAAGAAACAGAAGGAAGTTCCACTCAATGTAAATATTCGTGCGGGAAAATATCCCTACTTCTACAGCTATCTAGCGGCGACGCGTGGAACTAGAATTATTAAAATATTTTAAAAAATCGATTTCTTGTTTCTTCCATGCTGAGGTTCCCAAGTTTTTCCGAGCTTGTCCGTGAGTGTCAACAGTGTTGATCAGCCAACAGTTACTTGAAGCATACATGTATGTCGAGATGGCGGGAAATTCAATAACAAGAAGTTATACTTCTTTGCGCCCGTTAGACACATTGGGATGGGATGTTGGTCGAGAAACCGCGTCACGCTCAAAAGGAAGAACAAATTTGTAAGAACTTTTTTTTTTAAGAACAATCGACGATTGTACGTTTTTGTATGCTTTTCCCCTCGAGGATCCCGTTTTTCGGACTCGTCCACGGATAGACCGCCGGCCTCCCCGACGGGACGTATTTTGAACTCTTCTAGTTTACGCGGCCGAAGCATGTTGTTGTTTATATTTTACTTACGGCTTTTTCTGTGAGTTTTTATAGAAATATAGTTTTATGATCGAAGTGAAAGTGTTCTGCGTAAAGTTCTTTCTACCTCCTTCGCTTGTAGAGCTATCAAGACTTCTGTGGTACAAGAATTATGTGGTTTATATCCTGTCTGTTTGTGTGCGTGAGTGGGTGTATGAGAATGGCCAAAGAAGTATAACTTCCACCGTCTGGTCCGACACAGACCAGACTGAGGTTCCCAAGTTTTTCCGAGCTTGTCCGTGAGCGTCAACAGTGTTGACCAGCCAACAGTTACTTGAAGCATACATGTATGTCGTGAGTGCGGGAAATTCAATAACAAAAAAAATTGGTCTGCGTCCACCAGATGGTGGAAGTTATACTTCTTTGGCACGGGAATAGGACCCAATTTCGAACAGCTATTTAGCAAAGGCTCGGTTGCTTAGACCAATACTTGAGGGACTTCTTTCGGGGGATGTTTCAACCCAGAAGTGGTCAAGTGAATGACAAATTTCGCAGGCTGCTCCCGCCTCTTATAGGCCTTTTAGTTCTGTTGTTGGTCGCGGGAGGCGCTGTTTGTCGACGGCAGCGCCGAACGCTCACTCCCGGTACTACGACTCTGGAGGTCGATCGTAGCGCTAGGTGGTCATGCCTGGTACTACCATTCATCTGGGCGGCTCCTCTCAAACATTAGAGTATTATATTGGACAAAATAACTTAATATACAACTGCTGAATACAATTAGTTCTAGGCAATTTAGCAGAAGAAAGCTGAGGGAAGTAGGTAAGGTGTAGCAAGTCTTGAAAAGATAATGATTACAGAGTCTTATGCAGGAAGCTAATTCTTATTTAAAAAAATGTGGCAAAATTTAGGTTCAAAATCAATCGTGATACCAAATTGGAGTGGAACATCAATTAGCAACATCAACTAACAACACAAACATACATGGCTGGTAGAGACAAACACATCTAAACGGAGAAAGAAGAAAACGAAGAATACCACCACCATTTTTTAATTTTAGTATCCATAATCCATGTATAACACTTGAATGTTGTCTTTGTTTGGCCGGTTTGCCATTCGCCGCATAAAATAATAATTCCAAACTTGAACTAGAACCATTCAAAATTGTTTCGCTCCTTATATGCATTGTAATTTATGAGAAAGTGTCATCTAGATCTTTGCTCTTGTGCCTCATATTCGTCTGGTTCTAACCGAAGTGTTTAGTTTGCATTCCAGTATGGCTCAAAAAGCGCTCAGTAAAGAAGAAAAAGAAAAAATCGAACGAAATCGTCAGAATGCATTATCTATTAGGATGAAGAAGACTACTAAATCCAAATCTATTCTGTAAGTTTAACTGAATTAATTACATGAGTTGGTACCGTTCTCTGGAATAATTCAGAATGCAGAGCTTGAGAATCCAGAGATGAAGGTAACACCTTCGATAAAGCTGGACAGAAATACCTACTTCTTCAGATACAAGACTTCTTCGTAATTCACACACCGATGCCGACACTGCGTACCACTGCCGACACTGTGTACCCACTTCCTGGTTCCTCGATGTTTCTCGTTTTTTGTTTTGCGGGTTTTCAGTTTCATTTACTCCACTCTAAATTTTCAACCATAATATATTATCTGCCTCATTGCGCACAGGCAAGTGATGCTCGACGTCGAATGATGATGTCTAGTGGTAGTGGTTCAGTGCGTGGTTCAACTTGAGTTGAAGACGAATCAGCCATGAAAGAAATTCTTCCATGGATCAGCTCTCCCGATCATGTTGAAGAAGGGCAATGTTGGTATGGTAATGGTTTGGCTCCTGACTTGATTTGATCAAGGCGCCTAGCATGAAACCGTCAGCTAGTTCCCCACTATACAGGATCACCTGAGATATCCATTTAACCGAGAATATCTGAACTCCATCTTCCCCCCTACGTTGAATCCATCTCAGACAGCGACCAATCCGCAATCTAACATCCACATTGCAAGAAACAACCATAAGTAAAAACAAAATCAAAGTATCAAATTTAAAATTACTGACTCCTGTGACGAATCATAGCATACGCAGAAAGAAGAAGAAGTTCCCCACTTCAGATGTTGAAGCTGAAGAGCTTGACAACGACAATAAATCACATCACAGGAATGAGTAGGATTGAAAAATCATATACTTACAACAGGTCAAAATTTAAGAGAAGAATAATAATGAAGAGAGAAATAATGTGTCACAGTTATTGTGCGCTAATCTTTCTGAAGTGGGGAAAATCATGCAGGAATACATAGGCGGGGAACCCCGGCAGAGGGGGAATCCACATAGCTTGAGCGGACGAAGGTTAACATGGCCTCCATGTTGAGTCACGATAAGTTGGTAATATTTCTTTCACGTCACCTCCTTGAGGACATGGACCTAGAAAATGGGACAGGTTCTTGGTATCAGCTGTGTAAAAACGTGCCCAGGATCCAAATGTCTAGTTTCTGAGGGTGTGGGGGTTCATAGCATCCAAGAGTAGCGTAGCTTTGGACCCCCCACTCTCTTGGCCATCCTTCGCTTCATCCCGTTCATTCATTAAAAGCCCCCCGCACCCACTGCTGACGCCCCCTGTTCCTCCTCCTAGACCCCCGCGCTACCTTCCCTCTCAACACCATTTGAAGCAAAAGGCGATTGACAGTGAAGGGGGTTGATACCCAGTCCATGCCCTACACCCACTCAATAATATCGAAGTTTGAGACTTGACAGGAATATTTCAAATTGGCGGTCTGATCAAAAGCAAATCCTTGCCTTTGGGTCTGCCTGGAGTGCATGTATGTGAATTCCAAGAAATTCCACTGATGTTCACACTTTCTGTTTTATTGAACGATCCTTGATATTAATTTTCAGTACTGTGGAGTCTCTTCAAAAAAATGTCATCAGTGTTGATGGCGTAAAATACATTGATTCTCAAGGTGGTTTCCTAGTGAAGGATAAGAAGAAAGAAGAGGTATGTGTCTGAGCATCCAATTTTGAATTACATACCTACATTATAATTATATCGCACCCGTCGTGGAACAAGGGAACAACTCCAAAGTGCTCGCGCAGGAGTTGCGCCCTTATTCCACGACGGGTGCGATATGCTTGAAAAAATTGAATAAATGAA
Organism: Lygus lineolaris; assembly: GCA_030264115.1. Lineage (NCBI taxonomy): Eukaryota > Metazoa > Arthropoda > Insecta > Hemiptera > Miridae > Lygus > Lygus lineolaris. Next base: position 46,858,806 of record JAEMON010000001.1, on the reverse strand, counting down.
ATGTATGGTAACTTTTTATGGTTAGTCGAGAGACTACCTGAGTCATTATTTAAGCGCATTATTTATTTATTTTTGTTTTAGCGGTTATTATTTAAAATCGTCAAATTCTTCAGATGATTAGGTATATTATTTCAAAAAAAGTAACTTTACTTGTTTATCAACTTTACAATAGTTTTCTTTCGTGTGCGGAAGAAGATAGATAAAAATCCAGTACTACTTAGTCGGTAGTTTTCTAATGCGCTATAATTGTTTTTATTTGCGCCCAGCTTCGTTTGGTTGAGGCTGGTAGGTTCTACTATAATTAATTTGGGCTTATGTTTAATAAATCATTTTTCGTGTTATTGTTTTAAGGTATGGGTTGTCAAAATAATATTCGTAATTGACTTTCAGGTTGATGAAGAGGTTGGTACAGGTTTTGATGAAGATTGGAATCCTGAACCGATTGTTTGCAAGGAGTGTGAGAAGGAATTCCTCTCGTCATATTTGGCTGATAATTTCAAATTTAATGTTTGCGACGGTTGCAGGTATGTGAATGTTTCTACCTATCACTCTACCTAGGGGTCTACTAGCAACTAGGTACTGATTCTAGCTCTATAGTGTACCTTCCCACACTTATTCAGCCTGTATGTAGAGAACTAGTTACCTGCCGCAAAAATGAAACTCGCGGACCACTATGTGATGAGTTTTAGTCGAAATCCCTTTATTTCGACTTACTTCTTTATGGGTAGAAGATTGTGACTCGATCTATGTGTCTGTTTGTACCTGGCTCGAATGTTAACTTGGTCTATAGTATAACTCTCAAGATATCATAATTGGTAACGCTAATTGATTTCACGTTACTTAAAGATGTGAAGACTAAAGCGCTATATCACATATTTCTTTTAATTTGAAAGTAGCTTTTGAAATGAAATTGTAGTAACTTATTTTGCTTTTGTTTATGACAATTATGTAGGTATTAAAAAACAAATTGGAAAGATTAGTTGCGTCACTGCCAGGAGAGTCTCCCTTAACAAAATGTCTGCCAAGTTGGGTTGGCAGTAGGTGTAGCTTCCTCACTTTTGTAACATGGACGTATAGAATCAGTTAGTGGAAATTTCACCGAAATTGGTCGAGTACCTAGTTCATGAGTTATGCCTGTGACAACGAATTTCAAGTTTGCACATGCGCAGTTGCTATCACTGCTAGACTAGAGTTGCAGGAAATTCACGATTGCGCATGCGTCTCCCTGAAAATTTAATCAAATTCGGACCATAACTTCATATAGTTTTGCCTGGGACAAGGAATTGACCTCAGACAGACATACAGACCAGCAGAAGACAAGGGACCGAATTGTTCAGAGAGCTCTGAAACGTAAAAAGCAAAAGGAAATTTCGATTTTAGAGGACAACTTTTTTTTGTTTGTTCGAATACTACTTTGGTAGTGAGGAAGCAAAATCTATTTAAGGGTGAGCCAACTGGAAATTGGTCTCTGCTTGCTATTGAACTGCTGATAGCAAGGTTTGAGATGTTACTCCCAAGTTCATTTTTAAGCAATTAAGAAGCTCAGTTTATGTTGGGGACTGCCTTGAAAATTCATTCTCATGAATACCTCAATGCTGAATTTTTGTTTTCGATTTTCAGGGACGAAGAAGAAAAACATTCACTGATTACTAGGACAGACGCAAAGAACGAATATTTGTTGAAAGATTGTGATTTCGATTTGAGAGAACCTCCTTTGAAGTTTATTAACAAAAAGAACCCACATAATTCGAGGTGGGGTGAAATGAAACTCTACCTTCTCCCTCAGGTTAGTAATAGTTTATGCCTTTATAGCTAAGCTTTGAAATTATCTAAAGTTATACCATTATAAGTAAGCATGACTGCAAAACATCGTGGTAATCCAATTTCCGTGTTTGATTTCTGTACGGATATCAGCCCTTGAGGTCTAGCAATGGGGGACTAATGGGATGAACTATAAAATAGGTACTTACTAGAAAAAGTAATTCACCTCTTCCATTGAAATGGGTGCTTGGGTTTTGATAAAATGTTTGATCGCAGTGCAGTTTCTGAACCATTCGAGAACGAAGCAGTTCCGCATTTATAATTTCAAAACTCAAGGCCACCAAACTTACACTGTGAACGTTTTCCGAACCTGAGGATGAATAACCATGGAAGTAGGATTCCTACTTCTTTGGTCTTCTTCTTCATTATACAGAGGTACAACGAGTATGGAGGTATGGGGTTTATTCCACTTTACATGGTATTACATGGTATGGATGGAATCATGACGATCTCCTCCACTAATAGAAACTACACAATTGGAAACGAAAATGAATTCAAGATACTTCAATATAATTGGATAAGTACGAAGGTTGTCGGGTTGCACGGCCTGATTTTCGAATTTTGGTGGCTTGCTCCAAGGGCTGGCTGGCTTGTTTCGAAGGCTGGCTGTCCTATTTCAGGGGTTGGCTGATTAGCGTCTGGCGAAAAGCTGACCCCTTGCGGCAGGTTGTGCTGTCCTGATGACCACAACTGAGGCAAATGAGCCTGCATAAACTCCACGTCGGAATTTCTGCACTGTGAATGCAAAAAGTGAACTGCGAATGCGCAGAATGGTTCCCAAGGTTCGGAAGTTAGACTGTGAACAAACCTAAAATTTGATGGACCTATGCTTAATTTGGTTATTTACCAATCCATCGAATCACGAGGGGAAATCTCTGTGTGCCTGTTTCGTTAACTTCTAAGATATTACCTAGTTTTCGAGACAGAGTTTGGTGGTGTGAGGTCCCAGGCTAATTGCTTTAGACCGATTTAAGAATATTAGAATAATGAGAAAAATTTGCTCCTTCCGACGTAGTGTTTGTTGTATGTTGAAATACGCGCCTATAGTACCTTCCAGAATCCATTATTTCATCAACAATATTATTCATTTGATAACAGACAATGTAGTTGGTAGAGGTAAATTATGTTAAAGAGGCGCATTCCTCAGCTCTGCTCTACTGGCGCTCAAGGTTCAGTTCCCCCCTCTAGCCGGTCATGCAGCATTTACATTGATGGTCAGAAAAGGTTGGAACAGTTCTCCCTTGCCAGGTACTGGTGAGAGGGAAGTGGCCACTGGAGAAGGAAGATATTTTGGTTGTTAGTTGGGATGATATTGTAGAAGGAATAGCAGTTTTCACCTAGAACACACACAACATTGACGTTTTGAGTTGGTAGCAAATCGGTTGGCTGATTTTCGATTTGCTCTTCAAAACTTAGTATTCTTGATAAAAAAAACTTATTGTATTCTGCATTAGCATTAATATGGTTGAAAAATAACAATTTATTATGTTGTAATTCATTTTGAAAAATGAACTTTTTTTTTTCATTTTCTCCTTTCTATTTCGACAGGTGGAAGCCCGTGCGATTGAAGTTCATGGAAGCTTTGAGAAAATCGAGGAGCTACACAAAGAAAGGGAGGGGAAACGCCAAACAGCTAAAAGTAACAAATACAACAAGGATCTTAAAAGTAAGCGTAATTTTGTTGATAAAATGATGATTTTTCTGATTTTCATAATAATATTTTATTTTTACCATAGTATGTTTCTGTAACCTCTTGAGAGGTCCCAACGTAGTCGTTGGCGTTATTCCAGAAAAAGGATTTGTTGTTCACGAGTGAGGCCACCTATTCTTAATTTGTTTCTTTATTTTTTCCTTGAAACTCTATTTGCTCAGGACTGGTTTATGTTGGCATTCCATCAATCAATCAGCTACCAATAACCAAAACACAGGAAGAGAATATTTCCAAACAGTAGTTCTATGAAAGGGGAAAGTTACCTGTTATCTAACTTGTGTTATCCAAGTTGTTACTTGTGATTTTGTGTTACTGATTGATGTTTGACGTTTGGAAACAAAGCACACGAGAGTTGGATCAAAAGAGAACAACTTGTTTTAACGCAGGTAGTAGAAAGTAGAAAGGCCTAGAAGGTTCCAGAAATGCAGTGTTGCCAACAAATAGTATACATTTATTATCGTTCCTATACCAAAAACTCTATGGATGCCACACACATAGCCCGTTGTGGGTGACCGGTTCTGTGATGGAACTATACCAATGTTCGAGCTGAAAATCGTCACTCTGGTTCCATACCTAACCAGCCATTAACCAAATTATGTTGTCATAAATTAATTATCGCGATAGCTCGTGCTTCAATGGAAGTTCAATCCGGTTTGTTTTTGACCGAATTTTCTTGGATTAGCTACAGAGCCTGTACAAGGAGAGATCTCTGAGGAATTTTTTGGACAAGTGGTCAAATTTTGAAAATTAAGGGTCAAAAATCGTGTTTTTTGAGGTTTTTGGTGTAAATTACCATCTTAAACACAGAAACATATGATATATTCGGAATCAGCGGGCCCTTTGCAGTACGCCCAACATAGCAACAACAAAAATCCCTACGGCCGTGGAAGCTCCAGTACACTTACTTTCTGGACATGCCTCGTAGGACAGGTTAAAGTGGCCTTCAAATTTGGAAGACGTAATCTGTTAATCAATAATATTACAGCGGAGGTATAGCCTGAACTTGGGAGAAAACTGTTAACACTTTCAGTGTAGGAGACCCACCAGTCAGTCGGTGATGTTTCCACCCCAAGCGGGAGGCCAACTGGTTGGTCCTTCTCCTCTCTTGACCTCTGGAAACAGCGGGGGGCTCCACTCCTTCCCCTCATCCTGACAACCCGTTTTTTTATTAGCCAAAAAGTTAATAAAAGTAGTTAACAAAAATTTGATAAAAAATTTAATATAAGAATAAAAGTTAAATTTATTAGCCAAAAACAATTTCATTGTGGTTTGGGTGGAGGGATTTTGAGTCACGCACTGAAAGTGTTAAAACGTGACAAAATATGCCTTGATAGAAATCTGGTATGATCCACATTGCAATTTAGCAACGGCCTTCGCGATTCCAGGCTACAAACTCTAAATTGCAATATCGACCTTGAATAAGGCTTGTGGAGTGACCTAGTACATAAACAAAACAATCTGCATTGACAGCGCTAAAGAACTTTGTATATCTGGAGCCTCTACGATAAGTATCAACTCTCAGGACTACTGTATCATTGCTATGTATTGTTCGCATGTTGGGGAAATTTCAGATTTTGTAACAGACTTGATTTTGTCGCAAAACTTGATCTATTAGCAGGTGAAGGCATAACTACTGTCTAGCAACAATTACTTTGCATATTTTTCTTAGCTTGTGACGAAGAGACGATAAATTCCTACAAATTGACATGTTTGCACAGACATGAGAAACTTGGCCCTTGGTGCTCTGGCCTATTTTGTTTCAGTCGAAGACCACCATTCTTGTGGACGTGTGATGTATAAATGATTTTCTGTTTGTTCTAGATTTGCGCATGACTGTAAGGAGCTCACTGTTCAGAAAAACAATTGCACCATCCCATGAACATGTTTTTGGTGAGGAGAGGTACAATGAAGAAGATGATACTTATACTAAAACATGTAAAACATGTGATTTTGAACATACATACGAAAAGATGTGATTTTGAACATTCATGTTAGCATAAAGAATGATAGATACAATTTATTCGCAATTTCAATTAGTATGTGAGTGTGTAACTGAGTGAAAGAATAATAGAGTGTAAAAAGTGATAAACTGGTTTAACTGGTTCACTGCTCATGTATTTGAGTAGCATGCAACCTTTCACTTGAAACTTTCAATGTTGGATGAATTGTTCCTTTCTAAGCTAACCATGAACTAAAGCCTGCATGTTTAGACATCTTTATGATTCAAACCAAAATATCTACTCACTCTTAAAACTAGAAATCTCGATCTAATTTTATTTCTTGAGTGAGGAGTAGGAGTTATGAAAACATTTGTATCTTTTGTGGGTTGATTCACTTCATCATACTTTATTTGAATCTGCTCGTATGATTGTATTTAGGAACAATCTATCGTACTTTTTGAACGCATAGGTAGTTTTTCTACTCATTTCGATTCTCAAGTTCAACGCCATCAAAAAGTGACCATTGTATCTACGTCCCGTGAAATGGATGCATTACTAAACAATATGTTTCTGAAATCGCGACTTTCAGATGCCTATAAAAATTGGGGAAGGCATTAATTCCGGACTCCACTTAATTTTTGCGCATATCGTCGAGGAATCAGCAACACCATCGAGCTCATTTTTCACAACTTTTCAGGAGAGAGAAAAAACTGATTTTTTGTCCACTAAGGCCTATATTCACCTAAGTTTTTCTTGATACCTATGATAAATTACACCATCTATGTGCTCAAAGAGAAATTTAATGTAAATTTCGAATGTATAAAATTTTCCTGAGCTATACGCACTGTTGCAGATCTTAACTCGTTGAATGCGTAATGGCTCGATCGAGCAAGCTCAAGCTCCATCTGAGGGGCGGAGTGGCTCAATTGAGCCAGCTACTCAGAACGGACGCGCTCCCGTATTTTCCCGCCAGATTAGGATATCTCGTCTCTGATTGGTGTAGGAATATTTCTTACCCGTCTTGGTGATCTTAGCCCCCGCTAGAATGCATTCCATTCCTAATTTCCAACTTTCTTGCACCAGTAATCAACCCCATTCTGCTGGCGTCTGCATGGATGATCGGGAGAGAAAAATGGGGTGCCGCCCCTGGGGACAACCCGTGAGAATGGGATCCGCATTCAACGTATTAAGCCACGGTTACACTTGCAGTGTTTGGCCCAACACCGAGTATTCGCCCATACTCTCCCAAATATTTACATATGCTCGGAGTTTGCCAAATCTTGATGTGCACACACATGCGGTGTTGGCTCTCAATACACTAGTTGGTCAATATTCGCCGAATTTGACTCGGGGAAAAAAACCCCCTTTTGACTGAGCATCCCCGAGCACCAATATTTGCGCGTATTTGGGCATTTGTCCCGCGGTTACACTTGCGGGATGATGCGGACGAATATTCGGTGTTGGGCCCAACACCGCAAGTGTAACTGTGGGTTTACTTCACGAGCCACGCCATGTTGTTCTCCATCTCAAGACTAGCCGAAGAGATTTTTCCCGTCAGCCCATTATTATTTTAATTTATTTTTTCATGATTGGTAGAACATTTTATTCTCATTTGCTGTCACAATTCTAGGCATTTAGGTATATATCATGTAACTGTTGAAAAATGTACTATTATTCAATATTATCACATTGGCATAGAATAATAAGTTTTGTGTCAGTCTTTGTTTCCAAGATACATAAGTTGACGGCAAAAATAGCAATGAGCGACTTAGAATAATTAGAATAGTTGAAAATCAGTCAGACAAAACAGTAACTTGAAGTTGAGGCACAGGAACAAAACCTTACTATTTTTCTTTTTGCTTCTTGATTTCTGAACAATTTTGGTTCCATGTCTGTCAGTTGCTCTGTCTGCGGTCAATTCCTTGTCCCAGACAAAACTACAAAATTATGATCCAATTTTGATGAAATTTTCAGGGATTGTGCGGGTTAGCGCCATGATGGTCCCCTATTAATTTTGTCGCTATAGGACCAATAATAGCTTGAGCACATGTATAAACTTGAATTCCCTGAAACTCCTGTTTCTCAGTTCCTAATGGATCGCTTTTGCTAAAGTTTGGAGGGTATTTGGGGGATGACTATGATGATTACCTATTAATTTCGTGTCGATTGGATCAGTAATAGCTACTGCACATGGGCGAACTTGAAATTCGTTGTCATAGGCATAACTCCGGTACTACTCGACTTGTTTTCTCTTCCATCTTTTTCGTTTCCCTCATAATTTAGTCATGATAGGGGAGAGTTTCATAAAAATTGTGACAATAAAATCTTGAAAATCACCGCTTTATCCTTCGGGATATTTTGGGGGCTGTTATGCCTTTGGGGGAAGTCTTCCATTTTCATGTAGTTGGCTTTTCGCGGTCGTTGTGGTTATGCCTTGAGCTCAGTTATTAATCACTGGGGAGTTGCACACAAGAAATACCTGGAAACAGAGTCGATTATCGTGTCTTTCGAAGTTGAATATTATTGGCAATATAATAAAGGGGAAGAGTAAGCTGGAAATGCTAATAAAGATACGATTAACGCGCTGACGCTTGTTACTTTTGAAAGAGAACGCTCTTGCACCAGGAAACCTTACTTATTACTACTGAGGTTTGCGGTGTTGTCACCCCTCAACGAGCTCTGCAGTGTTGTGTGATCGCTTTCTTGGACGTTATCTCTTGGTGAACGGTCGAATCTGTAGGTAACATTGCATTCCACCTAAAAATACGAATCCAACGATATCCATAACTCATTTCATCAAAAAATTGAGCTCGGTGGTGTTGCTGATTCTACGATGATATTTTTTCATTTACTTTTGAGAAAAAATAAATACACTTACCATGATAATTGCCCATTGTTGGATTGAAGGTTCCCCAGCACGTTGGGTAGGAGATTCCCACTTCAACTCAAGTTTTAAAAAAACTTTGAAAAAAAAGAAGCGGTTGTTGAAATCGGAAGACAAAACGAGATGGTCAAAAGGCAAAAGCAACAATATGGGAGTAATGAGAAAATAGGAATGATCAGTGCTGCCATTACTGGCAACTTACAACACACAAATCCCTCCAGGGTTTTCGGCAGGAATTTATAAGGTAGCTTGCTAATTTTTCTTAGGTAGGGCGCACTGTTTGAGCTCATTGCAGATCTATAGTTTTGTCACTTGTGGCTACCTACCTACCTATTGAGGAAGCGTTATAAGTATTCGCAATCGAATGGTACTCTCTCATCCCTGATACCTACTAGATTAGCTACATTATGTGATAACCTAGTTTATGAGAAATCAGTCCAGCCAGAGTGAGGTGTGTGAGTGATTGTTAATATTAATTATAATTTATTACAATTGTCCATATGATTTTCATTAGAAAACATACCTACCTCATTGATCTTAAGACAATTATTAGCTAATGGTTCTCTTTTATATATGTATAGGGATTTTCACCTTCAAAATAATTTGTCCTTGATAATATATTTGTGTGGGAAAAATCAGACCTAAAGAAGAAAGGGTCATGTCATGCAAGACAGGGTTGGGGAACTCCATTGTTTTGCCATTGTTCCTCACTTGAATAGTTAATAACAGTATTCAACTCTATTTTATGTTTGTATTTATATGTATATATCAACTTTATACTGCTTAACTATATTCTTACATTCAACCTGTATGAAACTGATGAATTCGTGGATCCTCAGCCATGGGTTAGTCCAATAAAGATTGTTGGCCTATTGTCCTACTTTTTATTTTGTAATTTGAAAGATGTTAGCAAGGGCTTTCCAAAAAGGTGATATATGAAGGGTATCTGACAATCAAAATTTACCGAAAATGGGTCTTGAAATTTAACCTATCTGACGTCATCAACCCCCCTCGACCCCCCCATCGACCCCTCAGGTCCTAGCTTTTGCGGAACCTAAATGACGTCACCCGCTCCCTTTCAACCTGTTTTCTGGTTAAACCAGTCATAATTTCAAGCTGAAAATTGGCACCATGGGTTTTCCAAGGGCACTGAATCAGATTTTGAAGTTCAAAATGTAAAATTCCTACCCATGCAAGTTCCCCACTATAAATATGCGAAGTATACGTAGGTATTTATGTCCCTGATCAAATTTTGCCCTGTGATTGGCTGTGTGATTGTCTGCCTGTAAATCTTAATAATGTCGAAACAACACAAAAATTTTCATACGAATTCTAATTTTATGAATATTTGGATTAGCTCCAAGATAAGAATTCAATGCAATAAAATCAATCATTTCTACAGGCGTGAATCCATTAACATCAAATCTTACTTGGCAAGATGTTAGTGAACCTCCCTGTTCCTCTTATCAGTGAAAGTTGTTGGTGAAAGTTATTAGTGAAATCTACCGTTTACTTATCTAATGGTCGGATTTTGCACTAATTTGGAGTGTAATTGGAGTATCCCCCATGGATTCGAGGAAGTTGGATTTATTTTCATGTTTTGCCTGTACTTAGCTCCTTGAGCCCTATTCCTTACCCACAATGAATGTATATACCAGTACCTAGGTACCTTTTTATACTATTTTTGTTTGACCTTTATCAATAAAACGTTTATCTACAATTGTACCATTTATCCAGTTCCTTCCCAATTGAATCAAATAGGTAGGTACCTTGTATAATTAGGTCCGAGACGACAGTTGGTAGGTGGGGGTTATTCGGACAGAATGCTTAGCCCTCTCGGAAAAATTAAGAAATATTATTGATAAATCAGAGAATTCATAATAATAATATTATAAAGAGAGATAACAAAGAGATAACTAACCACAAAATTCAAATAAGATCCAAATAGTCCAGGCAACTTACGTTTTGAGGTAGCATTAAATAGGACCCAAACGAAAATTGGAACAGACGTAGGGAGGGGTATCCTAATTAACATACTCAAAGTCCTGGGGGGTGGGGTCCCAGCTATAGGGGGGGGGGGTCCCTAAAGGTCCCTTTTTTAGGTTTTTCATGAATGTCTCGAAAACGATGCATTTTTTGGTGTACCATGTGGTATAGTGAATGAAAGCTGATAAAATTTTCTACAACTTTGATGATATACGTTTTTTTCAAAATTCCGAACGGTTACAGAGATATATGCATCCAAAAATGGACAAATTTTGAACATCAGGTTTTGAGCTCACGTTTTTCGGATAACTTTGTTGATTACCGTCCAAACGATTGATCTGATAGAAATGTTCTCTCAGAAAAAGTTGTAGAGCATTAAATTTCCTAGAAGAATATGTGGTTGGTTGCCAATTTATCATTGACCAATCAAGAATTACGCCAATTTCAAAACGTTGCCAATTTTTGTCATTTTCATTCAAAAGTTGTCAGGCCACTGTTCTGTGCCCTCTAACTTAAACCGTTATTCTTTCTGACATATATCGTCACTCTGTTCTGTATATACTTACACACGTACCCAGAATTACATAGGTACCAACAAAAAAGGGGGGGTTGATGAGAGTAAGATATTTATATGTTTCATCCTAAGCACGAGTCTAATTTTTATCACCCCACATCGTAGTGTGCGATGCATTAAACGACGTAGTCTTGGTTTTGTGGTGAACGAGAGTAAAAACTGTGTTTAATGTGAGGAGCTTTCGAACAACCCTCTGGTTGTCATTATCAAC
>JAEMON010000001.1:46771418-46790678 GCA_030264115.1 Lygus lineolaris | reverse complement strand
CCCCCCCCCCCATACTTCCTCCACCATTCTATTCCGCTGTTCCTCATGCGCCTGGCTCCACGCTTTACACTTATTACCGGATCACCCCTTTCATTTGGTCCATCGGGTGGAAGTTTTTTTCCTTCACAACCAGACCAGAGCTAATCACGTTGACAGGAGTAAATATTTCGTGGAGATCGCTCTTCTTCAAACACGGAGTAAGCGTGAGAGCTTCAGAGCTTGACTTTTTAGGTACATATTTGATGAAATACTCTTTTAACAATATTTTTACTGTCTACAATACAGTGATTTGAAACAACGAGATAAGTTTATGTTTATACTAAGCAGTAAATAGTGGAAGCCCCAGACGCGTTGTTATCATCAACAATTTTTTTGTAAATCACTGTGAGTACCAACGTAATTATCATTACGAGCGACAACTATAATACACAAACGTGCAAACAGTCGGTCACCTGCACGTTCAGGTAAAAGTGCATAACTTGAAGAATGAAAATATATAAAGATAGATTCATCTACGCCTGCTCGGGATGTACTGGGTACTTCATCAAGCAAAAAACATCTGGTGGCGGGCTTCACACTAGTTTCCACAAGCCTCAAAATCGGAATTTACTTTATAATTTTCTTAGGGACTGAAAAATCGTGGTCATACATGTGGGTGTTTTTTCTAAATTCTCCTCAAAGACGGAGGGGCACACCATCAAAAATAAATAAATAGACCGAAATATAACAGGGAGGACGCCGAGGACTAGATACTCCACTACGTCAGTTCGAGAAATTGAGAGTTGAGGTAAAAGCTAAGCAGGACGTGGGTGGTGATAACACTGAGCCCACCTGCCGGTATGCCCAAGACTCGAGTAACCCCGAGGCAATTTTCCCACACCGCACCCCGCGCCATGACAAGGTCGCGGCCATGGCCCTGACTGATGCCTGATCTTATTGGTCGCTACTACTTCTACCTCTGACACCGCTCTAGCCGTAAGTCATCTCCATTATACTTGCGTATTTTAGCTTGGCAGGTCTGCTCCAAGTCTACGCTGCCACCGACAAATCGTACACGGCAAATAGACGTCTCTTAGATGTGTAATAGACATCTCTGCATAGGCGTTGATACATCTATTGAACGTCTATGATATACGTCTAAAAGAGCACTATAGATGGCCACTTTTTCTCCGTCCAATAGTCGTCTATTTTCGTAGATAATTGAAAATAATTAACAAAAATCAATTCAATCTTCGAGTGATCACCAGTGATCATATCAGAGATCAAACTGATAAGAACAGATACTACACTTTGAATTTTAGCCACTAAGGCCGAGAAGCGATAACTACCACAAGTTGATGAATGGTACTTACGTGCAAAATGGTAGGAATGGACAATCAACCGGGGGACAAACTTGATTCAGTGGCGCCTCCTATGGGCGTCTAATAGAAGTTACACTGAGGTCTATCATCAGACGTATTTCCGACGTCTAACTTTAGAGGTCACATCGACGTCTCACTATAGACGTGTAATAGACGCCAACCAATTGTGGTATCAATTTACTAGGTCTTTCGGTATGGCTGTACGCGCATTCCATTTGTGTACTCTTCAGTGGAAGTATATCACGAATCTATAACACGACGTGTCTAATAGACGTCTATAGTCTATACAAACATAGATCACGTTATGGGGTTACGGGATTAATTTGTGCTCATGTCGAGACACCCCGCACACAAGCAAGCATGATTGTCTCTTCCTACTCTCGACGAACCTATTTGGGCTGCATCTATGTAATGTATGCATCTAAAATACATCTATTAGAGCAGTGAGCGTAGACGGACACGTATATTTGCCGTGTGGCTTGGACAACCAGGATAATAGCAGACGCGTAGGGCTTGACGGCAACGATGCCGGTCGCTTGGATATCGCTTGGTCAGCGATGGATATTGCAAGCCTTCTTCTTCTTCTTCTTCCATTTCTTCATAACAACCACCTCGGGCATTGGAATCTGTCATGATTAATAGTCTGTAGTATTTATTTCACATGAAAATGAATCACACCAAAATTGATCCTTGCGGTACCCCCATCAGGAGCATTTGGACCAGGAAGACCGCCTCCGTCGTTTCAGGTGTTGAAACCCCTATTCCCCTCCGCCCTCCTCTAAACACCAATTTTGGGCAATAAAATATTTTAGTTTATTTTTATTTTTTATTCAAAACTCATAGCATTTTGAATCGAGCTTTTTTAAATATTTATTTTTGCTTGGACTGCTTTCAAATTGCGTGACCCACGGGGCACCTAGACATGTTTAATGACGATTGTGTGGGGGTGAACAGAGAAATATTTAGCAAAATATAGAATTTTTATAATACTTAAATTGAATTTGCGAAAACTGAAATCGGCATTGAAAATATCTTTGTACACCCCTCTGGACCTCTCCCATCTCCAACTCGAGTAGTAGCTTTTGAAATGTTATAGTGTAGCCGCAAATTTAATCTATAAATACACAATGGCATATTCGTGATGAGCCTGAAATTTCCTACAAGACTTTGAATTCTGTACGGATTTTTCAGGACCACCCTGTATATCCCTGTACAGTAAAACGTGACGCAAATACTTAAAATACCTATAACAAAATACAAAGCGTTTTAACAAAAATTTTAAGCGACATTTTTTGTTCGTTTTGATCCAAGGAATATACTCCTTGAAGGATGCACACTTTATCAGTAGTCACCCTGTGTATATTTATGTGTCATTCCAGACGATATCTGACCCTAGGATGAATCTAAAAAATCCAAACGAATTTAAAAATGTCAATATCAACAAAAGAAACGATGATTTCGTTGGCCAGAATTTTTGGATTACTCTAACGGGTTAACTTTTAGCGAATTTTCGAAGAAAATGAAGCTATTGCAATGGCTTCAAAATTTTTGTAATGCAAATTTTTGACAATTTCCTTCATGGAAATCCGTTTCAGACCATTCTAAAACGATTCCTGAAATTTATTTCATATGTATATATATATTTATATATTTATATATTTATGTGTCACTCCAGACGATATCTGCCCGTGGGATCGAGATAAAAAATCCAAAAAAATTTTAAAATGTCAATAATATCAAAAGTAAGGATGAGTTCGTTGGCCAGAATTTTAGGAGTACTCCAAGTGGTCAAATTTTGAAAATTTAGTTTCAAAAATCGCTAAAAAACGTGTTTTTTGAGGTTTTTGGTGTGAATTACCATCCTAAACATAGAAACATATGGTATATTCGGAATCAGCGTGAAATTTCCTATAAGAATCGCCCACAACATCGGTTAAAATTATTCTTTGAAAATTCGCTCAACAACTCATGCTGCATGAATGGAACTTTTAAAGATTAAGTGTCAAAAAACGTGTTTTTGAGGTTATTTGTGTAAATTATTAATCTTGTACATAGGAACATTTATGGTATATCCGGAATCAGTGCTAATTTTTCTATGAGAATCACCTACCAAATCGGTAAAAATGATTCTTTGAGATTTCGCTCATCAACTCATGCTGCATGACTGGAACTTGTTTAATATTTGTGGAACGGGGCTTACACCATGAACCCTTGTCCCTCTTGGACCATAGTTGACCTAGGTATGGTGGAAAAAGAAATTAGGAAATACCTACTTAGTTCAAACCCTAACTTTGTTGATTCTCTAGGTCATGTTTGCGTTGAAAACTTTTTGCATGTTTCCATTCACTTGTACCGAATATCAGATCACAATGATGTTTCTTTCGGTTACCTCGAAAAATCTCGTTAATATTCTGAGTGAGATCGATAAATGGCACCGGAGCTTGCAATCCGGTAGATGGTGTTCGCTAAAAAAATTTAGTCACACTCCGGGGGGAGGAGTTTAAAACAGCAACACTTCTCTGAGGAAACCCCTGAATAGTCGAGGCTTCAAATAATTGGCGAAAGACCTCGACTCGATTTTTATTCGAAGGACTTTATTCGATTGACCTTTTCACCCCCTCCCCTCGCCCCCTCTCCTCATAGTCTTGAGACGGCGGAATGCAAAGGCGCTTATTCTGGACCGTTTTCTGGCGACGAGAGCACCAAATGGAAATCACTTCTAACGAGTTCTCAGAGTGATTCTCATTAGTGCCTGCGCTAAATGGACCACCGCCGCTATACAAATTATCTAACAGTTGGCTCCCGCTCTCAAAGGAATTTCGCCTCTCGTTTCATCTTTTCTTTTACGTTCTTCACTTTTTGTTCTTTTTTTCTCCTTTCTATTTTTTTCAGTTTCTTCCCTCATTCTCGATGCCTTCAATTATCATTTTATCTCTGTCTCGGAGGTCCGTTTATTGGAAAAAGATCAACCACCGATACTGCGCCTTTCACGTTTTATGGGTTCTTGGATCTTGACTGACTTGGGTTTATTAAGATACGGACACAAAAGGGACTGGCAAGACTCACTGTTGATTAGGGACAAACCGCTGTTGAGAAGTGTTGAGTCAACTTCTAGTTAAACTGAACCACGGTTGTTTGTTAATTAAGAATCTACAGTTAGGAACAATACCGCAAGTGACCTCATAATCAACTACTAATAATTCTGATTAGGTTTTGTTTCTTGGAGATGAGAAATAGGTCTGCCAAGTTTGGTGGGCAGAATAGCTCCCTCATTTTCATAACAGAATCAGTTGATGAATATTTCACCGGAATTGAGAGAATTGTTCCGGGGTTATACCTATGTCCATAAATTTCAAGTTTGCACATGTAGTAGCTATCGCTGATCCAAAAGCACCGAAATTAATAGGAAATCGTGATGAAGAGCCCTGAACTAACGTCCGAATATAAGCAAAATCGGTACATTATGAACTGGGAGTCCGTTCTTGCTGGAATATCACAATGGACCATGCGCACTCATTGATTCGCACTTAATTCATGAGGGGCCGTATAATCCCTGAAAATGTCACCGAAATTGGTCGACTAATTCCGGAATTATTCCTGTTGTGACGACGGTTCAACCCGTCCTAAGTGTGGTTGGACCAGCTCCACTAAAATGTAACAAACGACACCAGTAGACTAACATGAAATTATTTAAGATATTCAAGTTCGGTTTGCAATGTGTTGAGTCAATTCACCCCCGATTGTTGTGAGGAACTGATTCATCCAAGGAAGGAACTAAGTAAACTGTAAGGAATTCCACTAAATTTAAATATAGATATATATTTGTTCAACATATATTATATAAATTTTCAATATATATAAAATAAATATATATACATTTTATATATATATGAATATATATTTTCAAAATTTGACCCCTTGGAGTACTCCAAAACTTCTAGCCAACTCATCCTTTCTTCTGATATTATTGATAATTCAAACATTTTTTGAATTTTTTATCTCGATTGCAGGGTTCAGGGATATACAAGCTGCAAATGAATTCGATGTCCGACATCCGACCCCGGACATCGTGGATGGGAGATGGGGGACAATACTGAATTGGCTTGTCCCCGAGTTGAGGGAGAGAGGGTTTCGCCACTTCTGAATATGAATGAGTACAGGTATATAGCTTCGGTAATGAGGGAGCAAAAAGAGAGTTATCTTCATGCTGTACAAATTTTCAAAATTCAAGCGCTGTTTTGTACCTCCACTGATAATAGACAGGAGAGTGGGAATTCAAAGTCGAATCTCCCTACTTTCTTAGACCAAACGTTTTCCCTATAAATCATCCGAGCTGAATGAAAACCCCCTAACATCCCACTTCCCAAACAGTCACTCCCTCCCGAATCTTTCTTCCCAGGGAAAAAATCCTCCTAAATGCCCCCAATCTAGCAACGCTGTATTGCTGTGATTTTCGTCATTGTATTTCGTCTAATGAGGCAACTCGTAAGTTGACGAGTTTAATGAGATGCAGTGAACAGCGAGCATCAGTCGGTTCATTGTGGAAAGCACGATTTTAAGGTTAAGGAGATGCACGGAAGAGAAAACTGAATCTTTCCTAAGCGGAAAGGACTGAGGAGAGGT
This sequence comes from Lygus lineolaris, assembly GCA_030264115.1. NCBI lineage: Eukaryota > Metazoa > Arthropoda > Insecta > Hemiptera > Miridae > Lygus > Lygus lineolaris. Next base: position 46,784,694 of record JAEMON010000001.1, on the reverse strand, counting down.
ATGAATGTATAACGCCACGCTTTCTCATGGCGAAGTTCAGTCGCGTTCGCGCTGATGCCCATCTTCAAAGTGCGCAACCGCTCTGAACGGCCGATTCCGCATACGAGATCCAGGAGGGAAAATTCCAAATTCAGGATTCTCTCTCCTACACCGGTCTGAAGATAATTGAGGATTCTGTGTAAGGGCTTCGTGGTCCTGGGACGTGCCATGACCCAGCGTTTCTGGACGGCCGGAACCACCTCCAACATACTCTACCATAATTTATGTTCTCGAAACTTGGCTAATAATTCAGTAGTATGACATCAGGGTTTTAAAGGTTTGTGTGATGTTATAAGGGTCTTTGGTGGGTACTTTTTTTTAGCGTGTAGCAATCGAATCAAGATGTAAGAATCTTTGGTATGTACTTGCTTTAGCCTGTAGCAATCAAATCAATAATAAAAGCTTATGTCACCTACGTCTCAGAAATACGTTTCAAAAATGCAATGAGATAGTATAATACACCAAATCTTGTTAGTTTCACGAAGTTCGGTCTTCGTAGTCGTTGAAATGTTGATATACTATAATGGTACAAAATACCACCAATCTCCCGAGGTAGTACATGGGTGGGGGGCCAATACGTTAACGTCACCACGTAATTCAGCGTTAAAAAATGCCTGAAAATCATGTTTCAAGTGTGTTAAATACATTAGAAAAATCTGACTTTTTCGGGGTTGGCGCAGTTTTACATTACGCTCTCATTCTACGAACGTATGTAAGAATAAAAAAAACCATGCAGGAGGTACGTTTGTTGTGCGAACTTTCACGTAGAATATGAATCTGCAATAAGAAGAAGAGGGTACTATAACAAAACACCACATTTCGCACAATGCGCACGTGCGCAAAAATGTTATATTCGTAATCTAAGGAAAAATCCCTGAATGCCCCGTATTGGTGCGGTTTTTTCCATAACTTGAGGAGCTGATCCATTAAATTTTTGTCACCCTGGATATGTAGTTCCTCTTACAACTAATCATTAGTATAATATCATTTATTACTAATAATATGATAATAAATACCACACCAATAATGATTAGCAACTCGTGGTTAGCGAAAAGTGTTCGGTGTTGATTTCAAATAAAAGGGACCTAACAACCTCATCTTTGCACCAAGATTTTCCGTCAAGGCCTGCCATTTCCGTCGTCGGTAAACCAATATCCCTTCTTATTTACGGTAGGTATTCGGTCTCGTCTTCCAATTGAGTAAAAACACCTTGTTGCCATATCACAAGTCTCCCCAGGTCATAACTTCATAAACATAACGGCGCGATGAATATCAATTTCGTTATTTAGACGTTTCCCCCTTTTTAATTTGCTGCCCGTACTCCCTGCCGTTCTGTCGTTTACAACAGCTCTTCAAGCTTTTAAAAGCTTTTTTTGTTCTTGTTGTCTTCCACGATTCCTATCCCCGACCAAACGAAATAACGTCAAGGAATTTGAGATATGGTGTCCCGCTGAGCTTCTATTGTCTTAAGGTTTTTACCTGACAGGACCCCACAGCGTACCTGCAAAATATATTAGCCACTCTTAACAAGGCTCCTGATTCATTGCTTCTCTTTTCGATACATCGACCTTTTATTGTGTTGGAGCGGTGAAGCCGGCGGTGCTTCATTCATCACGGCCCGTGATGATTTTGTTTGAGTAATCAAGTGTGCGGGGTCGTCATTTATATCCCGTGGCGTCTACCAGTCGTCTGGCCATAAAAGTCAGGCGAGGAAAGGCCATCATTTTCTAAGTTATGTTTTCATAAGTGTTCTATCCTTGCATTCGTTTTGAAAGAGACCGCGAGAAAAGTCGAGGAACGACGGGATTGATTTGCATTTTCAAAGCAGCCCCTCCTCCTCTTGCAAACAACAGTTATGAAGCAGCGTGACTGCCCAGAATCACTGAAAAGTAATGTTGGGATCCAAAAATCCCACATTTATAATACTCAGGAGCACTCATAACTTTTCTAGGCTATACCAATGAGTTCACCATTGGGACAATCCAGCAATGCCGTAAGTATGATTTTATAACGAATTTTCGAAGTACTAAATCACTTTCTAAGGTTCTTTGGATTTTCGGATCCATAGAAATTCAAATTCGCCCGAGAATGCTTCGAAGTTGGTGACCCTCAGACTCCTTTTCTTTTGAAACTATCGATCGAAACTATCGATATTTGAACCTTTCCTGTTCAGTAGTGTACACGGAAAAAGTCGAGAAAACGGAAAACTTTTAAAAATAACCAAAAAATCATGACTTATGTTGGTGAGCTGGCGTTGGCCTCATTCGACGCAGAAATCTCAGGTCTTCAACCTATCTATTTTAGGAAAACGTGAATTTCTATTTTTTTAAATTTTGGTGGTGCTAAATAGCTATTTTAGGTCAAGGAATGTGGAGTATATTCGGAGTTAGCGTAAAATTTCGTATAAAAGTGGCCCATCAAATAATTTAGTTCACGAAAATCCCATTTTTGATCGGATTAGATTCAGAATGGTCTAAACAATTTTCAAAAATTTGTTTACCAAAAATTTTGGACCTCTTGTAATAGCTTCATTTTTTCTTCGAAAATAGTTAAAATCGCCAACTTTGAGAGTTCGGATAATAAAGGTTCCGGATGATGGAGGTTGGGATAATCGACGTTCTACTGTATCGGAAACAGCTCTCTAACGTGATTTCCCACATTAACCTTCTATTCGGAAATAAATTTTTGATTGCGTTTTATGACCCTGGAAAATTCGAATTTTACCCTTGATAAATGCAGCATGTCTACCAAGTTGTGCTACTGTCAGCAAATGGCAAAGCAGTAACAAAGTAGTAAAAGCAAAGCTTTCCCAATAATTTCCGATTGTTTAGGTAGGTATAGTTCCTATTGTAAGATACTTCAGGAGTGACACTACAATACACACATAAGATCCTCCACAGTATACAAGTCCGACTTCCATTAAATTGGGGACTGAAGGGTTGATGGGGGTTCGGGACTGATCAGTAGATAATTCATCAAGAATCTTAGCACAATCGAATTGGTAGTAGCCACTACTCATTCTTAAACTCGTTTTCGCTCAAATTGGTGGGTATTAGTTGGGTGATTATCTCTTGTAAAGTGATCTGATTCACTTAAACTGATCTTTGCAGAATGAATTGCTAATCGTCCTGGTACACGTATTGCACGGTATGAATTTATAGGTATGCTATTTCAATTATACCTACCTACTCAGATATGAACTGGGGAAGGTGGTGTTTTAAAAGAGATGCAATAGATACCTATTTTGTTTGTTCATTAAATCAGAAGTTGTTAGGCTCGGGTTCTTGGGGGATGGTTAAAATGGTAAAATACCTATTTTAATTATTGAACCGCAAGGGTATGGGGATGGTTAGTTATTTTGATACCAAATAGACTTACTTGATTGAAGTCTCAAAGCGAACTAGAAAGAGTCCAGGGAGGGAGAGCTCCACGTAGCCCCAGGCAGGTGGGGGTGGTGTGGAGCAGTAACATGTGATCCGGTAACGGTTACCTGGTCACTATGTTACACTCCCCCGAGTTACGGAAAACAATTTGAAATTTAGAAATTTAGGAAATTCCGAATTTTGACATTTTGGTGTTTTCTTGCGGTTATGAGAAATTGCTGATTGAGGATCTCTGAGAGTTCCCTGGAGGTTCATTCCTTGTACAGAATAAGGCGCATAATTATGTGCTTCATTACAAAACTTGTGAGCCCTTCTTATGTAACTCATGGACAATGATACATTATGTGGGCCTCCCTGGTTCCTGTGATTTGACTTTTTTGATTGGTGTAGTAATTCATGCAGTTACGCTGGGGGGAATTCCAATGTTCGTGCTCTTTGGAGCATGGGTTGTCATACCTTTTTTTGTTTGCTAATTTTAGGGGCTGAATGCAATGATTTGACCTTGGGGCAGTACTGAGTAATCATCGAGAGGAGGGTTAAGTCCCTTGATTGTCGATTACTGGTGGTCTGCAAGAATGTCGTTTTTTATTGAGACGACCTTGTTTTTAGCTATTTTTATTTATTTTTTTGTTTTTTGTATTTGTTTGGTTGAAAAAAAATCTCTCAGGGAGACCTACGCCTTCACCATTCGTGTGGTTTCAGTGTCTTGGTGGCGTCCACTTGAAGGGGTTGTGTCCCTTGGGGTACCGGAATGTCCTCTGGCGGGGAGGCGGCTGGATCGGTTCCCGTCGCGCCTCTATGGTCCCGTCCGAGGTCAGGCGTATTACCGCATTATTGAATTTTGAATGCCCGATATATGTTGGTACGCATTTTTTGATTCCTTACAATGTGGCAGCAAATTCGAGTTCGTAAGTCGAAAAATTTTGCTCCCGTGGGCTCAATGTTCGCCCGATGTAGGATATAGCGTAATAATTGTCTGCTTCTTTTTGACACATGACCTTTTTGGATGTAACCGTGAACAGATGAAAAGGCTTCTTAAAGTCTGGTGATCGGAGTGATGGGTGTTTTGCCTAACAAAATTCGCTTCGTTACACTCTGTCGTCCATTCGAACTTTTTGTTGTTTTTGCGCAATGCGTTCAATGGAACTGAAATTCTAGCTAAGTCGGAAATGAAACGAGAATAAAAACCTACTGCCCTCAGGAGTTGCAGTAACATGTGATCCGTTAACGGCTACCTGGTCACTGCGTTACACTCTGGAAAATATCTGTCATCTAAAATAAATGTCATCTCAAATCAAATCAATGGTATAGCTATGGATGGCGCAAGCACAAACCTGACATACTTGCAAGAATCACATTTGCGCACATTTCCATGTAGTGTTCAGTAGTATTCGTTGGTTGGCTCGTACAACGTGTGAACGTCCATTTTCACATGTGAACTTCTATGATTTGTAGAGAAGCTACCCCCCTTAGCCCCCCTTGGCTTTGCTTGGTTGTGTTGGTATGTGGTATAGGAAATAACTATATTGATCAATGGCGAAGGAAGGGTCAGGACGAAGGTAGTGCCTACGCAGCGAGTTGAAGGTTTGGAAACGAACTTGTCACAGCGAGGAAAGCGGGGGTTCTTTGTGGAACTGCCCTCGGTGACAGATGTCAGGGGCACAGTTGGGGAGGATCCTGGCTCTTCCGACCGAAGGGGTGAAATTGGAATAGACCGAGAAAAGATGGGTTAGTGAGGTGAAGAGTGAGGTTACGGTGAACTTGATAACAGCTCATGGGAGGTGTTGAATGGAGGAGACTTTAACTTATACAATCGAGCCAAAAATGGAAGAATCCCACGAGAAAACACACACTCTCCTATTTGCAGATTGACGATAGACAATTGTTGAGTTACTTACCCCAACAAATAAGGGTGAACAATTTGAGACTGATTTCTAATCTATAACACGTTCCTATCAACCATGGCCAAATAACACTTGCATGTAAAAAGAAAAAAAGAAGATTTGCATTAAGTCCAAGAAATTTACTTTTGTGTGAAGGGTGAGTGGTACGAACTGAATCACTTCCGATTAATTTTTTGAAATCCATTTCAATGAAAAGAACCCGAGTCAGTGAAAACCGTTGTATATTTCCATGAAAATAATGAGTATAAAAGTTAAATAGATTCCGATGGTTATGCCATTATCAGTAACAAACAGGAACGTGTTTGTTGTTACTTGTTCTTGTTTGTTACTGATGATGGAATGTACTTCGTAACTCATTATTTTCGTGGAAATACTCAACGTTTTTCATTGACTCCGTTTTAGCGAATTTTCGAGTTTCGACACCCATTTTTCCACATGTTAACTGTTATTATGTGTTAACTACAAAAAATGGAATACGCTGATGGATCAAGTGAGAATCATTTTACATTTTTATTAAAAGTATATTTTCACACAAAAACTTTCAATTTAGTCCTGAACTAACGACTGATCAAAACTATATAGGTACTTTGTGAGCGGTGTGTAGGTTCCTATTCGTTTGGATATACGGAGAGGACACTGCACCTATATATTATTCAATTACAACTCGGCAGAGGAATCGTTTGGAAACGATTTTGGTTTATTATTTTCAATAATGAACCTTTGGAATCGAGCACGAAAAAATTTTTTTTACCCCCCCCCTCATAATTTGATGTTTTACGTTTCGAGAAATGTAGAATCCAAAAATCGAATTAAAAAAATCCGTCCGTCCACCGTACGCCGTCGTCGGCACTTTCCTTAGTTACCATGGACCAAAATTAATGAACTTTGGTATAGGTACCGGCTCCATTTAGGGTCTAGTTGTTCTCCAAAGCTTGGCGTTACCGTCAGTCTTCTCTAAGGGGTAGAAAACAGAGGATGACATTTTCAAAACGCCCTAGCCCGAAAACTTCAAATTGGAAAGTATAATTTTTTCCATCGACTTCAAATAGAACAGAATTTTTAGCGTCGAATGAGACCCCGCGGAGCATTTTAGGATCAACCGTTCGCTTCCTGTAAGGGTTGAACGAAAAAAAAGAGCAGAAACACAAGTGTGAACAGCAAATCCTCAGAGGAGGCCGATTTTGTGTTCAATGATCAGCTGATCAAATGCAACTTTTTTCCGATTTCATCGAGTCGAGCGTCTTTTTTACTTTTATAGGCTTCTTCAGTTACTCAATAACGTTATGAAAGACCTACTACAACTCTCGGATAATTATAATTACAGGTGTGTAGATACTCATTGTACCTACTCGTCGAATTGTGAACCTCGTGGTGTAATTACGGTATAGGTAGTTACAAGCTACAAATAGGATCTTTACAGATGGGTGATCTATATGGAAAATGATACACCGTTGTGTAATGATTTACAGCGTTTTGTGCTATAGCAGAAAAACTTCCATGTAAATTAGGGAAGGCTAGTTCGAAGGGCAATGAGGTGTTCTGAGGGCGTTGGAATGAAGGGGACGAGGCTCGATCTCCTCTAGAATAAAACGGTAAAGCGGTCGGGTACAGAAGATTTTAGTGACAAGTGTCGTGCTTCCAGGTCCACGGCTAATCGCTCCAAAGACCTGAAAATAATTAACCCACCTACCCAACATATTTTTTTTCAAACTACACAACCCCACTCGGGCTCACCCGATAGGTTTTTTTCTAGGAGGGCCACTCTCCTCTGGGGTCTTTGTAAAAATTCTTGGTGGGTTGGTTCCTTAGATAGGAGAGAGTATCGGTTTCGGAGGAATGGTCTTATAAGGCCTCCGTTCCCACCACCTTAGGTGCCGGCCACGTTACCTGATCTTCATCTTCTTGCAATAAACTTGTGCTCACAGACAGGTTGAGGTGAGCATTTCAAAGCGCGATGGGCTCGACTTACAAAAGAAGGTGTTCAACTTGGAGGATGCTCGATTGATGCTAAAGATTTCGGATTTCGTCCAACGCTTCGAATGAAATGAAAATGAACTACTCGTCGGACGCATTTTTGTCTGCATATTTGAGAATTCCACGTTAGCGCATGTATGCATGAATGTGACTACAGGCCAATATCTGCTACCCTAAAAATTTGAACAAAATCGGTAATCGGAACGTAATCAGTCCTCGACTACTCTCCAAGTTTGAGTGGGATCAGACACAATCAGGTCCCTGCAAATTCTGTCAAAATCGGATGAAAATGATGGAGGTTATGCGGCAGGTAAGGATTTGCGGACACATAGGCAGACCGACGGACAGACAGACATGGAGATGGAAAATTCGAGTGGATATTTTTATTTTGGGGAAAAATCCTTTTACCACCCAAGAATGAATGATAGGAATCAAAGCTTCTGCCAACGGTAAAATAACCTTCATCAGACTCAGAAGCAAACCCACTACCCACCCCGTAGTCTAATCCATTCAGATTTTTCCAATCACGGAAGTAGGGAGGGGGAAGCTACTTACATGTTCCTGACTAACTGAAACTCTCATTTAGTGAATTTCCGAAGAAGATTCAGCTCTTGCAATGGCTTCAAAAGTTTAGTTATGCAAATATTTGAAAATGCTCACCATGGAAATCCGTTTCAGGAAAATCTAAAACGGTTAACAAAATTTAACACTTTTTCACCCACCCACATACACACATATCTATCTATACATATATCACTCCAAACGATATATCACTCCAGGATCGATCTAAAAAATCCCAAAAAAATTTCAGTAATGTCAAAAGAAAGGATGAGTTCGTTGGCCAGAATTTTTGGTGTATTCTAAGCGGTCAAATATTGAAAATTTAGTGCCAAAAAAAGCTTTAAACAACGCGTTTTTCGAGGTTTTTGGTGTAAATTAACATCCTAAACCTAGGACCGTATATTCGGATTCAGCGCAAAATTTTCAGTAAGATTTCCCACGACCTAATAGCCCGATGTTTCTCATGGTTTTCAGATAGTTGGGGGCTGGCCTCAATATGATTTATTGCCTATTAATTTAATCACGGTTGAGAGTTTCTTTCATTGGGCTCAATCAAGCCCTCTCTGATGAATACTTGAAAGCGAGAGTTGATGGTCTGAGACATTGAGGCGGATGATTATGGGATTCTGTTTGAATTTGTCTCTTTTGCACTCCAGGTTTGTTTTTCGCAGGAGTATTCGTGCCCTCTGTATTTATTTCGGGTCAAACATTTCTGCTGATTTGTTGCACGTTGTGTTGTGATGTTGCATAATAATTTGTAGTTACATTTGATCGCTAGGGTGGTTTCCCCAACACAACCAGCTATACAGGTATTACAACTGTGCCGATAAGTTTAATAATGGTCCAATAGAGCTCAATTGTTGGTCAGAAGTACAGATCTCGCCGTGTGTGGTCTTTACCAACAGGAGACAGCGGGTATCACAACCAGACGGTGCAACAAGGAACATCCTCGTTCCCAGGTCTTCTCAGATACCCCCCACTCTTCTCCTCATGCATCGCACAACCATTGAATAAATACATTTGTCATGTAAGGGCCCAGGCGCCGACGCCAAGAAAATATCGGTAAGATGGAAGTAGGAGAAGAAGCAAAGAAGAAGGGAATGGGGAAAAAAGTTAGTGGCGGGCAACTGGTAAAAGGTAGAATTGACACGACCGATACGAGCCAGATAGCCGTGCCACCTCTAATGAAGCGATTTTATCTATTTGTAAACAAAAAGAGGCACCGGGTGGGTCCCTTCGGCGCCAGGGTCCCTTTCCTCCCACTTTTCACTACCTCCTTATTTATGGCCCACCAAACAATAGCTCATTACAAAGATGCTGAATCCGATTTACTTATTTTGATTGGAGACGCTTGCCTTTTGAGTTCTACCTACCAGCCATACAACTGCTCCAGATATCACCACATTCACTGCTTTGATAATCAACTTGGTCATATCACGGGTTTTCTGCCATTGGATGAGTCCAAATCCGGGTTTCACCTTTAAAATTCTTTTCCCGATGACCAGAAACGGTTATTTGTAAATAGGGCACGGATTTTCATGTACAACATTACATACCCCCCCTCCCAAAAGGAAATCTGATTCAGAGGAAAAGGGATATACATATTTTATGTTGCACCAAATCGAATATTTCAGGGTTAGGACCGCTTAAAAAAAAAAGTTACCTAACCCTGGGGTTACTTCCGATTTTTTGGTAACTATGGAGTTAACAGCTGGAGGTACCCTTGTGAACTTCAGAGTTAGCCCTGGATACTGCAAGATGAATCCATGTCGGACCGCCCAATTTCACTATACATCCATGAAGTTCAACGACATGGAAGCTCAAAAGAACTCATTTTTACGCTTATCCTTGTTGCTACCTACCTATGAAAACCCATGTTTTCTCATTTGAAAACATTATTGGACAAATTTTGTTTATTGTTATCTCTCAATAATATATTTATTTGGACCGATTGCACGCATGATCTAGATTTTCACGAATGATCGAGATTGATCTAGATTTTTTTTGGGGGGGGGGGGGGGGGGGGGGGGGGGGGGGGGAGGTGGATAGAATACCTATCAATGACCTAAATAGAGAAGCAGTCAGCCCAAAATGCCCTAAAAAACGCCTAGGAAATCTCTACTACTGAACTACTGTTTATAGGAATTCTTATCATAACATCGTTACTGTATAGGACCAATAAGTTAAAAAAAACGGATAGCCCCCTCCTTTCTTCCTTAACCATTTCAGCGTTGGACAGTTTTCTAAATTTTCTCAGTCAATTTTCAACTTATATTGATGCTGTTCGCGGCATTCTTCCTATTTTATCATTATTTACGCGGAATGAGGTGCCTTTATGTCAATTTAAATTTCAAAAAAGGACTCGAAAAATGTAAAATTGATAACAAGAAAACCCCCCCTTAGAAAACCCCTAGAAACCCCTAGAAAACTTGATAACAAGAACAATGCCGCAAGCCGCATCAAAATCTGCCAAAAATTGGCTGAGGAAAATGGGAACAACTGAATTACATTACTCCCTTGGCCCTTTAAGCAAAATACTTTAGTTAGTAGGTGACCAGAAATATAATTTAGTATTGTCCACGTGACTTAGAATTATGAACAGATAATATTTGACATAATATTTGAACATTCGTTCCATTGCTTCGGTCAACTGGTAACTCCGAGTGAAGAAGAATTAGCCTGATCTTTGGGTGAGGGGAAGAAAACCGAATTCAAAGGTCGAATTGGAGCCGGCGTTTATACTTGGCAATAAAATCTGCTTGTACTTCACCATGGTAATACCATGGATACCATGGATATGGTAATCATAATTAATGTGAACCAGTGCCAAACCACTGTCTTCCCTCTCTCAAAGTTGACCGCAGATATGTTTCTATCTTCCTTAGGGTTGATGAAGACCTTTCCGCTGTTGCGAGGTGATGGGCAACAGACAGAATGTACAGCAGTGCCCTTATATTCGGTTGATGCTGTTGTTCACTGTTCATATAGAGACGTTTCATCCATGGATTTAGCCATGGAATTTCACAAACCGTGCAAGAAGTGCTGTGATTTGTGATAAACAACAGCAGAACCCCCATTCATAGCTATTCGGTTTCCAGGTTTCCATTTGCCATTCTTTTAAATATATTTATGTAAGTAATTTGAACATTTTTATAGCTGAATGAATACACAGGATCGTATAGGTATGATTTTAATAATATCTACATGATTCAAAATGAATACCACCTAGATTCTTTTGTTTGCAATGAATTGATAGCAACTTGAAAGTTTTCTTCTGTCTGATTATTCCTGTTCCTCTCCTATAATAATGCTGAGTTTAATATCAAAACATTAGGTATGCAGTTAGGTTCATAATTCTGAATTGAAAAGCAATAGATTGCTAATCAAAAACTTGGTTTGGAAGTAGTTACCCTTTGTGTTTCCATTCCTGATAGTTGAGACCTCCCTGGCTAGACCAATAGGAATATAGCTCGGAGAGTTTACTATGGTAAACTTCCCGTAACCCCAGAGGTCCTCAGGGTTTCGTAACCTTTCGATGTATTGCAAAAATTTTCGACTACTGACTTAGTTTGAACCCCAACTTTGTTATCATTGTTGGGTTGTTACCATTTGCGTTCATACATATTTGTATATTACATCGTCAATTATAGCATTGATGTCTAGCAAAGGGCCTCATGTGTGCGCATTTATAAACTCCAACAACGATACTCACGATGTTCATATAGCTCGCTTATATGACCTTTGTATAGGTTCGGTAGTTGTTTACATCATTTATCTTTACTTTATACCAATCATTATTATTGAATACGAGGACGTTAAGTGCCACAAGTTGTTACCATGCTTACAAGTCGAGGTGTTGTCTCCAGGCTCCATGACAGAATAAGAGGTTGAGGATGGTGGCAATGAATTAATGCTAAAAGATTCTGAAAGGTGGGATGAAGTTCACTCAAAACTACCTACTTTAACGCACTAATAGTGCCTGTCCCCACCTCCTTTAGGACAAAATAATCTCCTGGCAGGGGGCAAGGGGGGGGGGGGGGGGGGTAGTTGGGTGATCGGGGGAGTTAGAGGGAAGGGAGCATGAGTAATTGGCGAGGACATAAAGTTTATTGCTGTTCCAGTCGACAAAGCTCGCGCCAGGGGGCTACAGTTTGGGAACGTTAGAGTCACTGTAACAGTTAGAGGGAAAAGACTATCTGTTACCTTCCTGACAGTCTCCTAAACTTATTTATTACACGGCCCTTTTCTTTTGGTGCTCGTGATTAATGAGCTAGCTTCTTCACGTTAGCGATACAATATTGTGGTTTGTACAGAAAAGCACACTAACCATTGCTACCTTGGTTTGTGACCATGCTTGAATAAGAGATGTGGTCAACACAACTTCCCTCATCCGAAAATTTGGTGCCTCTGCAAATGGTTATTCCTGTGGGTTTGAATGCTATAATTACGTTCCTCGGAGTATATACTTGGCGTTAAGTGTACAGTATAGGATATAATTCGCACCTGAAAACATATTATTTGGTTAAGTAAGCTCTACGGGGACATCTCCGTCATATATAAAAGTAATAATAATTGTTATAATTATGTAATAGATGGGGGAAAGATAGCATACAAACAACCTGTAGTAAACACTGTCAGTTTGAAATTACATCAAGATAATTTTTCATTCATCTAAAAATACGCATAAAATTTATATCTCAAATTCAAATAAAATTTATGCTTAGCAGGTTCTTTTAAAATGGTGATGCCATAATAATTTTTACAGCGTTTGTGACAGTTCCGAAACGAATCAGCATTTCAAAATCCATGATCAACAATAATATCCAACATTTACAATCACATTACAATGGATCCTACGATGTGCTGCAGTTTTCTTCCGCAAAATCAGTAGCAACGAATGAGATGAGCTGAGGTGAGCTGAAAGTTCACTACCTCAGAGATATCAGGAGGCGTGAAGCAGAACACATAACACGTTCTGAAGTGAGTGCAGGCAACTCGTCTCTGCTAATTAAAGCATCACACTCGGTTTACTATAACAATGCACATTTTCCTGTTGCAAACGCTTATCGTTAGGTGTAGTTATCCACCAGAACCTCCTTGGCTCCACTGTTATCACAGGTCGAAAAGTCGTAAAATTTTCAGTTTTCTGGTTGAAATCACTCTCGGTCACGCGAGGTCCTCCCACTGCCTTCTATAGTGGAGTGTTTTCCTCGACAATACGTAAAAACTATGTTTCCAGCTGGGGGACCCAATGAAAAACCTTTAGCCCGGGGTGAGCGTGCATTGATGCAATCAGGGATTAACTGCGGTCAATCCAGTGTGACAAATGACGGAAATCTCTAGGCGGCCAACCAAGTAGGTTGTGTGAAAAGGATTCATCCAAGTATAATATTTCCTAGTTTGATGGAAGTAATT
>JAEMON010000001.1:46747568-46758375 GCA_030264115.1 Lygus lineolaris | reverse complement strand
ATTCTGTGTTTCATTGGTTTGATCCTTGATCTTAACATTAACGATCCGGGGGTCTGGGGGTATCCCCAGATTTCATTTTACAATAAATATATACAATGTTGTTTCATATTCATGAGGAAACTCGATTATTCCGAACCACGCATAAATAAAGCTTTTTGCATTTACGTTATTGTTCCTAAATTTTGAATGAGCTGAAACAATAATAATTAAATTCTAGTATCTATTTAGGTTTACCTACTGACCGATGTAACACTTAAATATATGTACCAAATTTTGCGTAGTTGAATTACCTACTACTTCCAGAGCACAGTGAAGAGAGCCCTCACAAAGCCTGGATTTTCCATTGAAATGAATGGAAAATATAGGGGGCTAACGTGTGTTGTGAGGATTTCATGATTGCGCATTTGCAGTTGCAATACTACTGATCTGATCACGAAGTTTTTCACAAACAAATCTAGGTGGGAAATTGCTATTGAAAATATAGAGAATTCCCCAAGCTTCAAGCTGAGCTGAGCTTCGAGCTGAGCTGCTTCAAGTTTGAGCAAAATCGCGGACCATTAGGTATAGAGAAATTGATTTTTGGAGGGTTTTACGTTTGCCCAAGCCCAGATCAATCTGAAATTTAGAAGGGACCATCAGAGGGCTCTCCTATACAGTTTACCATTTATAGGCTATCCCATACCTGACAATGTAATCGGAATCGGATCAACATTGTGCAGAAGTTCTAAGACGTAATGCTAGTGGTAATTTCCATTTTGAAAGGAAAAAATATTCATCGCTCAAAAATCATATCAACGCTTCGGCTACCTTGATTGAGAATAGGAAAAAATGGAAGAAATACTAATTAGGAGAATAATGACCTGCACCCTAACAAACTCCTTCCAAAACGTCCTCGTGCAGGATGAGCTTCGCCAGCTTTCCTTGATTTTTCATGTAAAGAAACAACATAATAATTCTGTGAGAATCGACATTAACTAATAGGTACCAAAATCAATCTAAAATAGGTACAAACATCAATATAAAATTTCAAAGACAACTATGGAAACAATCCTTTGAAACCAACACCTAATTTATTGCTCCTCATCATCAGCCACTGCTGGCTCATCTCAACCCATACAATAAGCTATAATACCTACTCCTTTTCATCTCTGAAAGGTCTTTACAACATATAACTTACTATATTATAAGTTTATAATATAATTACTGTACAATTAATTTTTATTTATTTATCGACGATAAAAAATCGAAATAGATTCAAAGGACAAATACCATGTTCGAATATGTTTAGCAATAAGGACATTTCAATTATCTTATTTTGAAGGGAGGGGTCTTTCTTTCTTAGGATAAAAGATTTTAGATGTCTTAAATCCGAAGATTTCTGATCACGAACAAGGAATAATTTGAATTTCACAAGCCGAAATTGAATGAGAGAATATGAGTAAAATCCGAGTTGATATTATTAGTCAGGCTACTTTTGAAGAAATAGAGAGATAAACGACGTGAATTGCTAATTTACTGCAGACCGGAAAGGGGAGACTCGCAGGTTGCCAGTTGAGTGAAACAAAAGCAAAGGTTAGCAAGTGAGGGGTTTTTGTCACTAGGGTGGTTGCTATGGGTTGCTATGGCATTAGACGTAATGTAGTGCTTTAATCGGGTAGGATCCTCCTTGTGTGGGCCTACAATATATATACTTTTTCTTTGCCCTCCGCGGTGCCGATCGATTCACCTTTTAAGGAGGAAGAGTTTCTACTTCTACCCTTCCCACATGTCAAAGGTAGAGATGGGCTTCCCTTTATTTCCCAAGTCGTGGCTCCCACCCCGTCCAAGTTGGAGATTACTCACCCTGCCTCTCGTCTCCTCCTTTAAATAAACATTCACTTTGTAACGCCCCGCCCACCCACGGCCTCACTAAGTGAGTCTTGTTTGAAGGGCCGAATGATCGGTGGGAGCGATCCTGAAGTTTCCAGCGAGTCAGCGACTATTGAACGATTTCACCAGCCCTGAATGAAGTGAAAAAAATTGACACGCTGGTAAAAAACACTTTACCAGTTTTCTTCCCTATAAACACATTGTGTTGATGGGTTGGTGGAACCATTTTCCGTTCAGGAAATACAAGTTTTGGAGTGTTCAATATATTTGGTTGTCACGTTACATGTTTCTGTGGGCTCAGCCACTTTCTTCGGCCTTAAAACAAATTTTTAACATTAAAATTAAGCAACATCTAAAAGTAAGTTCTAGAGTAAAATTAAATAAATAAATAAGTACATATGGTGAAAAATATGCTTGTCTATATGTGAAGTCTAAAAGTTTCGTCGTTATTTAATAATTTATATAAAATGTATATAGTGTGACGGTAAGGAACTCAAAACACTAAAATTGAATCACTCTAAGGAGTGGGGATGAACCCAAGGAAAAATAATACGATCTCGGTATGCATTGTGCGTTTATTTCCAACGCAACAGTTTTATAAAAAAAATAAGAGCAAGGAATTGTCGGTACTACTCAGGGGAGTCACAGATATAACCAACGGTAAGAAAGTTATAGGTAAGTGAAGACGAGATGTCGATAAAACTTCAGACAAGTCCCTACAAAACTTAAAGTACGTAGGTAGGTGTACTTACAGTTTTCAACGGCCGTTGTTAGCTCTATTTACTATGTATGTTAGCCAAATTGCTCGTAATATATATAGGCTACTTGCGGTCGGAAGGAATTTAGGTAGTAGGTATCGGTAGTCTACAAAATTCAAGCTTCCGAAGACGAGATGAAGAACGGCAAGACTTCAGTCTGTAGGTAGGTACCTAAAACTGATCAACCAAAATGATCACATTAGCACCATTGGGTATGTCCAATTCGACAATTTCGTGGCTTCAAATTGACTGGAAGCAAGACATACTGGTACGGTAGAGTAGAGGTGCGTATGAACGATGAACGAAGGTTGAGTCTGATGTCGCAAATTTCTTGGACTTACTGGTCGAGATGTCGCTGAAGGAGATATCTGTTACAGAGAACAAGGAGTTGAAGATCCAGTAACATTTCTGGTGAAGGAATCCAAAGACGTAGGTATGGCAGACGTTACTTACCAGGGAAAATGATGTTTCGGAGGTTCAAGTAATAAAGACGGGACCTTCATCCAAAATTCCACGGACGACGCTTGTTGTGTAAATTCGCTCAGACAGTTTAAATCAAGCTGGAGTGAAATTTACTATAAACTGCAAGTGTAAATCGACGAGACGAAAAAAAGATCGAGAGGCGAAACGGAAAAGATCCCAGGCGATGATACACACCTTTTATGAAGAAAAAGCACTGCCTTCTGTTGCGTCGAACTACGGAAAACTGCACGTGTCCGAAATTAATCCTGGTGTGTTGACGAGAAGATAAAATAAACTTACCAGTATTTGTAAATTTAGAAAATTTACATATTTACTGGGAAAATGCATCAATCGGATGAAATAGCGAAATCAACTCAACTGAGAAGTCTCAGGCCCTCCGATGGAATGTAGTGGCGTGCGCAGAGATTGAGTTGGCAACGGTAAACCGCGGAAATTCAAACGTGGCGGGACTTCAAATATATTTCACGGCACAATAGGTAAATGTACCTTGTTTTGTTTTAGGATGGGGCTCATCCCATTCTTCTCCAAGTTGGATTCCAAGTTGGGATGAGCCCCATCTTAAAACAAAACAAGGTACATTTACATATATACATTTTATATAAATTATTGAATAACGACGAAACTTTTAGACTTCACATATAGACAAGCATATTTTTCACCATATGTACTCGTACTTATTTATTTATTTAATTTTACTCTAGAACTTACTTTTAGATGTTGCTTAATTTTAATGTTAAAAATTTGTTTTAAGGCTAAAGAAAGAGGCTGAGCCCACAGAAACATTTACCGTGACAACCAAATATATTGAAGACTCCAAAACTTACAAACACATTTTTTTTAAAATTACCTACCACTTAAACTCTAATCAGTCCCATTTTTCAATAGTTGATTCTATACATCCACGTTACAAAATTAAGAAAGCTATCTTGGCAGATGTTTTCTCAAAACTTTTGAACTGCAATATCCAGTAATATAAGACAATCTATATTTAATAAACTATCATGACTCATTGGTCCCCTCTACCTGAGAATGTTCAGCCTTCTCTCTCGCTATGGCACGGCCAGAACACGAGGAATCTGTATACAGGTAATTTTCGATGTATAAAAACGATTACAACATGATAGGTCTTAACCAGGGTCTTCTACAGCAGTCAGTTAAGTGACCGAATATTGCAGTATCCTTGCTCTAACCATCTATTAATTAACCGACAGTTGCGTTGGCATTAATGGTCACATCAATTAGATAAGCTACAGTAGCGAATTTATGAAAAAAATGAAGCTATTGCAATGGCTTCAAAATTTTAGTAATGCAAATTTTTGAAAATGTTCATCATGGAAATCCGTTTCAGACCGAACGGATCCGGTCTAAAACGATTCCTGAAATTTAACATTTTTTTCATGTGTATATATATCGTCGCTTAAGAAGCAACACGTCCTATGAACCAAATCCCAATTTTTCAGGAGGAGGGAAAAGCTGAATCCAGTTTTTGATCACCTGTCCCTTTGTTTCCCGTTATTCAGTCACTTCTTGCCTTCCGGTAGTCGTCAATACTGAAAAAGTATTAATTAAAGAAATTAGGAAATTTAAGTTGATAGGGGGTGTTGTCCTAATAGGTAATTGGGGTATTGAGGTCGATGTGGGTGTTACGTTTTTCGGGTATTTCTCGATTTTGTAGTCTAGTTGAAGCAATTTTGAGCTAACCACTCGATGCAACGTGAGAAGTCGATTAAGAATCAGTCAGAACCTAATTTTCCTGAAAATGGTTGATAGGGCGTGTTGCTTCTTAAGCGACGATATGTGTGTGTGTCACTCCAGACGATATCTGACCGAGGAATCGAGATAAAAAACCGAAAATTTTTTAAAATGTCAATAATATCAGAAGAAAGGATGAGTTCGTTGGCCAGAATTTTCGGAGTACTCCAAGGGGTCAAATATTGAAAATTTAGAGTCAAAAATCACTAAAAACGCGTTTTTTGAGGTTTTTGGTGTCAATTACCATCCTAAACAAGGAACATACCTATGGTATATTCGGAATCAGAGTGAAATTTCCTATAGGAATCACCCACCAAATCGGTTAACATTATTCTTTGAAAATTCGCTCATAAACTCATGCTGCATGGATGGAACTTTTTTGTAATTGCAATTGATTAACCGGCCTTCAGTGATCCCCGTCCATTCTTAATTTTACCACCCTGAACACGGATCGGTCGTGTAAAAGCCAAAAAATATTAACTCCTCCAGGTAATGGACCGTGTATGTCTCTATGTATGTGAACACATCACAATCGGGGCAATATTAGCAACTGCGTTTCGGAATCATTGGCTGATGATTGGAGTGGACCTGAAAAAGATAAATCTTTTACTATTTGTTTACAACTCGCTAAAGAAGATGATACATAAGCAGCAAGTGATGTCAAAAAACGTAATCATAATAACCCAAGCAAGTGTGGGGACCACCTCTGCCTTATATAGACACACGTGGGTACCTACTAAACATTTACATTGGGCCTGAGGCTGGATTTTAGTATATAAATACCAAAAATGGGTCGTGTTGTCACTTTAAATGGGTCTCATGGTAAATACAACCTTTTCAAAGCTACGTACTCACCTCTCTTTCTGTATATTTGCATGGGATCCGAAAGGTATAGAGCACCAGCACTACCTGGGTGGCAAATGAGCGAGGCTCGAGGCACTCCACTAACCTTACCTAGGGTAATGGGAGAAACAGAACAAAAAAATGCTGGCTTGGTGCTAGTTAACAAGCTGGGTCTAACATATAATTGAGGAGAAGATCTCCAACGGTTAACCAACCACTGATGTGACTTCACTGATGGAGAACAAAAATGCGGGGAAGAAAACATTGCAACGAATAATATATTTAATGATAATTAATAAATTATTGAATTTAATTAATCAACCTATTATTGAACAATCAGAATATCGTTAGGTAACAATTTGATTTTTATGAAAAAATCAAGTTCCAATTCCATTCAAAAATAAATTCCACCTTCAAAGATAATCCTTAAAAGAACCACTCCAGAAGAACATAATCATCAAGAAGCAGTGAGAAGCAAAAATGCCTAAAGATAATAATTATCTTTAGGCATTTTTGCTTCTTCTAGCTGCAATTATTGCAGCTAGGAAAGCCAAAATGACTAGCTGAAGCTAAACAAAAAATGCACACTGATACTTGGCAGGAAGCTGGTTTATTGCACATGGGCGTTTCGAGTTTGATTTCACCTGCAATGTTGTTCAAGATAAGCAAAAGCAGCTCTAGAAAGTGGTGATGATCTTCCAGTTCTGTTATCAATGATAACCTTGTATCTAATACCTCGTATCTTAAAGTACATAACCTAGAAATTTCAGTTTTTTAGCGCTCCTGTAAAATTTGCCAAAATAGAGATATGAAGTGTTCATATGATGCCATCGAAGTTTTGTTTTTTGTGTTGGGGATTCGGTCATCACCTAGGTAGTCAATATACTATATAATGTTTGCGTTACATGTACCTTACCTATGAATTGGAACATTTGATAACGACAATTTTTTTTTTTTAATTATGAATCTTCATCCCAAACTCCTGAAAACTGAAAATTAAAGTAGGTTAGAGCAAAAAAAAGAAAGAAAAAAGAAAGGAAAAATCGACTTCAAGATGATTAATTGTTTCTTCGACATAAAAAAACAAAAACAAGGTAGCGAATGTTGATGAAAACAGGAATACGAAATCGAAATGTCTAGGGAGTTGATATAATTGATTAGGCTGTCGACACAGGGTTTATACCTAGCTAGGTGGCCGACAGGGGGCAGGTGACTTCTTGTAAGATAATCATCTCTAGGGGTAGAAACCCTAACCGACAGGGGGTGGCTACAACATAACATCGAATACTAATCACTTTTTTCCTTCCCCCCTTCGTCTCATCTTTTTTTCAAAATTTGTTAAACCGTGTCCTTTGCGCTCTATTAAGCGCCCGGCGCTATTAACATATTTTCCCAAGGGACAACTTTTTTGTTAATCGCACGAAACCTATTTCTCCCTTTTCTCCTGATCAAAACCGTTGACTCGGAAGTTTACAGCTTTGACCGATTTCAACTCCTGCAACGCCACATGTTAGGAACAAGTATCTAACATGAAAATGAAAGTAGGTTCCATCGAATCTCAATAATTTTATATTTCCCGTGATTCCCACTAGGTACCTATAGAAAGGTTTATTTATTAATGTTTTTAATTATTCATAGCACTTCAATGTTTGCGAACTTAACTGGAGCACCTACTTGTACTCAAGTTGCATGGGTTCGTTCGATTGTACCACTGTACGAAATTTCGGTTTTCTTTGCTCCGAATTTTGAGGATAGACTCGTGAGAGACTCTAAATTTTCTGTATAGATTTTGGTGGCAATTGTCATGACAGTGCCACATTGTGTGGCACCAATAACAACTTGTATACAATCCCACACCTTCCCCCCTCCCCCTCATCACACACACACACACACACACACTAACGTGTGGTCTATAGACCCGACATTCCATCGAGTAACATTTCATTTCATAATACGAGTAACATTTCATTTCATTACCTTACCTACTGTAATGTAGATTTTCAGCAATGTATACCCATAGCAGTGGGACTAGTAACGCTCTGCGATTGTTACTCATTTGCGCTATGTACCTATTGACCAATTGTACTAGTATTGGCACATGCCCTGTAGTTTGTTGCGCATGAGGAGCCATTGTTCATGCTTACCTTAAAATGTTGGAAATTGTTTATGAGTTCACAGCTCATAAATTTATCCATGAATGGAGACAAACTCGAGGTATACTATACATTGTGGCGTTCGGGCCCCCAAAACGCCTTAGAAATTATTGTTCGTTGCCATATCGCATGCAACTCCAAATTTATATAATAAATTGCCAATATTCACATTTCAAATGCATGGTGAACTGGGTCTCTGTTGACCTTGTTAAATGATGGACAGATAATTAGGAGCTTTTATTGTATAGAAAATAGTGAAGACCTCTGGAACCAGAATAGAGGAAGAAAGAAGACAAACGACCAGCAAAACTGAGAAAACAAGCAACAGGTAATCTCATAAACCACGCCAATGACCACACGAGGAGCCAATGTTACAGTCATGGAGGCAAGTAGAAGAGGAAGAAGCCATCAGTGAATGGAGCTCCATCATACCAGGAACTCAGTGATTACAACAAAATGGACGCCCACCACATTTAAATTTCCAAGGAGAGGGAACAAATCAAATGAGACATTCAATTAGGCAAATTCCTTCGCAGTCGGAAAGTTTGAGATGAAAAATGGAGTAGCAACACAAGTTGGGATGAATCACAGCAGGGAAAATGAGCGAATAAAAGACTAGACCTAAGGGGTGAGAAGAGGCATGGAAGACACCAGTGAGCCCTAGTGGGAGTTTGGGGTATCTGCCACTTCTCACAGCAGCCACCAGGAGTCAGCCCAAGTGGAACTCACCATTTCCTTCCCATGCACCTGAGACAATGAACTTGTGGATGATTACCACCATAAGGCCACCATATGAAACGTTCTCCGTGGAAGAAACAGGAGGGAGTTCCTCTTGATACCCAGAATTGTGCAGCCTTTATTTCACCATCAACGGTCCTGAACTCTAGCGCCGACGAGCTGAAGCTTTTAGTACAACTAACCACTCACTCCTGAACCATGTAGCTGCCTTTCAACGATTTTTGCTTCCTCACTACCAAACGTAGCAAGGAAATATGCAAATGAAAAGATTCTTTAGCCAATCAAAATTTCTACTTGCTTCTTACGTTTCTAAAGCTTTCTGAACCATTTTTGTTCCCCATCTGTCTGTGTTTCTTCATGATCCGCCATTTTCACCTGACTGAGGGACCAGCCATTCCCGAGTCACCGAAACCTTGAAACTTGAGGGGTATATATACATTTCAACATACATCTTATTACAATCGCATCAGAGAAGGGTTATCTCGGAATTGATCTCAAGAACATCGTATTACAGGTATCGATAGTTGAATCGATATTTTTAATTCTTTTTATATTCCTAGTTCCACACGTCCCGCTAGATTGCTGTAGAAGTAGGGATATTTTCCCGCACGAATATTTACATTGAGTGGAACTTCCTTCTGTTTCTTCCATGCGTTCTCCTTATTACTGAAGTTCCTGTACCTAACAATATTTATACGTCCAACATTTTGCTCAATAAAGCCTTCAGTTTACGAATGGTTATCTTAATGTATTGAGCAAAATGTTGGACGAATGAAAATTGTTAGGTACAGGACTTTCAGTAATAAACAGAACGTTAATCCTGGAGACGGGTGATATGAATACATTATCCCCCACGTTCATCAGTTTGTCACATAATCTGCTATATAAGCTGGGGGACGCTTGTCTCGCTGACTTCTCCTCACAATTCTGACTGTAGATTGTTATCAAACATAAATACATGCACAAAGTTGCTGCGCCCAATGCAGTCAACTCCATACAAAGACGAGTATTATAATGATTGTATTACAATAGTACTGAAATAGTATTCCACAACTGTCTGGCCCACAGTTGTAATTTAATACCTCTGTATGATATAACGTTATTATGATTCAGTATAAAACAAGCGAGCCCGTTTGTTTGTGTATAATTATTATCAAAGAACTGACCATTTGAAGATGATGTAGAGATTCTGTTGGACATGAATCGATTGTAAAGGCCATTCAGAAGGCCCAGTGGGGAGAGGTGAGTGAGAATGACAGGTTGGGAGGAGGAATAGTGGTTCCCCTACCGGATAATCTATGGGTCGCCCCTTCATTGCTTCTAATTACGGGGTCTCGTTGACCCCAAGCCTTAAAGGCCATCCCTGGTTTACCTTTCCCTTGATTTAAACGCAAACTTCATACGGTATTGTGGCGAAGGAACGTAACAATTACATCGTCAAGACCTGCTATTATCAAGTAGAGCCTCCCTTGATATCTCCTCCTCCTGGGTCTTCTAGGAAATATGTTTCAATTCGTAGTGTCTCCCCCAGGCGCTAGTCTTCCTCCTTCATCTCTGTCTTCAGCTGTGAGAGTGGAGGTCTGGTAGAAACGTTTTGGTGAAGGGGGTATCTCACTGAAGTATTTCTGCAATCCTCGTGGGATTTTCGTTGGTTTGAACGATTGGCAGTTAATTCGTACTGCCTAGGTACCATACAAAAATCGAAAAAATTATAATAATACAAGTGAAAGACAATCTAGGACCCAAAACTGCCACAAAAATTTGATTAGTCTTAGAGGCACGGGTTTTGAGTTACGGCAGTTCGGTGGATCCAGGTTTTTGCTGCATGTGCCAACGGTTGTTTTCAACGGGGTCTGTACTTACAAGGGGTTCCTCTCAATGTCCCTTCAGACTTCATTGTGTATATGAGGAGTCCCATTTAGGAAGCATTCTCTCTGCAAGTGAAATTCGTCTTACAAGTTTTCAGGAGATTACGGAAAAGTTCTCGTACAATGGGGAAACTCGCCCAAAACAATGTTTTCAGGATATTTGATGAGTTTCTCCCACCAGATTTAGATGAGTTCCCCCACGATATGGAAAGTGATCAGAACTGCGAATCTACAATATTTAGATGTCTTTCCCCCCACGCTCCTTTGAGAGTCAGATCAAATGAGCCAGTAAACTCATCCAAAATATAATTTTGGATGTCTTTCCCCTTTACCGCATTGAATG
>JAEMON010000001.1:46730060-46746295 GCA_030264115.1 Lygus lineolaris | reverse complement strand
ATTGCAATACCTTCATTTTCTTCGAAAATTCGCTAAAACTGTGCAAACTTAAACTGGTTGTAACTAGTTGTTGCGTTCTAATTACATACATTTTCATAACTTAGTAGTTGTAAACTACAACTACACAGTTGGACATTGTACTTGTAACTAAATCTACAACTACAAGTTGTATGTGGTGGTCGAGAAGTTGTAAATTACAATAGTGTAGTTGTGAGTTTTTAGTATGGCCATCGCCTATTATTTACCTAGTAAGATAATTTTCCAATTTGAAACTGGATTATTTTTGTTGAGTAGGTAGTTGAAAATGCTCATCTCTGGTCTGTAGAATGTAACTAAGAAATGGAGGAAGAAAAGTGGAGAACAGCCTACGATTCTTGGACAAAGTAACCCAACTTAGAAGACACCGTAAAGAAGCTTTTCGGCTTAGTGTAAACTTTGAAGGGATGACTCTTGGAACGGGCTCCTAGATTTAGCTTTGACGGGCGGTACTTAGTTTCTCTCGTGTCCCGAATGTCCCCTTAAGACTCTGAGAAATACCCTCGAAACTCAGTGGGAGTATCAGTTCGTTGAAGAACGCCGTTCCGAAGTTGGGTGAAATACGCGGCAGAAGTGGGAAAGGAGGCGGGGCAAAAGAAGCATTATCCCCTCCAATGGGGGGGGGGGGGGGGGGGGGGAGAGGGGTTGTATTTGGGGAAGAAGTGAAATATGACCACAGCCGTTTAACCGAGGTAACATCACGTGACAGAATTGCCGTATAAATCAAAAACGGGAATGGCTCACCCTTAATCGCCCAAAATGAATATCGGGGCGGACGGGCTTGAAATGTCAAACCGTCATAAAACTCGGTTCTCCTTCATTTTAGACGAACGCAAAATTCTAGATACACAATTTTGTTTTTCGCGTAGACCTCGTCTGCCACGCGGCCATTGTTCAAGGGCCGTTTTCATCCTTTTCATTTGACGAAAAAAAGGCAGTTTTTAGTTCATTGCCAGTTGTAAACAGTACTCGTTTATTACATCATAAGTTGAATGAAAACACAAAAGTTCAATTAATGCAGCATGAGTTAATGAGCGAATTTTCGAAGAATGATTTTAACCGATTTGGTGGGTGATTCTTATAGGAAATTTCACGCTGATTCCGAATATACCATATATTATGGTTCCTATGTTTAAGATGGTAATTCACACCAAAAACCTCAAGAAACGCTTTTTTTTATAGCGATTTTTGACTCTAAATTTTCAAAATTTGACCCCTTGGAGTACTCCAAAAATTCTGGCCAACGAACTTGACCTTTCTTTCGATATTATTGACATTTTACATTTTTTATCTCGATTGAATTTTCTTCGAAAATTCGCTAAAAACAAGTGCGAATTTAGATTTTGGAGGACAATTTTTTCTTTAATTTCTTGCACGAATACAAAGCTTCTTGCCTTCGGTAGTGAGGACGCAAAATATTAAAAAACGCTGCAAATTATTACACAACGGTTTATTACTTACCTACGTAAATCTTCTGTACTACCTACCTAAATATTAGAACAAAATTACCTACAACCCAAGTCATTCACAATAAATTACTATGTTTCTTCCGTCAAGCAGTAGGTTCCAATCTGAGACATCCTAAAGTACCATGTACTTACCAACCTTTAATAGGCGTGGTCGGTTTTGAACGAGTATATAACTCGACTTGATGAATATGAAAGTACGATCGCCTAAGATCAGCTGATGTATGAATGGCAATTAGGCCATCAGCTTTCGAATCTCAAAGTCGATTTTCGCTATTCACGATAAGGGATATTGACGTATTGATCTTATATTTTTCAATTTTTAAAAAATATTCGATACTTTTTAGTTTTTATTCCAACATTACGATAAGATTAAATTTGTATGGGCTAAGAAATCGTTTTAAATTGCCCTCAAAAAATGAAAATGTTTAGTTTGTTGAACATCTGGCCCAGACTAATTCTTGGATTTATTTGGTTGGGCACATTTAAATTTCCGCATGCGCAGTCTCGAGTATTGATGCGGATGCTACGAACTTCATATGGGACCAACTGGGGACTTACCTAGAACTACCACCAAAATTTCAGACTTTTTGAACCATTGGGTCGTGTAAGTAGTGATGGTGGTTCATGGAAATGCGTGAAATACACACATACTCAGGTACCTCAAGGAGTTCAAATTTTGATGTATTCGTTTTCAGGGTAATCGAAAATGGGGAAATTGGTATTCTTTGTAAGTTTCTCTGATAAGTGCGAAAAGGAAAACGCATGGCCTCGGCCGAGACTCCGACGGCCGATCCTAAAATTTCGCCCAATAAGACATGGTAAATGAAATTCTACTAGATTATTATGACAATCAATATAGAAGATTCGGGAAATAGTATATACATAGTAAACTACTACTAGTAGTATTTACATAGTAAATACCTGACTGCATTTCCATCAAATCGAATATCTACAGTTTATGCCATCTCGTTCCATGTACTCTTATGTACTTATCGCGATCAAACTCTCTATTAATTTTTTATTCCCACCTACCACGACCTTTGTGGAAGAACAAAAAAGAAAAACTAAGATAAAAATGGCTGATAAAAGCAGAAGGGAGAAAAGAAGGGGGTTGCCATGGAGATAGTGAACGAGAGAACAATAGAACTTGAAAAGCCGTTCCAACTAGATAGTACCAATTAGCTGAGCACTTCCACCCTTCCAAACTGTATACCATTTCAGCTATTGAACCGGTATGACTGTGGCAAGAGAGTAGAAACCTCTTCTAACTCCAACGTGGGTGATGATACGACCTAGCTTGAACATGAGTGCACAAATGGTTTGATATTATGGAATGAGGTTTTATAAACGCGACGCAGAGTGCCGAATCCACAAAAGCCCTATCAAATCTACCTGCAGTGAGACCGCGATATTACGAATTCGTTGGTCCCGGAAAATTAGTTCCATAATAAAAGAGCGATTAACTAAAATTCGTTATCCACGAATTCGTTATAGGGTAAAGGACCATCTACTGGCATCCTCCCGAAACATAGGCACCCTCAAACATTAGAAATTATTAATAAGCTTCGAAATGCTACCTGAAGACTCCTCCACTCATCATGGGGCCAAAAGGGACTGAGCCCAAAATAGCCTCAAAAACGCCTAAATCTCAGCTACTGAAGAGTTTATAGGAACTCTTAATATAACATTATTACTGCTTGGGACCATTAAGTTTAAAAATCGGATAACCTACCCCTACCCCTTCCCCTAACCATTTAGCGTTGCTCAGTTTTTCTCATTTTCCTAAGCCAATTTTGAACGAAATTTTGATGCGGTTGTCGCCATTGTTCTATTGTATCCTAGGGGGATGAGGTGGCTTATTGCCAATTGAATTTTAAAAGAGGAACTGCAAAATTCAAAATTACAAAATTAAAATCATTGATAGCTGATCCCCCTAGAGAATTGAATAACAAGATGATTGCCGCATACCGAATCAAAATCGGTCAATAATCGGATGAGAAAAATGGGAAAACGAATTACGTCAGGTCCTTGGCCCCTTAAGCTACCCTACCCGTCGCCCTTAAGTGTTTTAAAAATAATTTGCACCCTCCAGAGCAGACTCAGCCAGTCCAATTGTATTTTAATCGTGGCAAAGCGTGATCCTGTCTGTCACAGGATTTCTTAGCACACCTCGTAAGGGATGTCGTTTCGAAAATAAGCGGTATTTTCCTTATTACTCAAGGGGGAATAATAATATTCATAAGTTCATTCTTACTCACTTTTCACAACACAATACAATTTTCTTTGATTACTCAGATATTGGCACACCATGCCAATATCAGAGCTCACGTAGATTTAAAGTTTGGCAACCCCCATGATGACGTAAGAGTTTGGAGGGAAATTGTTTTGTAGGTTCGTGCTTGGGTTTATAATAACCTTTCTATTTACAATTTTCATCATGATTCCCAAACAAGTTACCAAAAAATGTTGAACGAATGATTACATAATATATACTTATCCCTTTTTCCGGGAGTGGAAGCTAATGAGATCACGAACATTAGATTATGAAGAAATACAATTTTCTATTTTTCTATAGGTTGGAAAGATGGGTGGGATAAGAAGAAAAAAAGTAGCGGCGAAAAAGCTTCAAAGAAGCCACAGAACAGGTCAAACAAGGTCTAATGTGGCAAAACCAAGCAGAAAGTTCCTAGATCTACGATTCAATCCCATCTTAGTGATAAGTTTTGCAGATCTGAATTAGGGCATCACACCATTCTCACCAAGGAGGAGGAGGAAGAGATAGTGGAGTGGATTTCGGGTTGTGCTTCAAAAGGTTTTCCTCGAAGAAAACTTGAAATTGCTGAAATGTTGCTGGGTTCCTCCAATTGGATAGTAGGGTTCCTCCTTTTTCTGGTGGCATTCTATGGAAATCGTGGTTTAAGGGGTTTTTCACAAGACATCCTCAGTTATCTTTAAGGTCCTCCAAAAGAATGGTTTGTTCAAGAGGTAGTTGCAAAGGAAGGAGTTCGCAATGTGTATGAAATCGATAGTACACAGGCCAATGTGGGCCTAACCATTCTTCTCACCTTGAATGCTGCAGGTGAACAAGTGCCTCCTATGCTTCTGTTTCCATTCTCAAAGAGATATCAATGTCCGTTCCCTGCCAATGGGGCATTGGGAGAAGTGATTCAGGATGGATGAGATCAGAAGTTGTCTCCGAATTCGTGGTCAAAATATTTGTGAGGTTTCTGGGAGATACCTAATAAATTTTCTTTAACTATTCTCAATGAAGAAAATGAATAATTTTGTTCCCCGATTGGGTTTATTCTTTGAATTTTTCATTATGTCCTTTGAGTAGAAAAGTTTACAATAGAGATCACAAATGAATTTATATCTTTGATAAGCCAAAGTTTATGGATCAGCCAAAATACTCAAATTGGAAAGAGAAATTTCATTCAGTGATGCATTGAGGGGGCCAATAAATAGTCCTGAAAGATGCCAACACTAGAATATGTGCCCATATATTGCACCAAACGCAGACGGTGCCAACGGAGGGCACCTAAAGGTTTTTTCGACATTTATTACTTAATTGAATTGAAATTACTTTACCGTGGTTTATCCGTGGTGTACCTGAAAAATTAATAATGATAGAAGGACTGCATGCGAAGACCTCACAAAAATCTGGAAATTATTTTGAAGTCATTGTGAGCAGTTATATGGAAAAATGTGCAAAATTATCCCTAGAGGGTGCCAATATATATCGTCGGTTCAAAGGTAAAAGTGACCAACTGCCAGTTTACCAAGTTCAACAATGCAACTTCAAAAATGCAAACATGTCGTCTTAAACAGAGTTGTTTAGAAATAATTTCCAACTAATTTATAATTCTAAATTCTAACTAATTCATAACTTCCCACACCCACTTCGAAGGTAGTGTCAAATGGAACTTCTCGTGACGATTCAAACGGAAAGTACCAGATAGTTTCTGAAAGTTCAGCTGCTAACATTCTGTTCATCGGGATGGATCGTTGAAACTTGGTAGGTATTTATTTAATTTGGTGATCCCCCCTTTCCCTGTGTTTCTAAAACGTTCTAAAATGTATTGCATCTATGAGAAATAAAAAATAAGTTACTTTCTCCAGTAAATTCTCTGTTGTTATAAAAATTACCAACTGATAAAACACGGGAGAGTCAAAAAGGTATAACTGATCAAGTGCTTTGGAGCGACCTGGAAGTTTGAAAATGGTCCATTTTAATTACGAATGGTTACAATATCAACCTTGACTACTTTTCTTTGGAACAAAATGATGGCAATAAATACTTTGAATCGGAAATTTTTTAGTTTTCTTAAAATTACCATCTGCTGAAGCTATTCCATTGTTCTTCAGGTAAAACTGACCAACTATTATTTTTAGCGAAAATTGTGCTTTTTCAACGGGAAACCAGCCATTCGATTATTATGTCCTTTTAGCTACAACGACCAATAAGTTGAATCCTAGGTGGAAAAAAATTGCATTCATGCGGCATGAGTTGGTGAGCGAATTTTCAAAGAATTATTTTAACCGATTTGGTGGGTGATTCTTATAGGAAATTTCACGCTGATTCCGAATATACCATATGTTCAAGATGGTAATTCACACCAAAAACCTAAAAAAACACGTTTTTTTAAAGCGATTTTTGACTCTAAATTTTCAAAATTTGACCCCTTGGAGTACTCCAAAAATTCTGGCCAACGAACTCATCCTTTCTTTTGATATTATTGACATTGTAAAATTTTTTTGGATTCTTTATCTCGATCCCTCGGGCAGATATCGTCTGGAGTGACACATATTTATTATATAAATATATAAATAAATATATAAATGTTATATATACACATAAAAATGTGTTAAATTTCAGGAATCGGTTTAGAATGGTCTGAAACGGATTTCCATGAAGAAAATATTCGAAAATTTGTGTTATTTACATTTTGAAGCCATTGCAATAGCTTCATTATCTTCGAAAATTCGCTAATAGGCACACGGGAAGCATTTCAAAGGAAACGGCATAACCGGAAAAGGAATGATTACCGTATCTAAACACAAAGGCTATTATCTTGGTGACCTGATATATATTTATGAAGTCAGCTAGATTAAAAAAAAAAAAAAAAAAAATGAATGTGTGCAACAAGCTCTAGTATAGAAACTGTCTGATTCCACTCTTCACGCATCCCATCAAAATGAAACTAATTTTGGGCTTGGGAATATTGTAGGTAACTGTTTACATACATGGGTACTACATTAGTGGTACATACGTCAGTACATAATTAAACTACGAATAATTCAAGTATTTGTGAATGTGTGAATTCAAAAATACTTGCTTCTGACAAAACCTTGCTTGGTTGGATGCGACACTTCAGGTGGAGTCCAACATCCACCTCTTGTTTCGTCATAACGATTTCCGGCGATGCGAGGTTGTATTAATTTTGTTTATTTTCCTTTTTTAATCTTGTTGGTTGAGAACAACCCATCTGACGGGGTGTATTCGGCTTATCAGGATCCTGGGAGACGATGAACCGTCAATGTATCAAGTCCGGCTATCTATTATTTCCTCTCTCCTAATATATTGACGATATTAAAATCAATAAAAAAAGATCGTCTGGGCGGATAAAGGCGCGCGGCTGATTGATACAATCGCGTGATAGTGTAGAAGCGATAGCTGGACGGTGAATTAGGATGGCTAATTCCTAGAGCCTTCGACAGTGATCTGATCATAATTATACACTCGGGAACCCCACCATTACTGGACATACGTATCCTTCACTCGGTTCGTTGAGTTTTAATATGGGATACTCTATGAATATCAGAGTTCATGACAACGAAAATCACCAACTAACAGTCCATTCATAACTACTAGGGACTTACGAAGCACAATTTTCATTGTAATGGAATACTTGCATCGTTATTTTAGTAGTTTTTGCTTCCTCACTACCGAAGCTTCCCCACAATCAAAATGCTGTTTTCTTAGGGCTGTTGTGGGCTTTATGCTCGTTCAAAAGGTAGGAAAATTGCCAATGGCTTCTTGCGTTTCAAAGTTTACGGAACATTTTTGGTTCCGTTTCTGTAGGTACGTGTATGTTGTAATTCCTCGTCCCGGAAAAAGCTGTACGATTGTCACGAAATTTCCAGGGATTATGCGGGGTAGGTCGTCTTGACGGTCCTCAACGAATTTCTGAGGACCAATTGCGCCCAGTGTGTACGCATGAGCATACGTGAATTGCTGAAACTACGGTTTCTCAGGTCAAAGCGCATTTTGGTCAAAGATGGACTTATGCGGTCAGGGGACTCTCACACAGTTCTGCAATCCTTTGATGTCCTGTCGCCGCCCCACCAATAACCTGCAAGAACTTACCCATCCTTTTTACTGTTGGCTATCACTCATCCAATTGTGTCGAAATTCGAAGGCAATCGTCCTGGAGCCAGCCCCCAACTAGTATCAGAATTTGAGCTAAATCTGTCCATCTGTCCATAGAGAAACCGTAGTTTCGGTAAATTCCCGTTGGCGCGAAGTCCGAAGGCGATGAACCTATTATGGGACACTCTTGAGGCTAACCCGCACAATCCCTGAGAATTTCATCAAAGTCGGTAGGTACATCGTTTCGTATAGTTTTGCCTGTGACAAGGAATTGACTTCTGGTAGACTGACCAACAGACAGACACGGGACCAAAATTGAACAGCAAGCTCTGATAAGTAAAAGGCTGGTGAAAATTATGATGATTTTAGAACACAAATTTTTGCTTCCTCAATACCGAAGGTAGGAAGCTATGTATTCGTGTAAGAATCAAATGAAAACCTGATATCCTCTGAAATAATAAGTTCCACTTGCTGTTTAAGTTTCAGAGCTTCCTGAACAGCGTAATTGCGTGTTCTCTGTCTGCCAGGTCTGTCTGTCCGTAGTCAGTTCCTTGTACCAGGCAAAACTATAGAAAATCATGGTCCGATTTTGATGAAATTTTCAGGGATTTTGTAGGTTAGCCCCTCGACGATCCTCTAACAATTTCACCACCGTCGATCAAACCTGAATTTCCTGAGAGGCCGCACAGTGGGACGAAACGTGAATCTAGCGATTCAAAAGTCGAAAAATGGAGGTCTGTTTTGGCAAGCTGGAATCTGTTCACCTGTTAGTTGTGATCTCAAAGAGAGCAGAACAGATAATTATAAATGGAAAAGTGAACGTTGAGCCGTATGAGTAAACATTGAATATCAAACCAACACAGCCTATGAATGTCTCGTCTCAGTCGTTTAGTAATTTAGTACCTACCTGAAAACAACACGGCAAAACAGCACTCCGTGAAAGTTGTTTTAACTAAATATTCGTTATGGAGACCACAGAAGGAGGTAGTAGACCATATTTATGTCCAAAAAAAAAAAAAAACCCCGTAGTAATTCATTATTTTTTTAATTTGTCTAACGAACGTATATTTTATTTACAAAACGTTAATTCAATCATCTCTTTCTGGACTGTCCTTTACACGGAACCTTATGGAACCTGGAAACTAAATTTTTGCCGTATTCTATTGGTTATTATCAACGTATTTCAATAAAAGTTTGATTCCGGAACCCTCAGGAAGTGGTGTGGCAGAATTTTGAAAAGTTTCAGGTAGGGAAATCGTCATGCAGCGCAAATTCCTGGTGGAGAAATTGAGAATTCAGGGTGGTCAGGGGCAAAATGTTCCTTCTTTTCCGACCCCTGCGGAGGGGAAAGTGCTTTTTTTGGAGCTTTTGAAGAGCAGTGTTGATGTTCATGTGCCTGCCGAAACCATAGTTTTAGAACAGTTCAGCAACTTCGTGAAAGTAGTGAGAAAAAAGTGGTTAAAGTCCCATAGCACCTGGAGAGATTTTTTAACTGAAAATGAAATTTTGTTGAATGATGAGATGGAGATGTGCCTCATGTACCGTTCTTCACGGGGACGACGAAGAACAACTTTCTCGGAGGTAAAACCTTTAAGAGCCGAAGAGACGTAGAGTGCAATCCCTCTTAAATTCAGATTCAGTGAATTATCTGCTTGAGTGGTCACCTACATGAATCAACTACCTATATAGTTACCTATATTTAAAAAAGCTAGTCACCGAAAACGGTTTTGTTCTAAGCAATATTATAGGTTTTCTCGGCTTATGTCTTGGAAGAGCTTCATTTTGGCAGGTTAAAAACCATTTACTAGCCTTAAGAATGACCTCTAGAGGCCATACGGATTATAAATTCAACTGTAATTTCTTTTTTTCAATTTTGAACCGCTAGTTTCACGTTTCGTCCAACTGTGCACCGGTTTCTCAGCTGATTGCTCTACGTATCTACGTGTTGCTCTCCTACCTACACGAATTGATATTTTGGTAGCCAAGCCAGAAGTCTCTTCGGACTCCCTGGAGATTTAGCTGATGCATCGCTTCTTTGCATCCACAAGAGATGGAGGCTTAGGTCTCCCCCATTTTTGTCAACTGATCCCAGAAATAAATAGAGGTCGAACTGCTCGAGCTCAGACGAGGAACTTCCGAAAATTTGACAACTGCAAATTACTGCAATTTGAATAATTTTGTATATGAACACAATGTGTTTATTTGTTTGTGTTTGTTGTGTGTGTTTATGTGTTTAAATTTGATGGGTAGTACTGAATTCAATCTCCGTTGCCCTATCGGAACGATCATATTATGAATATATGGATGTATAAATATAATATACCTAGAGATAAATAATATACATATTTTATTTAAAAGTGTTAAATTTCAGGAATCGTTTCAGAATGGTCTGAAACAGATTACCGTGAAGAAAATTTACTAAAAGTTTGTAGCCATTACAATAGCTTCATTTTCTTAGAAAATTCGCTAAAATCATGGAAATGGATTTGGAATGCCAACTGATATACCTTGGAGAAATTGGCCTGTCCAGCTTTCTTGTCCAATGGGCAAAAAAGTGTACACACTTGTTGAAAGCAGCTTTATATGGTCTATCTATAAAACACGAGTCCCATATGCCCCCCATGAGCATCGCACGCACCTGACTATTTGGAACGGGCACATCAAGACGAGTGGATGCATCCGTCGATGACAATAATCAGTTATTGCCATCGATACAATCAAAACTCCCGAGGCTCAAGAACCAGCCAGAAGCAACAACTTATTCGAAGTGTTTAATTATAAAATTTCTGTAATTTGAATAATTTTGTACACAAACACATGTTTAATTTGATGGGTAGTTGGGAATTGGCTCCATGACGATTATCTATGAATTCCGTCACGATTGTATTAGTAATAGCTACTGCGCTTGCGCAAACTTGAAACTTGTTTTCATGGCCAATAACTCCGGAATACTCGACCAATTTTGGTGAAATTTATACTGCCCACCCAACTTGGTATACTATTGCTTCCTCATACCGAAGGTATGAAGCTATGTATTCGTGCAAGAAATGAAAAACATTTTAGTCCTCCAAAATCAAAATTTCCACTTGCTTTTTACGTTTCAGAGCTTTCTGAACATTGGTCTGTCTGTCTGTCCGTCTGTCTGTCTATCTGTCTGTCTGTCTGTCCGTCGGTCTGTCTATCTGTGGTCAATTCCTTGTCCCAGGCATAACTATATGAAGTTGTGATCCGAATTTGATGAAATTTTCAGGGAATGTGCGGGTTACCCCCGTGACGGTCCCCTATGAATTTCATTGCCATAGGACCACTAGTAGCGTGAGCGCATGCGCAAACGTGAATTTCCTGAAACCCCGGTATCTCAGTTCCTAATTGACCTATTCCGCTCCAATTTGGATGGTAGTTGGGGGCTGACTCCAAGACAATCACCTATGAATTTTGTCACGATTGGATCAGTAATAGCTACTGCGCAAGCGCAAACTTGAAATTTGTTGTCATGGGCTTAGCTCCGGAACTACTCGACCGATTTCGGTGAAATTCTCAGGAATTATGCCGATTAGTCTTTACAAGGTCCCTCATGAATTTCATAGCAATTGGACTACCAGTATCGCGCAAACGTGAATTTCCTGAAAATACGATTTCTCAGTTCCAAATTGACAAATTTCGTTCAAATTCGGAGGGTTATTGAAGGTTGACAATTGTCTTCGAATTTCTATATGATTGTTTCAGTAATACCTACTGCGCATGCGCAATCTTTAAATGAGTTTCATAGACATAACTCCGGAACTACTTGACTAATTTCGGTGAAATTTGCAGAGATTGCTCGGGATAGCCCCTAGCCCCTATCAATGTCATAGCCATCGGGCACCAGTAGGGTGTGCGCATGCGCACACTTCAAATTTATTGTCATTGTTATGTCCAAGTTACAATAGTGAGTAAGCTATACTGCCCACCCAACTTGGCACACTTTTTTTCACTTCTTGCACGAATACCTTCGGTAGTGAGAGAGCGAAACAGACTTAGCGTAGTAGTTATAAGATGTTGATAATTCCTATTGTTAATGTTATGTTATGCATTAATGTCATGTTATGATTAGAGCGTGGAATTTTGCATATTTGAATATTTGTTTTTTAGTAGGTGTATCGTTGAGATTCGACGTTCTGGATAATTTCCACCCATCTCCGGTACAAAATTTCAAATTTAAATTTGCATATTATGCATATTTTGGAGTTTTTCGGGAAATCTGCATTTTTTCAAAAATGTGCATATTACAAGCATTTTCCCCAAAAATGATTGAAAATGAGAATAAAGGCATGTTTTTTACAAAAATTTCCCATTTTTTTTTTAGCGTGAGCCTATCTCAGTCGACGCAGAACTGTCATTTTCAGCGTTGAATGCTCTTCTTTCAGAAAAAAGACAGGCTGTAACACCTGAGCATCTTGAGCAGCACCTGATTGTTCAATTTAATGAAGTTGATTTTGATTAGACTGATTTTGAATAAAGATGTGAATAATAAAGACTTGAGTACCTGTGCAGTACCTACTTTGATTGGCTACATCTACCTTACCCATATGCCACAGATTTAATGATTTTCTTGGGGGTCTTTTGCATATATTTCCACTTCTTGTTGCATATTTGGGGCGATTTTTTTTGCAAATAATTCCAGGCTCTAGTTATGATGTTAATAAAATGTTCAGCTTCTTTCAAACCTCTAGTTTTTCATCCTCAGCATAACCTTATCCCCCCTTTAATGTTGACGAATAGATTTATATGGTAATCCTTCATATTGTTTTTATAGAGCTGCGTCTGACTGCTGCGTGAATCCTTTTTCTCAAGCTCTCGATGGGCCATCTATTTAAATATAACCTCAACGTCTCAGTGATTCGGTGAGGGCGGTAGTTGAAGGGTGGGTGGTTGTGGTCGTGTGATTTTATTGATGTGCCGACAAAAGTAGTGAGTGGCTGGGCGGGAGGAAACGTTAACGTGTGTTTTTTTACAGTAGCGAGCCACCATCGCTACGGAACACGGAGAATCACCAGGGAAAAGAAATAGAGGAGCGATTATGAACTTAAGTAATAGGGCGTGAGATCGTCTGAGACACCCCCCCGGCCCACCCATCCTTCCCCTCCAACCCTCTCCACCAAGGACCCCCTCTGATCCTCACTACCGTCAACTCCTTGTTCGTGATTGTGACAATGTAAAGGGCGGTTGGGAGCGGAGGAGGGGGTCTGGCGCCAAGCAGCCGCTCCGTCTACCAATTACCATGAGCATGACGGGCAGGGGTGGAGGGGGCACCAGAACTATGGCCCATCTCCTTCGCTTCCTTGGCGCCGTCAGATTTCACCCTCGACTTGAGCTTCCGTCACCCGCCCTTATCAACATCCACTGCTCCTAATACCCACACCTCCGTCCTTATCATCCTCCTCTCCTCCTAATAAACACACATCAGCCCTCTCATAGCCATAACCGAACTAGAGCGCTATCTGAGCGTATTTGAGCGGCAACGAGCAGCAACAGGCGGACATTCAAAATCCTTCATTTCACCAGGAGTGAAGCTTAGTTCATACGGCGGGGAATGATGCGGAACGTCCGGAGTGCGGAACGTCCGGAAAAGTGGTGGAGTGCGGACGTGCGAAGCGCGTTCACATGAAACGCGGAATCCAGAAAAATGTGTTCTAATCCAGTCTAGGTATCGGAGGTCCTATGTCAGACTCCGTCTACGTCGTACGACCTGATATGAGTGGTCACACTGGAACCGAATAGTCTGTACAATTCGTCAGACTTCCTTCAGAATTCCTAGTCTTCGTTTCTGTGTGAAGTTCGTAAGGTTAGATGTTGACAGGTTGTTGTTGTTTCCATTGATTGGATCAATTGAGTTCAATCTATTCATACCACCGGTGAGAATGCATAGATTGTTGTACCGGAGAACAGCCTGCTCATCAGCCGACGTCTTAACAGGTATGGAAGAAGAAGAAGAAGATAATGGGTAAATAATATTTATCAGAAGAGGAAAGACCTGGGAGAGTATCATCACTTAATGAACGATTTAAGAAGCGACGAGGCTAAATTTGTTAGTTACTTTCGGATGAATAATCAAACGTTCGGTGTTCATGACAAATTTGAAAATCGGAAAAACTTGAAGCAGTTTTTATCCGACACTGTAGTTCAATTGAGAAAAGCCAATTGACACTACAACAATTACGACTAGATATAAGTACGACTACGAGAGATACGTACGAAATCCCAACATGTTGGGATCGAGTCGCAAGTCGGAACTATACAGACGTATACGCGTGACCAAGTCGTTGCCAGTGTGACCACTCTCTTTCAATTCCTCATGTTGGTATCGTGCCTGCGACTACATCCGACTATGCACGACCAAAAATCGCACGTAGTCGGCTCCAGTGTGACTTTGGCCTAATAAGTTCTATGTTGGTATCTTATTATGAGTTGAGATTTTTGGACTGAAACGAAAAGCTGTAATATATTATTACCTAACTACCTATTGTTAAATAAAACGCCTAGATATGTTCTCCCAAGTTATTAATTAAAACAGGAGAAAAAAAATTAAACAGAAAAGAAAACCAAGGAGGATTCATCATCGCCATGGGTATACTAAAACAACACAAATACCCGTAACCTGGATCCCATAGCATAAAAAAAAAAAAAAAAAAAAAAAAACGATTCCGATGTCACCACCAAAAAATGGACACATTCTAATATCCATTGGGCATCAATTAACATTGCCTCTGTGAATTCCAATAGGACTCCAATTCTTGTGCTTGAGTTTTTCTCTATTTTCCAAATCCTAATACAACTAAACTATGTACTGATAGAATCTTCATGCAACAAAGTAAGTAAAAATATGAGTTGATGAGTTGCTTGAGGGGGTTCCGCCAGTGGTGTGAAAATTTTTTCCAACTTTTCTCAGCCAATAATCGATCAATTTTAAATCTGTTTTCGGCTTTCTTTCTATTTTTTAATTCTGCAGGGCAACACACTTTCGAAATTTTAAATGTCAAAAATTTCACACTTTGTTATCAATTAAAAATTTAGAATTTGAAATTTTGATAGTGCGTTGCCATGCAGAATTAAAAAATAGAAAGAATGCCGAAAACAGATTTGAAATTGATCGAGAAAAGTTGGAAAAAGGTTTTAACGGTAAAATGGTAACGGGAGGGGGGAAGGGGAGGTTACTTTTTTAAAACATATTGGCGTGAATTAGTAATAAGATTTGTAGTGATAGTTAATATGAACTCTATAATTCCCGAGATTTGCAAATTTTGGATGATGGTTCACACCCTGGCCGGAACACCCTTAAACCCAAATGCTACACTGCACAATGCACATTTACTTACCTAACAATTTAGAATGAGCCCATAAGCATAAGAAGCAATATATAATTTAAAAAACAGAAACCCACTAATTAAAATTGCTGCATATTGCATTTTAGATTGAATTAACAACATCTAAGAACTATGGATGAGAATAATGTCAGCAGTGGAGGGGTGAAGAATGGCAACACTTATAGGAAAGCAACTTTAATTTGGTGATAACTTCAAATAATAGAATTATGCTATTATTCCAGTATGTAACCCAGTTGGAAAAAAGTTCCATTCATGCAGCATGAGTTGGTGAGCGAATTTTCAAAGAATAATTTTAACCGATTTGATGGGCGATTCTTATAGGAAATTTCACGCTGATTCCGAATATACCGTATGTTCTTATGTTCAAGATGGTAGTTCACACCAAAACCTCAAAAAACACGTTTTTTTAATGCGATTTTTGACTCTAAATTTTCAAAATTTGACCCCTTGGAGTACTCCAAAAATTCTGGCCAACGAACTTAACCTTTCTTTTGATATTATTGACACTTCAAAAATTTTTCGGACACACACACACATATATAGCATTTCCAAGTCAAATTCAACCTTTTCCAAGTCAAATTCAACTTTTTCCAAGTCAAATTCAACTTTTTCCAAAACAAATCCAACCTTTTCCAAACCAAATTCAACTTTTTCCAAAACAAATTCAACTTTTTCCAAAACAAATTCAACCTTTTCCAAAACAAAGTCAACCATTTCCAAACCAAATTCAACCTTTTCATAATTATCAGCAAAATGTCTAAATATGTACACAAGCCCTCATGTTGGACCATGTTGTTAGCAATTGTGAATGGGGTTGATTACAGTGGTTGAAAAGCAAATTTAAAAACTTCGAAAATTTATAAAAATCTGTAATTGATTATAATGAATAAAAATTGCGCGAATTACTTTATGGACATTATGGTACTGCTTCCTCAAGCGTCAGCGGTACAGCCACTCCACTGATGGCCCAGTGCTTTCAATATTAAAAGTATAATT
>JAEMON010000001.1:46710936-46725691 GCA_030264115.1 Lygus lineolaris | reverse complement strand
CTCGTATCCATAACATGATTTTATATATATAACATACATATTCAATAAATCATCTAAGGGATTACTACCAGCACAATCCCTGAAAATTCCATCGAAATCGGATGAAAATTGTCAAAGTTATGCGAGCTTCACGTTTGCACATGCGCAGTGCGTACCACTGATCCGATCTTGATGAAACTCATAGGGCATTATCGAATCTCCGATCCTCAACTTTCCTCCAAATTTGAGCGAAAACGGACCATTAGGTCGCGAGAAATTGATGTTTCAAGGATTTCATGTTTACGCATGCGCAGAGGCTACCGTTAGTCGGCTGGTGATGAATATCATAGGGGACCATCCGGGGGCTAAACCGCGTAATTCCTAAAAATTTTATCAAAAACGGATGAAAAGTGTTAAAGTTATATGTGTTGCAAGGATTTCAAGTGTCGAGCATGCCGATCAGCATGATCAGCATGGTACCGCTGATCCGATTTTGATGAATCTTGTAGGGTACCATCTAATCTCCGATCTCCAACTACCCTCCACATTTGAGCAAAATTGGACTATAAGGTCGCGAGAAATTGATGTTTCGAGGATTTCACGTTTACGCATGCGCAGAGGCTACCGTTGGTCGGCTGGTAATGAATTCTATAGGGGACCACTTCATCAAAATCGGATGGAAATTGTTGATGTTATGTGTGTTGCAAGGATTCCCGGACACACAGACAGACAGACAGACAGACACGAAACCAAAATTGTTCAGGAAGGTCTAAAACGTAAAACGCGAGTTGAAATTTTGATTTTGGAGGTAAACAAATTTTCACCCCCCAAAAGTGAAAACAATGCAAAATGTCCATACATCAAAAGGTAATTATCTCATCCCCGATGTTACCTGGTCATTAACTGAACAGGCGTCTGTGTGTGTGTGTGTTTGTGTGCGTGTGACAAAATCTTATGTGCGCTCCCCAGGGCCTAGTTCTCAAGCAATATTCGTGTTTTTTTAAAAGTTTGACTCAGAAAACTGTCTAGTTGTCCACTATTTTCGAAATTTGCATTTAGATGGGTGAAAGGGGGGGTTGATGCCTCGAAAACGTGTTTATTCGCAAAATCTTGTGTGCTCTCCCGAGGGCATAATTCTCAAGCGATTTTCGGTTTTTTTGTCTTGCTTAGAAATGTGTCTACAGTGTAGTTGTGCACTATGACGCTAGAATTTCGAAAATTTATTTTAGAGGGAGTGAACAGTTTAGCATTTAGGGTGGTTGATTCCGAAAAAATATTATGATTGTTATTGTTATTTATTATTTATTTATTTTTTTTTTTTACTAAATCCTGTCTGCGTTCCCCTGCGCCTTAAGTCTTAACCAATTCGCTTGATTTTTTTTCTGTTGAACTCAGACTTCCTCAACGCAACCGTGGGCTGGCGCCATGGAGCGAGACTGGTATCACAGTGTGCTGCCACACAGATTTCCGTGTTTGGTGTCGATAATCATAAATTTTGGAATGCTGTTCAGTTTTGGAACAATTCTAGACGCCACTATGGTCTGGCACCACAGGGTGGTGCCACTTGATTCATGTGTTGGGTATGGTTGATAATGAATTTTGGATTGCTGATCAGTTTCGATCCATCTAAAGGGACGTCCCCTGAAATGCATGTATTACTAAACTATAGGTTTAATTGTACATATAGCTCGTAGGCTAAAATCTACAGTAGAACTATGATAACTCGAACTCCAGGGGAAATTAAAAGTACGTCGAGGTATTGAAGTTGTGAAGTACGAGATATGTACGTAAGTCGAGATATCGAAGTTTTGAGTTGATCAATAGGTAAAATCGAAGATTTAAGTCTACCTAATATTTATTGGTGGGTACAATATCCGTCTTAATTATTTTTATCCTGTATTTTTCAGCCAAAAACTCCGAACAATCCAGGAAACATTCCGTTGGTCAACTAAAAAAATGCCGAAAAAAATCGTTGGCTGCCCAAAAATGCCGAGAAAAAAATCGGGCAATTTGATCGTTGAAAATTGGTGTTATTTGCGGAAATTTGTGCTTGTGCATGAGCTGGTATGGATTCGATTCATAGGGGGCCATCTAGGGCCAAACCCGCACAATTGATGAAAATTTCAACGAAATCGGATGAAAATTCTGGAAGTTATGCGTGGGGCAAGGACTCGTGGACCTTCATACACACAAACGCACATTCAGACACAGAACCAAATGTACCCAGAAATATCTAAAACGTAGGATGGGAATAGAAATCGTGGTTATTGAGGAAAATATTTCCACTTTACAAAAGTGAAAACAATGATTCCGCTACCTCTGGTATGACTCGGAAGTTGACGGTGATCATGGACAGGATGCTATAGGCATCGCTATGATGACCCTAACTACAAAATTTATGGCTCCAATTACATCATCAACGAGTAGGGAGCCTACTAACGTAGTAAAGGGTAATTAGCTAATAGAGCCCCAAGTGTAATGCAACACAATTAAAAACAGGGAGACCGAAAAAAACGTGGGCCCCTTCACCCGCCCACACCGGCCGACGCGGGTCCATTTTTTGACGGCTTTATCTAATAAACGCATCAGTTGACTGTCAACTTTCTAGTTAACCAACGTTAACCAGCCGATCAGAGATGTTGGTGGTGGTGAGGGGTTGCTAGTGGGCGGACAGTTGTACGCAATGGGCCTTCACCGGGAACCCATCTTCTCCAATCGGCTCTGATGAGTGTATGAGAAAAAACAGCCGGAGGTACCACCAAAAATTTCCTCTGCTGTCGGAAACTTGGTGAAGTGGTTCATAAATGGTTTTTTTTTTTTTTTTTTTTTTAGTGGAACCGCTGTTCAATCAACGTCATACTTAGGTATTATGGGTCAGCTACTGTCGCTGGA
This sequence comes from Lygus lineolaris, assembly GCA_030264115.1. NCBI lineage: Eukaryota > Metazoa > Arthropoda > Insecta > Hemiptera > Miridae > Lygus > Lygus lineolaris. The sequence goes on along the minus strand of JAEMON010000001.1, from coordinate 46,722,820 downwards.
GTCTGAAAACCTCTATCCTTATAGGAAGTTTAAGGCTGATCACGAGTATTATTTTCATATAAAACCCTCGAAAAAACATGTTTTTAAACGTATTTTTCTACATTCATTCCATCATGGCCGTTCAAAACATATATTTTTTTCAAATACAAAACAGTTGTAGACAATTAAATTCTGCGTCGCATGTGACCAGCTTTTCAGGTACCTATGTTGTAAAACGTGTAGTTTTCTTTGCCGTCAAATGAGCCAAAAAATGGCCCAACTGAAAAATTAAAAACAAAATTTGAACGACTATTCTTTTAGGAAATTTTAATCTGATTAAGAATATACCGTATATGTCCTTTCTATCTTCTTCGTTGGTTATTCTCGCTATTTTCAACTCTAACTCGAAGGTACATAGTATGGTACATGGTACATAGTACACTATGGTACATAGTACCAACTCCTAAGCTTCCTTGTCTGGATCGAAAATTCGAACGTTCACTTTGCATCATCGCCCCTTGCTGATCTATTGGTTCTAGGTACCTACTTTTTGTCTGCAATGTGGTATCTTCAACATAATTCACTACAAGGAGTTGACTGATTGAAGACACGAATGTGAATGAATATATTTTTAGGAATTTTCATTATTATAAATAACAACTATCATGTGAGTAGTAACCTATAATAATCTATGGAGTAGATCAGGAGACTCTTGAATCTTAGTTAATCATATGTGGTTTAGAACTTATATTTTTGGAATTTCTACTTCAAATGGCCAGTTTTAGATACCCAGATCAAGCTTATTAAACTTCTGTTCAAAACGGGGTTGTGACTTCTGGATGTCACTGGGGGCTCAGAAGTCGGGCAATCCGACGCGGGGAACCCAGTAAGGTGAAGGGTTGATGTGATGGCAGTGGGGGGGGGGGGCTGCTTCTGTTAATTGGGATGGTAGATCCTGACCAGATAGCCATTCGACGGAGGTGGTCTGGGTGGTAGAACGAAGGTGGAAGGGGCCCTGCCCAATACGATTCTATTAAATCATCCTCTTCCTTTCGGGTAGCCCGAAGGTTGCAGTAGGTATTGGCGATTGCGGAATGTTTCGTCGGTCGGTGGTGTTCGTAAAGCTATTCTTCCTACAAAAAATCGGCGGGGAAAAGAAAATAAAGATACGACATACATACATATAAAAGAGTGTTAAATTTCAGGAATCGTTTTAGAATGGTCTGAAACGGATTTCCATGAAGAAAATTGTCAAAAATTTGTATTACAAAAATTTTGAAGCCAATGCAATAGCTTAAGTTTCTTCGAAAGACTCTCCTGTGCAGCATAATAAGAATTATCACCTCATGTTTTCGTTTTTGCACTCAGCAGACAAATCTCGCTATTTTTATTTAAAAACGACCGATTTCCCCATCTTCGACCATTCGGAACACGGAACCGTTGGATGAAACCGCAATTTCAATTTCTTCAAATACTTGAGTATGTATGTGTCTATGTATGTAGATGAGTAGGTACGCAATTCTGAGATAAACCATTACCTACTACACGAACCAATGATCCTCAACATTTTTGGGGTAGTTCTGGGTCCCATCCCAAAACTCAGACCCTGCGCTGTGGCCTTTTTAGTCCCATATGAATTACATCGCATTCGGATCAGTATTAGAGACTGTGCATGCGCAAACGTGAAATACGCCGAGCCATGTAATTCAAGGATTACTTTAGACCAGATGTTAGCGAATTTTTGATGAAAATGAAGGAATTGCAATGGCTTCAAAAATTTTAGTGATGCATATTTTTGAAAATCTTCTTCATGGAAATCCGTTTCAGACCATTCTAAAACAATTCCTCAAATTTAACACTTTTTTATAAATACCTATATGTCACTCCAGACAATATCTGACCCTGGAATTGGGATTAAAAAAGCCCTAAAAAATCCTAAAATTCAATAATATCAAAAGAAAGGAGGTTTTCGTTGGCCAGAATTTTTTTTTGGAGTAGTCGAATGCGTCAAATTTTGAAAATTCAGAGTAAAATCTCTAAAAAACGTGTTTTTGAGGTTTTTTGGTGTAAATTATCATCTTGAACATAGGAACATAATATGGTATATTCGGAATCAGCGTGAAAGTTCCTATAAGAATCACCCACCAAAATTATTTATTATCAGTCTCTCTATTGAGTAACGTGGGTGGCTCGTTCTACTTGTACTTTCCTCCTTCGTCCAGAAATAGTGAAGTGAACTATTGTCGATAACAATCAACAATATCCATCCTTGGGAGAGCTTCAAATTGAACTCAATTCAAGTCTCAGCACCAATCATCAACCTCCGTGGTCTCTACGCATCAGAACAGATTTCTAAGAAAGATCAGTCTACCATCAATTCATCGTCCGTCCAAGGGGCTCCCACCCGCGATGTCTCTACCAATGAGGCCCTCAAGAGCTGTCGGAATCGAGGAACTGAGGACACGAAGCAATCATGCGATTGAAAATCACGCCATTCTCATATCACCTCCATGATCTGGTATATTTAGTTGCAACCATCCGTCCCACTTGGTCATAGGATAGGGACTGGTGGAAACAGCTCATTATATAAATTCAACCGAGAATCAAATCGTCATATTTTCCAATGAACACAGTGTGCAAACACAGCGTGCCAAAGATGAAAATGACCAATAAGCTGATTAACTGCATAAATATCTGGTTCCTCACCCATAGAAACCTAAAAATGGCCATTTTAATTTTTCTCGGCCCATGTGAAAGGTAGAAGGAAATTATTGCGATGATAAGAAAACCTAATTTCTGGAACACCTCTTTGGAATGGTTTTGATCGACATCTGATAAACTTTCTTCACGTTTCTGATACATGTTTCTGGGTTTGACGTTGATTACGGCCCTAAGGACATTTTCCTGGAGATGAGGGGTATTGGAAGTTGTTCTAACGAGGTGAAAGAGTGAACATTGTGAATTTAAATAAAATCTTTTTCATATTTTGCATATTTTGCAATTGACCTGGAGGGCTGCAATCCTTACTGGTTCATCCTCATACAAGTAGAACCCAAGCCTAGAAATTGGAATTTTCGTTATAATTTCCATGGTGGTTATATATACCATCGGGACATTAAATGAAATTGGGATTTCTACTGATTGCAATACTTTCCTTCCACTTTTCAGGTGGGCTGAGAAGACTGAAAAGATGCGTCCACACTATGCCGTCCGGGTTTATCGGAAGCCGGGCCCGATCCTAAAAAGCACCAAATCGTTCCGGACCAAAAGAAGCCGAGCCCACTGCGTTTGTCTGGACGGATAACATCTCCAATGATTGTCTTCTTGTCCATGATTGATGGTTGAATCATATTTGGAGAGTTTTTAAATCATATTTGTGGATAAAATGGATCACTTCGACCTGCGTTGAAATTACAACTGTTGTAGGTGCTTGACCGTGGCCACCCAATTCATTAAAAGAAAATGAGAAAGTGATTCATTATTGATTCGACGACCAAACTTACCAAAAACCTCAATAAGGTGCGACGAAAATCGCCTTCGTTCTCGGAATTCCATTTGAACTCAAAGGTTGGCCGACAATCATAGCAGAGCTATTAGCTGAGCGTGTAATGTCATATGCGCTCATGCGCCCGTCCTCACAGTGACAGAGAGAATGAGACCTCACGACTCGGAAGGGGGGTTTTTATTAATCATTCAGGCTTTGAGGGTTTCTTTAGTGATCCCACTGGTTCAATAGTCACTATAACTTCGGGTTGGTTCCATCAATTTAATAGATTTTCATCAACATACCTATCCATTTGATGAATTGCGATACCTACTGATGCAAGGAAAAGGATAAATATAATAATATATAATGTATAGTTGTTGATAAGAGGGTCCGTCGTGGCGAAGAGAAAATCAGGAAGGATGACCAAACACTTCATGAAATGAAAGGGCTAAATTATCTACTTACCGTATGTAGTATCTTAAAAGAATTGCAAAACGATCGAATTTATTTATTATGATTTGTCCAAGTATTAGAAAAACGGGGCTCACCATGGCCTGGGTCAAACGGTTCATTCACGCTTGTAGGAAAAAACGTCTACCAAGTTGGGTGGGCAGTGTAGCATCCTCACTTCTGTAACATGGACGAATAGAATCAGTTTGTGAAATATTCACCGAAATGGGCAGAATAAATCTGTAGTTATGCCTACGACTTTCAACTTTCAAAATTTCCGAATGTGCAGTAGCGATTACTGATCCAATTGTCCAAAATGGCTATTTATAATCTATGGCTATCTTTGGCTAGCCATTTTTGTGTACTTTAACGCTGATTTTGGCCCTCAGGATGTCTTTGTGGAGATTAGGGGTATTGGAGCTTGCTTTTACTCGAAAGAAGTGTGAGTCAGTTTCATCGAAATCTTCAGTGCAGTTTGCGAGAAAAGCTGAAAAATGAGAAAAGTTCCATTCATGCAGCATGAGTTGGTGAGCGAATTTTCAAAGAATAATTTCAACCGATTTTGTGTAAGATTCTTATAGGAAATTTCACGCTGATTCCGAATATACCATATGTTCCTATGTTTAGGATGGTATTTCACACCAAAAACCTCAAAAAACACGTTTTTTAAGCGATTTTTGAAACTGAATTTTCAAAATTTGACCCCTTGGAGTACTCCAAAAATTCTGGATAACGAACTCATCCTTACTTTCGATATTATTGACATTTTAAAATTTTTTTGGATTTTTTATCTCGATCCCTCGGGCAGATATCGTCTGGAGTGACAAATATTCATTATATAAATATAAACATATGAAAAGTGTAAATTTTCAGGAATCGTTTTAGAATCGTGTGAAACGGATTTCCATGAAGGAATTTGTCAAAAATTTGCATTACGAAAATTTTGAAGCCATTGCAATAGCTTCATTTTCTTCAAAAATTCGCTAAAACGACGTTTTCAGGTTTCTACGGGTGAGGAAAGTAGTGTGAAGCCTCGCACCAGATGTTTCTTTCGGTCATGGGTGCGGGAACCATCTCAAAAATCAGGGAAATCTGCTCATAATCCCTTGTGTTATTCAAAATTACGAAAGTTAGAAATAATGCAATGGATTTTGTGCTAGTTTAGTTGCGAATAATAAGAATGTGAAACGTGTGACAATATTGTTCGATCTACACATCATGGAAAAAAAGTAAACATCTTCGATTCACGTTCTCCCTTTTGAGTCTGCCATATCGGGGGCTTGGTTTATCACTCAAGGGGTTATGAGTCACAGAGAGACTTGAAGCGCATAACTTTCTGTGTAGGAAATCATTCGTGTCAATAATATTTTTCTCCTTGCCTTTCATTAACGTGGTTTGTTTTCATTCGCGCTCATTATCCAGACGGGATTCGCAGCTGGTAAACAATTACGTAGCGGCTATGAGGTAGATGTCGAACGATTAATTCGCGTGGTCACCAGGTTTCGCCTGTCGGGGCGTGTTTGAATTGAAAACACTCTAAAGTGAATGGTAAAGGGGCGATTATTATGGCTTCAGATGAAATTTAGCATCCCGGCTAATAAGATGGCTGGGCTGCAAGGGGACCGGATTTAAGTGGTTGATTATGTGTGCAAATGATACGTCATTGGCCGAGTCTACATGAGTTCCTAACTGATAAACCTGATTGCAAAGCGATAGAGAAAGTAACGAAATTTTCGTGCGAGTGGTGGTAAGATGAGGTGGGGAGGGAGAATTAGGTGAAAATATATGGAGGGTAGTTAGGCCATTAGAATGGGAGCACGGCGCCCGCGAACCGATCACTGCTGGAGTTAATTTTAATAATAAAGCAGTAAATATGAAGGCAGGATAATAATACATAATTACGGGGAAGGTGAGCGAGGTAAAGGAAGGGGGCTCAGGTCTCAGGCCGGGCTCAAGTTTGGTCAGATATTGTGATGCCGGAGTGTGATTTGGTTTGAATGATGTATTTGGGTGGTCACCACCCACGAGGAGCAGCCGCCATTTGCAATTTCGTAAGAGTCGGAAGGGTCTAGCGGGGATCGCGGGGTTTTCTGTAGAAGGATTTCATCAAGAGATAACTAGGAGTTACTGATCACGTCTCCTTACCTACTCCTATACAGACCTCCTAGCTGCGCCTCTGCCTTTTGCTTCAAAGTCCTTCAGCATCTGAACTCCTACATCAAATCATCTCATTAGAATACTCGAGTGGCCCTCAACTCATGTCCGCAGCCATACGCCACTCTCGGTACTACTTTATCCAAACCCATTCAATGAGGTCACGATCGATGTGACCAATATATTTCACACATGATGGGGAGCAGCACCGATACATAATGAGTTGAATTATAGGTTGGTATTGTAATTCGGGGGTTTCGAGAGATCAATCACTAACACTAACACGCGGACTGTTTCACCGTTCTCACCAAATATAATATAATTAGGCTAATGATATACCTCCGTTCGATACTTACTGGGGGAAGTATTACCATTTCCTCCTGCCTCTCAAGTGAAGACAAGGTTGATTAGAAGGACATATACTATTTCCTAGTCGAATGAAGCTTTCACTGCGGTTCCCAGAGGGTGTTTTGCAGCGGAATGAGTTTCATACATGAAGATCCTATCAGAATTTAGATTTTGAATCTATATGACTTCGAAGAGGACGTGGTGATCAAAATAATACCAAAATTGAAGTTACGAATGAAATGATGAATTTAATGACTTGTGCAATATGAATATTCCTTGTTCAAATTCCTATTTATATGATACTGAGTACGAAATTTCAAAGGGATAGAGTGTGTGGAAAATGCTGCCAACAGCTAAGATAAGTTCCTATCAGACTGAATGAGATTATCTACAATATGGAATTAGGGGAAAATATCAACATGAAATTATAGTCAATAAGAATCTAATTTTATTCAAGAAGAATGACAAGATCTTTAAGATAATTAAAACAATATTGCTTGCTGGCTGAAATAACGCAATAAGTATGATGAATTACTAATATTATACCATGCGGTAGGTTAAAAGTTCCTAAGGTGCGGTAGATGGTTACGGTAACTAGAATAACGGTAGGGGTACGGCAAACCTAGCGGTAGGTACAGTACAGCCTAAGGTAGTTTTATGAGAATAAACTTCAAAAATATAAACAATTGAGCTACTAGCCTTGAGGAGGACTGTTGATGCAAAAAGAGATATCGAGCGTTCAGTAAAATAGACATAAATGGATTATTCAATCAGAATATATGGGAGAGAGCATCTACAAAAAAGGTTAGATGCTGCTTGGTAGGTACCACACAGGGAATAAGCCAAGAGAAACTTCTTTGATTAATGAACAAATTAAAACACTCCACATTTGCCAAATAATATACTATGTGAGTTCTCATCACCCAAAACAACCAAATAGTGGCGCAAGATGTGATTATGATGCAATGTGGTGTACTGAAGGCACTTCACCAGGTTACAGAAGAAGGTACGGCAAGGGTACGGAAGGGTTGGAGAGCGTCAATTAGCAAAATTGAAAGTTGCTTTGATGCGAGGATTTACAAAAATGAATTTACCTTACAATCCTAAATATACAATTTTACAAGATATAAATAACAACCTAGTGTCGGCTTGCAGTTAACACACTAATGAGTTCATATGATGTAAACAAGGTACCCTCGCGGAATTCGATGAGGCGAAAGACACGAGTGATCCAAGGTGGGAAGCTGAGGCAAAATAATAATCAAATCTAACTTACTGTGCGGCGCTTTATGTGGAAGAATGCAACGGGCTGCTCCTTGCTTGGTGGTAGCAAGTCTTTGAGAGGTTCGCTCGGTTTCTCATGATCACAATGGCTGCAGGAAGGGTCGAGCTTTGAAACTTGTCTAGAGACCAACTCCGAGGAAGGCTGGCTGAAGACTGTGTCATGGAAAAAGGAACTAAGAAAGAAGGAAATAATAATCACAGGAAACATGTCCTGAATCATCAAGACATTCTATAGAATTTAGTAAAAGTATAACATAGAAAAAAAAAACTATGCAAATTATTACTGAACGGTTTATTATTTTTCTGTATATATCAATAAATGATCCGAAAAAAATACTCTATCAAGTGGAAATGGCAAATAGTTTCCTCGCGTCCGAGAAAATTCGAAATAAAAAATTCTGTAAGTTCAAAATTCTTGATTGTGTTGATGTTTGTCAGTTTAGACCAATGTTAACATAATAGTGAACGAAATTTACGTTAGCGCATGCGTAGAGCGTACCATTGATTCAATCATGATGCAATTCATATGGGCCCCTACCCACATAATCCCTGAAAATATTAACAAAATCGGATGAAAGCTCTGGATGATATGGCTGTAACAAGGAACTGCGGACAGACAGACCGACATTCAGTCACGGGACCAAATTTGTTCAGGAAGCTCTGAAACGTAAAATGCGAATGGAAATTTCAATTTTGGAGGACACAATGTTTTTCGATTTTCAAAGTGAAAACAAAGCTTCCGCTACCTTCGGTAGGCTCGGAAGCAAAATTACGAATGAATTATGGATAAATGACCTGTAATTATCCATGATTATACTAGGCAGGTACCTACAGTAATATCACGAGGTTCACAATGATTTCTTGTGGGTCAGGGGACGCCCTCATTGATAAATTTCTGCTCCACAGATCTCGTGTAATTGTAAATGGGATGCCGTCGATGGCAGATATTGATGAGCAACTTCGGCCCAGAAGACGGTAGCCGACGACCGTACACTTACTCCTATACTACACCGGTACAGATAGAGATAAGATCCGAGAGATTGATGAGGTGAATGGGACAACCAGTCATAAACACTGAATCAATCAATCAAAGTTGATACTCAATGAGATATTAATCAGTTCTTATACCTAGTCATTCAGCCATATCGTTTTCAGTTTTTTTACAAATATAAAACAAATAGTTAATGGAATCATTTAGATTGAGCTCAAATACTCTACTCGAGGAGTGAACCCAATAATTTATGTTAACTATTATCCGGATTATTCTTCGGAATGGCTCAATGTAAAATACAGGTGGTGAGGTGGGTGGAAAATGATATTTAACCCTGGATTACTACCCCTACGTCGATTCGACTTGTATTTTTCTTCAGTTTGCAACTTTTCCGGTTAGGGAGTGCCACAGCGGCTTCAGCTTCCAGATATGCTACGCCTTGTTAGTTGTCTACTATTTATTCATTTGTATTGTGGAAGGAGGAAATTTCAGTTCCTATTTTAGCTGTGGTTAGTGTTAGAACTTACAAGAATTTAGTTCAGATTCGTGGTTTCAGAAATTATATTTGTGAATTTGTAAGAAAAAATATTTTTATTTTGAAGGAAAAAGATTTCAGTTCATTTTATCGCTGTGGTTAGTTCATAGAGTAGTAGGTACTAAATCGTCGCTTAAGAAGCAACACGCCCTATGAACCAAATCCTAATTTTTCAGGAGGAGGAAAAAACTGAATCCAGTTTTTGATCACCTGTCCCTTTGTTTCCCGTTATTCAGTCACTTCTTGCCTTCCGGTAGTATTAATATTTATTAAATAGTATTAATTAAAGAAATAGGAAATTTAGGTTGATATGGGGTGTTGTCCTAATAAGGTAATTGAGGTATTGAGGTAGATGGGGGTGTTATGTTTTTCGAGTATTTCCAGATTTTGTAGTCTATTTGGAGCAATTTTGAGCTAATCAGTCGTTGCAGCGTGAGAAATCGAATAAAAATTAGTCAAAACCTCATTTTCGTGGAAATGGTCGATAGGGCGTGTTGCTTCTTAAGCGACGAAATGCTACTCAGACTTCTAGTCATACTGTGATTTATCTTCGTCCTGATACGAGAAAACCACAAAAATCATATTTTTGTAATTCAACAATGATAAGAAATGTACCAGAAGTGAATATAAATAAAGTTCCGATGTTTTGGTATGGGATTATTCTATTGGTCAATTGATTCCACTTCGTTCCAGTCGTTTCGACGTGTAGGTAGTAATAAGTGATCAGATTTGAAGGGTAGTGATCTAGGGTTAACCAGTTACGACAAAACGCGGTTTCGGGAGTAGTGTACTATAGTCTGAATCCTGCCAAGAATTCTTACCAATACCACGAATATTGGAGGATCCCATTCATAGATGTACCAGTACAGTTATCTGAGCGATTTTTGACCAACAATTTTCCCAATTTGACCCCTAAGAATGATGCAAATTTTGTCCAACGAACTCATTTTTTTTTTTTTTAAATATTATCGACATTTTGGATTTTTTTGAAATTGTTGAAAATCTTGGGAGCCTTTGCAATAGTTTTATTTTCGTTGAAAATTCGCTAAAACAATTTGGGGCGACTATTCAGTTCTAGCTTCTTCTATTGTTTCGCGGCTATCGTGCTCAGGTTTACCTGTGCAGTTCAACTGTACAGGTAGATATACCTAAGCGCGTACGGAGAACTTTTCATTTGAAAACGTCAACAGCACCACTCCAAGGTCCACCACCTCACTGTCATGTCTGTGCATACAAATACTGAAGCTCATTTCACTTCCTCAAGGTGGCAGTCGCATGTAGTATATCGGAGCTACCGGTATTTATTAGTCTGATCTAGGAGAGTGGCAACAATTATTTCAAGAAGTTGAAGGTTGTAAACAGAACGATAAAACAGAAGGGTTATTCATTAGCGTATTAAATACGAGAAATAAAAGGAGGTGCCAACAATATCCATTTCTAACGGAAGTATATTTCATATCGAGAGCGTTAATACCTCGTCCCACCACCTGTCATGTACTCCGGAGGATGGCAATGAATCTGTGGGGAACACGGCTCCGGGAACAGCGAGCACGATCCCAGTCGACCTGTGTGGGATCTCAGGCGGTGCAATCAACTTCCAGGGGGTGACTGGATTAATCGTGACCGTGTTTTTAGAGGGAAAAATATATCGGAGAGCAGCGTAATGGGCGCGATGGCCGATTCAAGGTAAGATGATTGAGAAAGATAGCGATGCTTCGAGATTGGACAGGAGGCGAAAGAACTTGGGGGCTGCCCCCCTCTTCCCCGATCGTCGCGGTAATCAATAATTTTGACAATGTTGGTGGTCGCGGAGGCTTTCACCCCCCTAATGTTTTCGGGTGAAAGGCGCTCGGATTGCGTCCACAGCCTCAAACAGGCAGCAAATCACCTCTCGGGATCACGATCTTCGTCTTTCTGCGGTTGAGGACGAGGTACTCGGCCCCTCTGACATGTACATCATCGGTGCCGGTGCTCCGAGTAATCTGCGTTCCTCCCATGTTTCCTCTCTCTCTGTCTCGATGGATATCGCACCGTTGTCCCGGCATGCGCCTCATGATCGCCCGGATTGCCAATTCCGTCGCCCCGATCTCCTCCGCCCTCCTACAGGCTGCTCTCCCTCCAACATTCTCAGAATCCGCTGCTTCCGTAGAAACCAACATCGAGGGATTCCAATCGCGGTTTCGGTTAGTGCAATCCGGACTTATGTACCGACCATCGATGCTATAGTTGAACCTGAACTTACAGGAACAATATCACAATTTTCACTGAGAACAAGGAAAAAGCTGGAAAAGGGTCTGCCAAGTAAGGTGGTCAGCATAGCTTCCTCACTTTTGTAACATAGAAGTATAGAATATCAGTGAAAATTTCATCGAAATTGGTATAGAATATTTCTGGAGTCATCCCTATGACAACAAAGTTCTAATTGTCACATGCGTAGAAGCTATTAATCATAGAATTTTACCTATGTTCCGAGTTACTTTGTATCTATTGCTATGTATCATTAAGTTACAGTTTCAAAATATATTTAATAATTTATGTTTTATGAATATCTTAACATCCTTCGATTATTTCAATCAATCAATATAAATTTTATTGTACAAACCACGCAGGTATTACAAGAGTTGGTATAAACAAAAAAGTTCCATTCATGCAGCAT
>JAEMON010000001.1:46676827-46688153 GCA_030264115.1 Lygus lineolaris | reverse complement strand
ATTGCAATAGCTTCATTTTCTTCGAAAATTCTCTAAAATTATTGTTAATTATACTTTTTTCGTTACCGCTGTTCATCTTTCAATCCGATGAAAATAAAGTGGGAACTACTTACAGTAATTAAACCCACAATATATAATCATTGTTGATGAGAACGACATGTGATTGTTGATGAAAAAGTGAATTGTTAGTCATCAATTCTGTTTCTATTGGTTTTCTGATTATTTTTAATATGCTAACCGGATAATAATATCCTCCAACGAAGGGTTAGAGGTACACACTGCTTTTGGTCTGAAGAAAGAGGTCTTGAACTTTGCCATAACTTAATCAGAACTAATTCAAATGATTTAAAAAAAGTCTGCCAAGTTGGTTGGGCACTATCGTTTCTCTACTTGATGTAACAGGTACGTATATAATTAGCTGGTGAGAAAATGATGACTCATAACGTAGTAATTAAATTAACTGTTGGACCTACTATGCTATGGCGTTTTGAAAAGTGCATCCCTTAATTCCTACCCCTTAGACGGTAATGCCAAGCTTCGAGACACAACTAGAACCCAAATGGAGCCCGTATACCAAATTTCATTAGGTTTCGCCCACGGTATGTATTGAGCAGAGTTTGGCGGAGCGTATACGGTGGACGTACGGATTTTTTCAAAATTACACGTACCGTGAAACGTAAAACATCAAATTTAGAGGGGAAGTTCAACAAAATTATCAAATGGTTCATATAACCTATTGACAATGATAAACTAAAAGACCAGGGTACTCAATTCATATGAATTCCATCAAAATCCGTATAGATATGGTTTCAGTTCGAGTGCAAACCCATTTCCTGGTTAAACTCAGGAAATTTTTTCTTGCCAACTGTAATACTTTACCTTCTGAACGGGTCAAGTAAGAATGTAAAAAAGGGGAGTGATAAAATATAAATAGTACGTTATGAAATCTGTGTATTCACTTCTATAGCAGCCATTCACGTCTTACATACATCGAAATGTGAAAATACAAGAAGATGTAGCGTTATACCGCATGGAGTGATGGGGAGCACTCTCTAAGGAATTAACAATCCCAGCATGTTAACGTCGAGAAGGAGAAGGTTCAATTGAAGACGTCAGTCATGGTTAACCGAGATTACAGTGTTACAATTAAGTGGTAATTTAGACCGCCCGGCCGTCACAATGAATCACGTTTTACAATCGTGCGTAATCGTCAGTTTGGTTGGGAGCATCATTAATGAGGATCTCCCAACTAGAGCTCAATGTGAATGGAGCATCTTCCTCCAATCTGTGGTAGGTATTTCATCACCACTAATAAGCACGTTAGGAACCGTTCAGCTGATGTTCTCTTTTGAGTTTGAGGCTACAGCGCTACATGCAGTTTTGACGGGTTGCTTAGTTTTATCACCGTGGACATTCGTAAAATGTGACTGAGTAGCTATCTACATGTGGTTCACGGGCATAGACCCAAAAGTAGTTGGCCATTAATCGGCTCAGGATGTTTGTTAGAAGGGGATCAGAAAAGGTCTCATTCGGACCGTCTGATTGTGCCATTTTTTAACCTTTATGGAACGGTGGAGTTTGGTTCACTGCGTTTCACCTAGAATGCGTTTAAAACATAAATCGGTTGTTTCGGTGCAGCGACCGATCAGGATTCACTTCAACATCAGTCGTCGTGCTGCTATTCCCAATGTGAAAATAATAATGGGATGGGTCACTGATTTTTTAATAACAAGAAACTTTGGAAAAACCACCAGGCCTTCTATAGATGATGACCCCATAGAACGTAAAGAGGGTAAGGGCAGCTGCTCTCCAGAGTCCCAGACGTTCCCTTCCCAGTGCCAACAAGCACAGGCTCTGCAAATTAATCGCAGTTCAGTTCAACGGTCAATCAATGTTGAATTTCCATCCCTATAAATTGGCAGTTGTGCAATCGTTAAAACGAGGTGATTACGTGTCCCTGAGGATGTCCACTGGCGCACTAAATCTCCTGACTTGAAGTAGTGTGACTTGTTCCTTTGGGGATACCTAGAGTCTAGTATTAATGCTTCATAACCCCAAACCTTGGACGAATTTAAGGCTGGAATAACGACGGAAATTGAGTCAATCGTCGATGGCTAGCTACAGTGTGTCCACCAAAACTTTCTCAAAAGGCTTGCTTCGTAATACGAACAAGATGGACACCATATAGTTGATGCAATTTTTAAAACTAATTTCACTAATTTCCACTAATTTCCCTACCAGAAAATGTAAATATAAGGTTTGTACGTTTAATACATCTTGAGTCATATCCATTTGTTTTTGGGTCCATTCCCGTGAACCACCCTGTAATATGAATGTTTCTCAATTATATATTGCATGTAAGGTTTTGTGTTTGTTTGTATTGGTATATTTAACGCCCCAATTAGTTGTTACGATTAGTAATTAAAAAGGTGTCAATTATGCCTACATAATTGAAGTGAATTATTAACTTTAATAAGGTACATGTTTTATTGATTCCCGTTGGTTCTATTGCACAGAGTCAGGTGGTGCTGCGTGAAGGCCGGGTCACACTGGTCATACACGCTTCCGATCCGACTCCGATCATACAATCGGACGAGTGTCGGAGAGGGGGAATGGTAGTGGACTTTGAACGGCGTAGTTCACACCTGTCCGACGCGCGTCCGATCCCACTCCCACACGACTCCGACTTCCATCCGATCATGCTCCGATTCTGCAGTCTATTCGTTTTCCTGCTTGCGGGACGCGTGTCGGACGGGTTTTTTCAGGGGCCTTCGAAAATGACGGCAGTAAAAGGAGAAGTACTTATTGAAGAAGTGAGGAAATATTCAGTAATGTCTCGTCGTCCAATAGATGAGGTAACAGTGTGCAAAATTCTCCTTCTGCAGATCTTCTTTTCCAAGCAGCATGGATCCACAATCTACTTTTTCCGCTGTTCTTCGTAGATCTCCGATTTTCTTCTTCTTCTAAACAAAGAGCCACCATGGCTAAATCGCAGCTACTAAAATTTGTGAACATTTCGCGCACAGGACCTTTGTTGTTCGAATGTTATTCGCGCGATGTTGTTCGAATCAAGACTGGCGAGTTGTGTCGAGCCGGAAAGCAAATCGGAGCCGGATCGGAGGCGTGTATGACAAGTGTGACCACCCTTTCCGATCCTGCACCGATCCCACACCGATCCCGCACCGATCCGATTCTGGGGCAAAATCGGACGGGAGTCGGATCGGAGTCGGATCGGAAGCGTGCATGACAAGTGTGACCCGGCCTTGATGCGTTGAATTTGCTCAAATCAGCTCAAGTTATAGTGGATTCACAACATCAAGGGCCTAGTTATTTATCCATAACATTTTACATTGAGTACTAATCTGGAAGAATAGAGGTTCTCATATTTAAAGTAGCGATGTTGGTGTGCGTAATCCCACAAGTATTTATTTCGTGGATTCATTACTATGTACCTATCTTGATTCGTAAAACAACAGGTGGTTTGTAAGAGAGGTGGACCACCATGTAATTATTGTTATAACGGATTGTTGACCAATCATCCTTCAAATCCTCCGAGATTACTGCAACAATGACCAATGATAACTACCTGTGCCGTGTGAAAAGTGGCTTAATCCTTCTCCCTCCACTCTTACCAGGGTGACATAGTGCGGGGGTGTGAGGGGTCACGAGGGAGTGCGAACGGCTGGGCGTGGTCTCGCGGTTGGTTGAATTGGTTCGCCGCTAGTTCCTTCGTTACCATAATGGCCTTTGTCATCACTTCCAATAATGAATGGCCTTATTAATTATTAATGAGTTACTGGAGGGTCTATAATTAGTGGTACAAGGAGCGGGCGGGCACGCAATGGTAGCTACTAGGGAGCTATGTCCATCTTGCCACTTCCACTCGCAACCTTCTTTCCACCTCCTCAAAATCGAAAGTTTTCCGATGCGACTCAACCCAGCGGTCATCTTAATACTGCTCACCATAATGTAGGAGGATTATCGACCCCATAACAATATCTACACCGTTTAAAAATAGGGAAACATTTCTAAATCTTCCGAAATCGTGGAGCCTTTGTGAAGGAGAGTGAGGCAAATTTGGATTTTTCGGAAATTTTGCTCCATACATTAGGCACGTATAGTACTGTGTGGAACCAGAGAGATATCATTGTTGTAGTTCTCCAACCTGGTTGGTCAGAAATCAAGACGTTCTCAACAGAGGACTATTTTTTTTCCTTGGGAGAGGAGGCTGCATCCGGATTTTCCGCTCGTATCGCTTCCGATTCGATACAACGCCTCATTCATGAAACAAATGCAGATGATAGTCAACTTGACTTTGTGGAGGAGGGGTAGGATGGAATGAGTGGGAGGGAGAGGGGTAAGAACTTCAATTTTTTCTGTCCGGTTACACGTCTAGCTACCGACTGACCACCGAACGAACTATATTCTGAGCATCTTGAACTTCATTATCTGATGGAATACAGCTCTTGAGATCATCAAAGTTAAAAGCAACCAGGAGTGTGGATAGTCGAGATTTGGTGGGTGAGTGCCAAATGACGGCTGGCCACACATCCCAGTATGACCCAAGGGGCGTATACACGAAGCAAAAAATCAATCCCAAAAATGCAATTCGTAGACCCCAATCCTCCCAGCATTAAGAAGCGCCCATAAAGGTGATAGTCTCCAAGCCTCCCAGCATTAAGAAGCGCCCAAAAAGGTGGTAGTCCCCAAGCCTCCCAACATTAAGAAGCTCCCAAAAAGGTGATAAGAAGAAGCGCCTTCAGTTCACCTCTAGTTCTTAGAATTATAATATCCTCTTCTGTGACTGGTTCATGGTTGTGTTCTTCATTTCCTCCCATGATATTCGTGTCTTCCTCCGACACAGTTGTTAGAAAACTCTTACACTTTTTCACCGTACACGTCCAGCGCCCGAAACCACTTTTCAACACTTTCTGAAAACCAAATGTACATTTCATGTTATTTTCAACGTTGCTTCTAACGATCAATTTCTTCCCATTCCGACTAACTCGAAGCACTCACGTTCGAAGTCATTACGGTACTGAACTGGTACCGTTCGTCTGGTATTCGTTATTCGTATCATCTCATCTATGTACCCACAAACTCTGGGAGGCTTCGGGCCTACGGGCATGAGACTCGCCTTGTCAACTCGGGAGGCTTGGGGCCTACGGGTTTGTGGATCTTCTTGTCGACTCGGGAGGCTTGGGGTACACCACTTTTTACCTTGGTGTGTGCTTGGTGTATACGCCCGACCCAAGTTGAACTGTTGGGCGACCCCCTCTAAACTCAATGGTGCGAGGCAAGTAGTCAAGAGGGAAATTTTCGGAAAAAATTCTTATCCACCCTTTGATGGACAGCAGCTAACGTTCGATAGGCCGGTAGTGGCTGAACGAAAGTTCAATCTACATAGCTCCCTAGTAGCTGTTTTTTTTTTCAAACAGCTGAGATTTTCATTCTAGTCTTCTACTGATGGAAACAACTAAATTAATATTCTTACCATGCTCCCAATCTTGTTTTCCACCTCCAAATAACAGGGAACAGGCAACCAGAGAGAAAATTTTAGACCCTTGCAAGTTCCCTATTCACTTATTTATAGGTTTAGGCAATCTTTTCGTACATTGATCTAGTGAACCTGATTCGCCCGCTATCCACAAGAATCAGCCGACTACTTCAGGGAGACTATAAACACAAGCATAATAATTTCGAACGCATTGTACGATCGTGATTGTGCGTTCTGGATGGCCAGACAAGGTGTTGGAGGGAAGCAAACTCCAGAGAATGGCGGCTCCCTTGGTTTCTCAGCTTCGGCGGGGTGATATCCGATCGCGGACCTGCGACAAAGAGCCGACCCCGAATACAGAGTCTGGGAAACGTTCCTGAGATGCCCGTCAAGTAGTGGCCGAACTCTGAAAAGAAGTAGACCGAAGTTGAGGGCACTCGGCGGCGCGGCGGTCTAATCCTGGGAAGGAGCTGGCTTCCGGGAGCATCTCAAGAGCATGTTCACACCCGGCGAGGACAATATCACTAACATAAAGACGTAAAGGGTTCCAAAGAGCACACCGCTTTCTATAGAAGCGTGCTCCAGGCCCGACAACATCATACCGGCAATTAAACAAGGAGAATCAGAGAGAAAAAATTAAATAAGGGAACAAGGTGGGGGAATTCTATATAATACATAATAAGCCCTCTCCTCCCCCCACCCCTGTCCCCCCAATCCACTCTCTCCTTCCTCTCAAGTTCTTGTGAAGAGAAGGGGTTCCTATTCTGAGCTGGCCTAACAATTACAAACAATTGGTGTTCTGATGGACGGACTATATCAAAGGATTACGACCGACCGGTTCAGTTCGTTTTTTGTGAATCGGAAGAACAAATTCAACCTGCTGAAATATGTATGAATCAGTTAAGAAAGAATGTTCCGTCAGGGTTTTCCTGTGGCTGACCTAAATGAGTCCTTGCCCCACCTATCCCTGCCCCCCGGGAAACTATATTTTTCTTTTCTTTTTTTTTTTTTTGGGGGGGGGGGGCGCAGATATTATAACTAGGATATATCCTATGTATATAGATATATAGATCCTATATATATAGATATATCCTAACCAAAAGTATTCCGCCCACAAAAAGTGTCATTCTTTTGTAGAAATAAATATGAGGTACCTACATACATCATATTTAAATACTTCTTACCCTGATGATCTAAATTTTCTTTACCCCAGGAAGGGGCCCCCTTCAGGGGGGGTGTGAAATGAGAAGCAGCATTCTAAGTTGAAAACGTTGAAACGAGAGGCGCCATTTTGGTTTACTAATTTCAATAATGAACCTTTGGAATCGTGCACGAAATTTTTTTTTACCCCCCCCCCCCCCCTCTCAAAATTAAAAAAAAAAAATCCTTCCTTCCGCCGTACGCGGCACTTTCCTTAGTTACCATGGACCAATATTATTGAAATTTGGTATACTGGCCCCATTTGGGGTCTAGTTGAAAGTCTGAAGCTTGGAATTACCGCCAGTCTTCTCTAAGGGGTATAAAATATGGGATGCAATTTTCGAAAACTTCAAATAGTTATATTTTTTCAATCGATTTCGAATTGAACACAATTTGTAGCGTCGAATGAGGCTTTGCGGGGCATTTTAGGACCAACCGTTCCCTCCCTATAAGGACTTAAGTGGTGAACGGAAAAAAAGAACGGAAACACGCTTGTGAATAGTAATCTTCCTGAGTAGGCCAAATCCCCGTTCAATGATCAGCTGATGAAATGCAACTTTTTTTCGATTTCACCAAACTAAGTTTCTTGTTTACTTCGAGAAGCTCCCTTAGTTAACTACTGAATTTCGTTATGAATGAATGTGACAACTCTCGGTAATAATAATTAAAAGGAGGTCCCTACTCATTGTCCCCAAGAGATGATAGTGAACCTCGCGATATATTTAGGTAGGAAGGTATACACTATATACCAATAGGATCTCTTCAGGTGGGCGATCTATACAGAACATAATCCGTTGTGTAATAAACTGAATCATAATTTGCAGAGTTTTAGTTAGTAGACACTTAGGTATACATGCCGAACAGAAAATTACATTTATACCTTTCTTCTATAATCTGTGGCCTTATATGAGGCCTGTGGGGCCCACTTAATTACCAGTTCTCTGGGGTTGGCAACTAGCAGTACGTTCCCAGTAGATAATCAGATATCCACAGGCCATGTATAGGGGGCTCCCCATTTTTTGGAGGGGGCTCCAAAAGCCATAAGCCGTACAGGGAATGAAGGAGATGGTAAGGAGGGCTCATGGTATAGAGGGCTAAGTCACTCCTACGTTGATCTTTCTATTTTTTCAACGTTTTTTCCAATTTTGATTAAATATTGTTTTATTTTATTTATTTCAAATCGTGGTGGCCGGGGACCCCGAGGATATTGACCGGTGAGCCCTGCGGCCAGCCTGACCATGCCACCAATACTAGTTATTTTTATTCATCCAAATAATATATCCCAAATTGAGCTCTTCATGAAAGTGCATTATCCGGAACAAGGTTATCCGATTTGCGGGAGAAATTTCCAGGAATCCTGTGATGTCACAAAACCCTCTGCACTCGCTACTTTTGACGTCACGTGGCTGTTCCTAGCCCATTTTTCGAGAGAATCCAACGAAATTCCAAGTTATACAAATAAAAATATGTTTCAGGGACGCTAATTTCGAATCTGAGGTATTAATATTTCCAACCCCTGAACATTGCTCATTACCTGTCTGCTACAAAATCACCCTGATCTCCTAGAGTCAGCATTCAAATGTACAATCTTCAAGAACCTGAATAGGTAATTTTCAATCTTGGTTCGACTCAACCAGGAAAATTCCCCAAACTCCCCGTTATCGTGAAAATGCTGAACCTCTGTATCCCGAAAGGACAGCGTTACCTGTCTCACACCTAACAATAAGAGAGTGAAGAGCGTGGTAATTCTTGGGCCCAACACTATACAGTCCATCGTGGATCTTGGCCACCTCCACAATGCCTGTCTCTATGTATGTGTAAATATTTATCTGTGATCGGACCAGCATAGCATGCACACCCACTAGGCAGACATTTATGAGTGGCTGGTATGAAGCTAATAATATACGCTTTTTATTTTCTGGGTAGATGGGCCGAGTTATTTGATTGAGATATTACCGACGCTGGACGAGAAGGAAGACTATATTGATATGATATTTTGATTTTGGGACGAGACGCGTATCGCTCCGGAAAATATCCAATATAGAAGTAAGTACCTAGGTAGTTTCATTCCTTAGTTCTACGAAGGCTGGAAGAGGAAGGGCTGAACTTGGATGGATATCCTCGTACACATAGGAGAACAAAAGTGTCGAACCACCATCATCAAAAATCATTTTACTATTGGTTAGTTTCCAATTTAATTGACATTGAGATTCTTGTTCGTTTTCAGTACGTAATCATCAACAGTGAATCGTGGAGGTTCACCGTGTAGGTATAGCTGTTGGCTCTCCAAGTTACATTGTTACTGAATTCTCGCGGCTGAGGACAGTTACTCAAAATGCGGGGGTGTAACGCCGTGCCATGTTATGACAGTCTTGCGATTAAGCTCAAACGTTCCGTGATTCCTATTACGGTGCCGAGCATGCCGACGCATTGTTCTCTGCTGAGAGACCGAGCTTGTTCAATGATCGGTTCTTGGTGCTGACCACAGGACAGGTGCCTAATGCAGGGCTTCGGCTTCCGTTCGCCCGTACACCTCTTTCACACACAATTACTGCTTGCGGCTGCCACTTCCCTCCACGATTTATTTCTTCGGCAAAGACTGTAGTCAACTTACACTTCAGGCGTGAAGCTCTCAACCAACAGATACCCCAGGCACCTGTAGTACCGACAAGCGAAATCAGTCGGGGAAACTGTTTTGAATAACAATGAAACGTGGACCAGTTAAAATAGATTTTATAGCTATGAAAGAGTCATCTCTGGCTCAGGTACAATCCGGTCGAGGTGTGCTTCATTACCTGAAAGTATACCTCTGTCGAAGGTTTTAGATCAACTGCAAAAATTGTTCACACATGTCTACCATGTGGAAATTGTGCATTTCTAGATGTTGTCAACGTATAGTAGATAAAAGGAGGCCCCAAGTCAACACTTTGGTAGTCATCTTCTCACGATGATCACGAAAATTTGAGAGGAAGGAATATTCGGGTCGTCAATTGGTCCATTTTGGTAGGTAATTTTCAAAAAAAAAATGTTTAGCGAATTTTCGAATAAAATGAAGCTATTGCAATGGCTTCAAAATTTTAGTGATGCGAATTTTCGAAAATTTTCTTAATGGAAATCCGTTTTAGACCATTCTAAAACGATTCCTGACATTTAACACTTTTTCATGTGTATCTATATATATTTATATATATGTGTCACTCCAGACGATATCTGACCGAGGAATCGAGATAAAAAATCCAAAAAAATTCAAATTTCAATTCAATCATTAATATCAAAAGAAAGGATTAGTTCGCTAGCCAGAATTTTTGGAGTACTTCAAGGGTACATTTCCAGAGTACATTACTATCTTAAACATAGGAACATATAATATATTCGGAATCAGCGTGAAATTTCCTATAAGAATCACCCACCAAATTGGGTAAAATTATTCTTTGAAAATTCGCTCATCAACTCATATTGCATAAATGGAAATTTTTTTGACGTGTATTGCCTTCAATAAAAAAAAAACGCAGGAAGGAAGGCTCTAATACGTAAACACCTCAAAATCAACGTTGTGGGAGACAAAATTTTGGGTTGAAGGGAAACCAGCAGCTCTGCAAGTAGGTACCTACCAAGGAATAATGTTGTTTTGAATTTCAACTTATTTCGAATGCTGGTAAAATTAGTATAGTCATTATGCGTAAGCAAAACACGTATGTCGTACATCCCATTTCATCATCTCTCGACCTTTTCTGTCGATTATACTACAGACGAGGAAACAAAATTGTTCAGAAAGCTTTGAAACCCAAAAAGCAAGAGGATATATGTTGATTTTAAAGGGCAAGTGTTTTTTTACTTCATGCACGAATACATAGTTTTCCTTCTTTCGGTTGTGAGGAAGCAAACGAGTTATGCATCAAATGGGATCACCAGCACTCTTTGATTCTCTCTACTTCCTGATGAGATGATGGGTCGTGGCTGAATTTTTACCACCATGATGGAGTGGGTAAACCAGCTGCCCATACAACATAGATTCCTCTCCAACAAGCTTCAAGAAAGGTAAGGTGAATGTGACGGAACTAGTGATTATTTATAAGCTTAGCTCAGAGGAGATGCAGGGCTGTTGGTTCAGACCGTAGTTTCCAAGAATCGGAAGTCGACCGGTCAAAATGACACGGGGAATTTCCGTCACATTGCTTCCCTTAAAACATACTTCTGGATTGAGTCAGAAGTTTGGTGGTTTGATGTATAAGTAGGGTCTGAAAGTAGTATAAAGTTATTATTCAGGAAAATAAATCTGAAAAACTTCAAGGTGACTAGGCCCCAACGTTATGGTACTACTGCAGTACATTTAATATTGGAGAGCTGGGTCCCAATATACTGATAGGAGGAAAATTTAAGATAAAAGGGAGTAAGGTAGTCAGAGGCTCTGTTCCAGTGAATGATCATCTGGACTAACTCCAGGGGGAGACTCTCCTCCATCGAAACATGGAACCACAAAAGACTTTACCCAACAATGGGGTTTTCAGATTAATTTGAGGCAAATTCCATTAACATTTCAATAATGTAGAAGATATACGAATATTTGATTGTAAAAAATCGATTTTCGAAGGACTTATTATGTAGGTATTAAATTATATACCTGAATGG
>JAEMON010000001.1:46653829-46664553 GCA_030264115.1 Lygus lineolaris | reverse complement strand
CGACGTTTTTTCACCTATTTGGAATATTTTCTCCCCTAATAAATGACCTGGAGGGCTGAAATTCTTAGGGTCTAATCTTCAGACATGTAGGAACCAATCCTCGATATGATTGTGTAGCGTTACAAAAGGGTTAATTTGGAGAAAAAAATCGCTTAACGATAGTTTTACTTGACGAAAAGGGCATGCGAAGGTGACATTCTAAGCAAAAAGGGCGTACGAAAGTGACATTCTATGCAAAAAGAGCGTTTCGCCACAAAAAGGTCGTATGACATGGTGTTGGTTTTTACGAGACCGTTCATTGAAAACATTTTTTCAATTCATTTTTATGGTTGGATTTTAGTCATGAGTAGTGTAGAAACAGATGGGAATACGTAAATTGCCCAAGTCTAGGCATTGCTGGTCATGCTTGGCACTTTTGGGAAAACTTTGAGGCGCTGTATCTCAAAACGCGGTTTTGGCACATCCGCCCTTTTTGCAGCTACCTCCTCAATTTCTCCCCCCACCCACGACTCCTGTGGTTATATATTTGAGTAAATGGCAATGACAATGCATAGTGCAGGCGAATGGATAATTTTTTGATTCCAAAACAAATTCATGATCTTACGATATTTCTACAAAATGTGGTCAGATGATTTCCCTTAATATTATCTGGTTTCGAAAATACTGTATTGGACATGAATCAGCAGCCAGGTCAGGAGTACACAGTACAGCAAACGAATTTCCATGAAATTATGTTCTTGAATAAATATTATGTGGATCGCTGTTATTACACATGCAGTACAGCTATAATTAAAAATTACAGCGCTCGCTACAGTTGTATTGAAAATCCCGCTGTATTGCACGCCCTGGTACGTATTTACTATCTGTTCTCCGCCGTTATAAATCATAAAACTTCAAATGGGTAATATTCATAAACCGTATCCTCTCCCTTGAAACCACCACGGGATCGTTGAGGATCTCATTCCAAATAACACCCACACCTCGATTCGCATTGCAAATATTCGACTCATATTCATTTGCAATGCTAGAAAAAGTAGGCAGAAAACTCTAAATGGCTCGAGGGATTTTGAATCAATTCATATGAGCTACCTACCAACTCTTTCTATAGGTATTAAAATCCACAGTAGCCGTTGTTGGGTCTAAACGGGAACACACATCGGGAAACATCGCACCAGATTTTTTTTTTGTCTTCGGGCCTCTATGGCTCCTCATTCTTACGTTTTTATTGGTTTGCACTCGTCAGTGAGACTAACTGTTTTCGGTTTTGGATCGTGATAGTAATCAGTAGAAAAAAATATCGATGTGGCAAGAAGAGGCTTGGACTGTCTCCTATTGACAACTGGCTAAAGAGCCAAAGCGAAATTTAGATAATTTTTGTAAACTTCCTCTTGGATCGCATATACAATTCATATACGCACCACGGAACATCCGCAACTAACCTGTGTTTCCCAGTCTCACTACTGATATCACTGGATATATACTAGATAATCACTGGTTTGATCCTGCCGTCACTGGTGGTATGTCGAAAATTGCTCGTCACCTCGGGTTCGACTCCCAGCTGGGAAACGAAATTTTCTCAGGGGGAGGATGAGGAAAACTGAGTGTTGACCAGTAAAATATTAATTGACATGGCGTGAAGGTTACCTACTCTACGAAATCAATATTTATTTTTATTTATTTATTTATTTTATTTTTTTATTTGATCCTGATCAAGGGAAGATATGTTGGAGGTTTCACGGACTTGGGCCCTTGTGGCGCCTCCGGTAGAATATCCGTCTCCTCTCGCCGACTCTCCCTAAGTTATGGCCGAGCGACGCGGGATAGCCATTACAATCCGGCCTAAAATATATAAATTAACGGAATAATAATTGCCGCATTGTTCCGAGATAAGCAGTGGGTAGACGGCCGATGTAAATCAATGGATAATTTTCATGTGTCCCCAAAGAAGATTTACTGTTCGAATGGGTGCCCTGGTGATGCTTGGCGGCCGTCAACGTTGCATATCTGCTCGTGGCATCAAATCGTCTCTTCGAGGTTTGGGCTCTATGAGCTCGAAGACGATGAATGATACCTATAAGCTCACCTAAGATATGTTCATCTGCTTGGTATAGCGGTGCTAATTAAATCCAGAGAAATGGATGAACCGTTGAGTATGAGAGAGACGTAAAAATGATAATAAAGGTGATCATTGCATACAATTGTCCTGTGTTATAGGTACGATACTCCAAGGGTGGTAGACGGATATACTCGCTCAACCCTTCGACAACACTAGCTACATAAATATATCGGAACTCATTATCCCGATAGATATTTTAACGGATGGATGTGAATTTTAATTTTCTTATACTAAGGGTTTGAAAAAACGCAAAACACGTAGGTTCCTATTTCTTGATTCTGCATCCAACTATGCTAATCACGATTTTCTTGGACCGCGTCACAGTGGCGCAACGCACGTCAATTTGATATTCCAAACTGGAACCCTCTTTTTTTAAACTACGGAATGGGATTCATGAACATTTTTGACCCTTCGACCGATTTTCGTGTAAAAGGCACGTCACGAAAATTGCGCAAAATGAAGATGATATTAAACCCTAAGTTTATCGTACGAATATTAATTGTTTTTCATCGCTGATTCACGTATCCATTTCTCGATTTCACTGGAAGAACAGCTAAGTAACAATGATGGGAAAAGTGAGCAAAAAGTCACTTGAAATATTATAACTCTGATGGAGCTCAGACTAGCGAATTGGAAAAAATAGGCTTAACAGTAAACATGTTTGAAAAAAATAGTAAAATTCACATCTATTCATTAAGATACACCCTGATATGTCTAGATTTCCTGGGTTATTATGAAAATAAGATTTTTACCAATAAATCAATTATAATGTGGGGAGCCATTACTTCCTTCACTGAAAATCCTCCTTAATTAATTTTATTGTGAATAGGCACTGTACATATTTATTGTACTCAACTGTGCAGGTATATAAGAAGAATGGTTATTCAGTTCGCCTGTTCATATCAGATCGACGTCTTTACAGTATCAGCCATATTTCAGGTGGAATCCACGCTCCGGTTTACCTGTGTGGCTCAACCAATATTATATGTATACAGGTATTGTACTGCCGTATAAAGAACAAGTTTCTCCAGCTGAGCAGTTTTTGAAAAATCAAGGTTTTGCGTTTGTACCATAAAAATCTGAATTTGGGTCGAAAATATGATTTTTTTTTTTTTGCGAAAAAACCCATATTTTTGACGCTAAATCTCAATTTTCCAAGAACTGCCCAGCTGGAGAAACTACTTTCCTCCTTTGCACGGCAGTATACCTCTCAGGTTTATCGTTAGGTACGTGTTGGGCAGGCCTAAAAGTATTTCATTAGATTATTACTATTCACGCTGCAATTAGCTTGCTGTATATTTCAGAAACTACGAGTGTATTTATTCATTTATGTGTGTTTCATTCCAGACGAATCTGACAAGCGGTTTGAAATAAAGTCAATATCATTAAACGAAAGGGTGAGTTAGAAGGCCAGCATTATTACATGTAATTTTTTCAATAAAGAGGCAAAAGTCGCAAAAAACTTCTTCTTATTATTATTTAAGTTTTTGGTGGAAAATAACATCTTGAAGATATAGGAACAGTATGGTACGAGTATACTCAGAATCAGTAAAAAATTTCGTATGAGAATGGCTCATCATATATTTCCTCAGCTCAAAAATGGCTGAAAATTGGTGAAAATGCTTCATTGGAATTGCGCTCATCAACTCATGGTGCATGACCGTAACTTTTAACCTTTCAGCTCAGAGAACGCGAGTGGTTGGCATTCGATTGAAAATTTGAAATGATGATGATTCACCGGGAAAACCCGTTCACTACAATCTATCTGTTTCATGTATTGTAGCAGAGGTGAATTTCGGTGTTTATTTCTAGGTCAGACTTTTGATATTGAAAGCTGCTCGAGTCCTATTCGTTTGTCATTCAAGGAAGTTGAAGAACCGTAGAAAAAAGAGGGAATAGTGAGGCAAGGGGGATTTGAACGGAATTTCGACGAAATGAAAGTTGTCCTATAGAAACGGGAGTTTTGACACGGGACTATGAATAGAGCTTTTATGAAGGGTGTAAGTTTTGATAAGGTGAAAAGGGCTTTGTTGGTAACAGGCATCAGTCCCAACTGGCGATTCTCAGGCGGACACGGACGCTCTCTGAAAAACCTCTTTTCAAAAGACCGGGCTCAACGTTTCGTTCTATGCAAGGGGAATTGATTAGGCCCTTCCTACATCTGCCCCCATTATTTTTTGGGGGGATCGACAGGGATAAAATTTCAGAACACAGGCTCCCGCCCTCAACAGAAAACCTATTGAAATATAACCGATTTCTTCGGAAGAAGCGCTGTACCTATTGTTTTGCGAACCTGGTACCACCGGTAGTATCGGAAGGTTGTCACCGATTGTCGACAAGATATGTTTCTGACTACTCATGTTGTCAGACTCAAGGTAATGCTTAGGTACATCATATACCCGTACTTAGCTCATATTGTATATGGGAGGACTAGGTGGTTCTTCTGTTTATCATAATATTTACGTGACTTGAATATCGACAAAGGCCTCTCAAAAAAGGTAGGTATGCTCAGAAAAAATAATTATAGTGTGTGCAAGGGCCGGAAAACGTTCATTTCCGACAAAACTATGTGTGCGGTACCCAGGCCTAAATGCTCGAGCGATTTGAGGGGCTGTTTTTTAACGTAAGTAGTTGAACACAACGTTGTCAGAATTTTATAAATTGCATTGGGTAGGGGAAATCTAGGGAGTACATAATTTTAAAAAAGTAGCTATATCAATAGGTACAGATAGAGTATAGACAATCAATGAATCTTGAAAGTTTGATGGACTAGTTTTGGTATCACTTACATAGCGTCAGGAGGTGGTATGCCCCTTGGTGTCGGAAATCCAATCATGATGAGGACTTCCTTGAAATTCAGGGGAAATAGTCATTGAACCACGAACAGCTCAACTTTGTTGGCATCACTATCAGCATAGTAGTGGCTCTACGACTGTGGCTCTCGGGGGTTGCTTCACGTGGATTTACGTGGTTGGTACCTATCGTTATTCATGGTAGATTCGGTAAAGCTCGTAAGTTTCAGGACTGGTAATGAAAGATACCTAAGTAAACAGCCATTTCAGGTTGCATTTCCGTCCATCTGCTTCTCCTTCGGCATCGCGTCGTCGACATCATCAGATGTCTTCTAATGGGATGATCAGAATTTGTTCTGATGATTTCCTCTTGGCTACCCGTTGCCTAGCCCTCTTGTGAGGCCCAGTTCTCATCGAGCGGTCACCCTTCCTAGTGTGAACTAACCGCACGTTGCTTGTTTTCACGGCCTGACTCATATATACTAACCCGTGATATATATTAAGATGCCACCATTCGAGACTCCCTACTTCCTAGCGTAATAATGATTATTGTATAATGTCCTGTTTTGAGTCCTATTTTGAATGACCCTTATGCATTTATTTGGTATCCACCCACTAATAATGTTCGTTAATAACTACTGATTGGAAGTAAGATTTCTATTCCCTATCTATACTTATGGAAGCATGCTAAAACAACATGTTTGTTTCTATTATAAGAAGCCTATCATGAAAACGCACTTCATACAATAATTCGGCTGATGGTCCAGGATCGGTCGATAGCAGTTGAGTAAGTTATATAGGTATTTGACCCCTAGGAATTTATTATTTATTTATTTTCTGGTTCGCACAGGTTGTGATTCTACGAGTATAAGGCGTACAAACGAGCTAAGGGAAGTTTAGTGTTTCTAACGTATCCTGCCACTGAGATTAACTGGGCTGGAATCTTTTACTAACCCACAAACTCCACTGGGACAACAGTGGCTGATCACTGGGATTATTAAAATCGGACAATGGGCAGTCGCGTCAGAAGTTTTCCCAGTGGGTGCGAAGGTTCCCATGGAGCTGTGTCACCGGTCAGGCGGACGAAGGGGAACGTGGGGAACCGCAAAGCTCTCAAAGTGGACACAGACGGTTAAGAAAATGAAGAGAAACTGGGTATGTGACACGCACAGCCAACAACGGGAAGCTTCATTTAACCCGCCGGAGAGGACAATTTTGAGCCTCGCTTAATCACGGGAAACACATTGTCCAGTTTTCTTCAGCGTAATGACACCCCACGGTGTACAAAACGACTTTCTGCATTGTCATTTCGGTTTACATGAACTCACATTGAATAACTGTGCAAAAACGGGTAGGCATAGTTGGTCGACGCCGACTGTTGTGAAGAGGCACGAGGAATGGGAGAGGGAACGGTGCTCTTTCGTGAGAAGCGAAAATGTGCCTCCTACTTTGTTTGTAATGGGCTTGAGGGAAACTAGAGGTAACAAACACCAAGAGTTTGTTTTTCTTGTAATTACCTTCAGGGTTTCTCTTCAAAAAACCGCCGTGGACATGTGACTACAATCTAGAGAGCTTTCCTTTATCTCAAGTGAAGTAGGTGCGCATGCAAATGTCTCTTGTGACCCCGGATATAGTGAACGCTGTTCTCCACCCGAAGAGAGGGTCTCTCGCTTTATTAGGAGAAGACCTTGTACTCAAGAACAAATTTTTGAAACTCGTTTTCCTAACGGAATTCAGAAAATGACGAAGCTAGTATATAGGGCTTAAATGGAATGGAAATAAAGAAGCAATGCAAATTTTATCAGATATTTCAAATCACAGGTAATCATTCCTATTTTTCCCAATTATGGTTTTTGTGATATCTATAAATAATGTGGCGATGCTTCGTGATAGTTACGAAAATTACGAATTTATAAAACTCCAGGGCTTAATCCACTACAGAGCCAACTAAACACTTCATGGAGACTATAAGATTCTACCGTTCTTCTATCCATATCTCTTTCCCAAATCCAATGCCAGAAGCAAATAAGACAGTTGAAAAAAGACTATATCTCCCGTGAAGAGATTATCTTCTCCTAGGAGATTTCCGAAATAGATGTCTCTTTCTACCATATCTTCTCGTGAATAGGTCCCCTGATCAATACCACGACGGTAATCGACCAAAATATATGCAATTAGTTCTTCGCCTCCTAAACTGATTACAGCCAACAACGTAAAAGTCTGTTCAAGCAGCTTAAGTCAGATTTGAATGCAGCCTGACTTTCGTTTGTGTATGTCAGACTCTTCAACCCATAATAATTGCATTCTGTCACTTAGCACCTGCGTAAATATGTTAACACTATATTCACCAAGTAGTGGAAAAATTGTTTGGTATGTCATTTTCCTGGATATCCAAGTTTTCAGTGACAGCATAGACATGGCGCAGACCTAATTGGCTAAAATGAGCAAGTATAATAGATATGATTTACTGTAAGTGCTGCCGCAAAGTTATATAATTATAACTTCAGGGGTATAGCCGCGGCATTTTCATGGCGCGGGGTGCGGTGCGGGAAAGTGCCTCGGTTCTAATCGAGCTTGGGATCTTGGCTGGTGTGCTCGGTGGTACCAACAATTCATTAATAACAAGAGTGGATTACCTATAGGTATAATTTTTTATTCATATTTTAAAACAAATCCATTTCTTCAAATTACGCTTTGATCCTATGGTTTGGTATGGTAAGGTAGGTATGGTTTGACGTCTGACTGCCCCTGCCTAATCTTATCGTTTCCCTCAACAGCCACCGAAGAGCGATAATGACTGTAATTACGATTTTCATCAGAGATTTAAACCATAACGATATCATGAATGGAAACAAGGGGAGATATCTGGATGCTGATAAAAGGTGGGCATTAATCGAAGGCAAACCTTCGGGGTGGCGAGCGTGTTGTCGCCGCACCGCTAATATTGAATCAAGGAGGCAGTGGCGCCAGTTCCCATACCAGGCAATCAGTTACCTCTCCACCATCTTCATGCTTGCTGCATCTTCCTCTCCCCCCTCGCACACATACACTGTTTTACCTCACCAACTTGCCTCGAGGGGTTCTTGTGTTATCCCTTCAAGTCGTTTACGTCGTCCCGTAATTCACTGCCTTCCCATCAAAACTGTCTACGCTTTTAAATACTCTCCTGAGCACCATCGTGTTTCAACGCAATTAGCGGCTCAAGTCCTCACCGCGTCTTAGAGTCATCTCTTCTCAATCTTAGTAACCTACTACATTTTTTCGACGCCTGTTTTTTCGGATTCAGTTGTCTGTATGACAGATGGTTGGTGACCTATCATGCAACCTTCCGAAGCGTGTGGATCAAAATTTATGAATAGCTGTAAGTTTGTATGTTTTATTTTACATATAGCCCATTTGCGGAGTGGCTGGTTATATTGACTTCTATAACAAGCGGAGACTATACATATGAGCAAATGGAATGCACTGTCTCACTATCTATAAAGGATGCTGAAAGAGGACAATCAACGTCTGAAGAGCAAGGAGAAACGCCGAGAATGCGTCCCCTCGTCCCAACCAACTTTTTTGAAGAACTTCGGCTATTGGCAGAATAAATCCACGCATCTTTCATTATATTTGGCAACTTTCATGAAAAAGCCGAAATACGAGTATGTACTAGGTTTTTGAGGGGAGAACCTCGATACTTCCTGGCTTTATTCAGCAATTGTTAGCTGATCGCTTTCGCCCTCAAGGGGCCTCGTCGGAGCTCCAGTTTTTGTCTCGTCTCTCCCCTACACCACATCCATGCACTTTCTGTCCACTAGTCTTACGGAACTCTGCTGAGGTCTTTCCAACTTTTTATCATGGGTTTGGGGGCTTGCATTTGTCAACTCTTTCCTGGTGTCCTCTCCCTGGGCAGAACCCAGTTCCCACACTATATTTATTCACACTCCAAGCTGGGGTGGCGGGTAGGTATATTGATCAAATTGGGTTTTTTTTTAAATTAACTGAATGATAATTAAAAACGGCGAAGGGATTCGAGCAAAATTGCCAGTCCGGCAATTCGAGCAAAACTACAACCATGCAAATCTGTTGAGAATAGAGGCCGGGGCACTACAGTTCTACAGGTTTAAAAACAAAATGTACTTCGACCCCTCCTTAGCTCCTGTTTCCCCAAACACGTTTCCTTCCCCATTAATGTAAATTCCAAAATTCCAGCGACGTAGTTCAATTTTCGACTCAGATGATCAGGGAGCTTAATTTTTCAGACACATTTTTATGTGGTTTTACATATTGTGTGTGTTTTTTTTCTGGGGCAATAATGCCCATCTTCAGTGTGGAAGGATCTCCCTGTACTTCCGTCAGTCAAAATCAATTTTTGAGTCACAATCGTGTTTTCCTTTTTCTCTGCGTTCAACACTCAAGTCCTTTGGGGAAGCGAACAGTTGATCCTACAGTGCTTCGGGTGATCTCATTTGATTTCAACAAAATAAATAAATAAATAAAAGAATCTAGTTTGATTCCAAAAGTTGGTATTGAAAATATAGGACAAAAACTCAGTATTGTTCAATGTGTACCTGTACTAGAAACATGAGCGCGAACGGAACAAAAAATGCTTTTGGTGACTGCAGACCAATAAAACGTGAGGTTGATTGATGAACCAATACAATTTCCGTTTGTACATCAACGGAACCAATACAATACAACATACCAAGGTACTGCCCACTATTGCCGAGCCGATGTTATGTTAGGTTTTATGCATGGTTGTGCGAACGGAAATCTTGAGCACTCATCAATATCCTCTTGCTCCTTCAGGTTGGTGGAAAGGTATATTTCATTCTTTGAGGACAGTGCCACGATAGGAGAGGTCCTTCCATTACAGGGATCGAAACGTCTGGGCAGCACTAAGTGGTTGATAAGATATGACACAATTGTCAGCTTGGACGAGTTACTTAGCAGTTAATAATTTATTGTCTCAACTTCTTGGGGTGAATATTCATGAGATGCGGTTGGCGAGGTCAACTACTACGGCTACATTATTTATATCGCAATTCCTCTCCGATGGATACTTATTCATGCTATTGACGTTCTGCGATATCGGGTAACAGGTAGTTTCATTATGAATCCTTTCATATATGATTGAAGGTGTTCCTCAGTTGTATTCGGTCGTATTGGGGCTAATTTGCATGTCGTATCTCAGAACGAAATAGTTGTAGATCTGGCAGGGTCGTCTTTGAGTCGTTGGTGCATAGCCTGGTTGTGATTATGTGTGTCTGCCAACTCTATTTAAACAGCCCGAACTAATTGGTCAAGTATCGGATAGGTACCTTGCAAGGTTGTTTGAGCAGAATAGGCAAAAAATATGGAAAAACATGAAAAATGAATGAAAAATCAAGTTATTTAAAAAAAAAAAACACACATAAATATTGTACACCTATATAGCTTCTGGAGGGACTTATTCTGAGGGTACTTGGGAGGGTTTCCAAATCGTTAGTGTGGTTTTGACGGAATACCTACTAGGCGAAAATAGTGCAAAAAATAGATAAAACCAGCCTGAAATTGAGTTTATCTTATTCATAATTATTTTAGAGCTTGTAGGGTATTTTTTTAGTTCTTGGGAAGTCATAGGTATTGTTTGAGGAGAAGATTATTTCCCGGGAGTTCCATCAAATTGAAAAGAGGGGAAAATAACATTAACAAGGAATTGCTATGGTTAGGCTCACTGGCCAGTACATGGGTAGCTCGCTTCGCTCGTCTATAATAGTTCTTGTTCGTCTCGAGCCAGCTTCGTCTGTGGCTGCCCTCGCTTCGAGAGCCAGGGGGGTTCTGCCTCATTG
>JAEMON010000001.1:46599681-46609928 GCA_030264115.1 Lygus lineolaris | reverse complement strand
GAGCTTCATAGCCATAAGTCCGGAACTACTTGACCAATTCTGTGAAACTTTCAGGGATTGTACGGGGTAGCCCTAGACAGTTCGGGGTATTGATAACTAAAACTACGATTTCTCAGTTCCAATTGGATAAGTGATTGGATTAAGTGAACTCCGAAACTATTCTACCAATTTCGTTGAAATGTTCACTAACTGATTCTATACGTCCATATTACAAAGTGAGGAAGCTATACTGCCCACACAACTTGGCAGACTTTTTTTTTTTTTTTTCCTGTTCGTATGGCGATAAGACCATAAGAGGCGGTCTTCGTTAGTTGAGATATAGCCACCGAAAGAACAGATGGAATATTGGTTGAGGGTGAGTGAGATGTTGCACAGGATCGAACATGGTGGGGCGGAGGAGGGGGTTAGAGCGTGCTCGAGTGAAGGAACATCCGCCCTTGTCCAAAGGAGCCTAAGGTGTTTCTAGGGTCCAAATAAGCACAAAGGACCGACCTTTTAACAAATCCCCGGTACCTCACTTCCCACTCACTCTTTTTCCTTCTCTGTCTCTCTCTCGTCCCAAAGGATTATTCACAGAGAACTCCATGTAATCAGCCACTCCTCCTCTCACCTCTCCTGGTAGAACAGTCAGGAGCTACTTCAACCTTTCTGCTCCCTACAAGGACTCCTCGAGAAAAGCCAAAAATTCATCTTCACCCTTAACGACGTGACGGACTGGCTAATTGCTGTAAAATAATCCCAAGTCGTTTACAACCTTGCTGAACACTGGCACGGGAAATTGGGGAACCTAGAGATGTCACCTACTCCTCAACACCATAACGTACTAGGTACTTTCTCCACGATGAAACTGGCGCGAACATTTTTAGCTGGATACGTGGTATTAAAATAAATGTGAAGGTTTAGTTCCGCTAGTGATAAGAATACCTTACTGGAGAATCCGTCGTAACTAGCAGTATTCTCTCGACGGCCTGATGATATGACGCCCTTTCATTGAAAGCGCTCGCCACCTGTACTCGACTTGTAAATACTCGTGCTAGACTCTCCAGTAAAGTATGTAAACAGTTGAATACATGGGAACTACCAGTATGGGTAATTTGTATTTGTGCATTATCAATGTAACTTTTATATTATTCGTTCCAAATCATGTGGAAATGAATGTACCTACCTATATAAATTAAAACAAACAACCAATACACAATGATATTCCTTGCATTGGATGTTAGTTTTTCCAGCCAAATACGATGGTTCCAGACAAATACTCATGTGAAATATTGGGTGAATAAAAAGAAGGAATCAGAATTGGAGAACACTTTCGCTCAATATTTTGTAAATGAAATAACGTAGTAAACTAAATTACTGCGTAGAAAGCCACATGCCACATTTCGGCATCTATTTGGATTCTAGTTTGATCCATACATTGTTTCACACGACGTGGTGTACAATCTGTCTACACTTACTTGTACTATGGCTAATGGGAAAGTTACCTTTGAAACTTGAGATTTGAAGCTTTGGTTGGCGAGTAGGTGCAGGGTAACAAATCTCTTGTGAGGATTTTGAAGATTGGGACTGTAGTTTAGTATGAGGTATATATATGGTTTAGTAATATTTTCTGGGAAGATTAGAGTTCCGATATAATTACTCTAATTCCTATTATTACTCCTGAATTCAGGAGCAGGATTACTACGGAAACAGAATAACGAAATTCACTTACTTTCCCAGGTTTTCCAGACCACAAAAGTGATTTTTCCCTGACCTTTTCCTATTTTGAGCGAAATCAGCCCATTAGGAACTGAGGAATTGTAGTTCCAGGAATTTCAAGTTTGCGCATGCGTACTCACTACTATTGGTCCGACGGCGATGTAATTAATAGGGGACCGTCATGAGACTAACCCGCACAATCCCTGAAAATTCCATTAAAATCGGACCATAACTTCATATAAATTTGCTTGGGACAAGGAATTGCAGCATGAGTTGATGAGCGAATTTTCAAAGAATTTATTGGAAATTCTGCTCTGATTCCAAATATACCATTATGCTTATATGCTGAAGATGGTAATTTACACCAAACCCTTAATTTTCACAATGTGAACCCTTGAAGTACTCAAGAAATTCTGGTAAACAAACTCATCCTTTAGTTAGTTTATTATTGACTATTATTAATTAGTTTATATTGACATTTCAGAATTTTTGTTGATTTTTTAGATAGATTCCAGGGTCAGAAGTCGTCTATAGTGAGGAAGCAATTTGATTTTGTATTGATAAATGCCTGAAACTGACTTGTAACTTATACATTGCAGAAGTGCAGATGATCAATTCTGTAGTGTTAATAGAAAGAACGAAAAATGTTGAAACGTATTTATTAACATTTAGGAACCTTCTATTCGAAGCATTAGTCTCACCAAGCGCGAATAAACAATTGAAGCCCGTATTTTGCGGAAAATTCCAGAAGATTTTCAATTTTTCCCTGAATTTTCCAGGTTTTCCCCGACCACTTTCTTCTTCCCTGACTTTTCCAGATTTTCAAGGTTTTCCAGACCGTAGCAACCCTGAGGAGCTATTGTTAGGTAGCTAGTAGTAATTTTTAAAAGTCTTTCTCCCTGAAAATGAGCAGAAAATTGAGATATTGGGTACACGATGTAATTGTAGGAATCAGTAGTGACAAAAAATGGCTTAGTATCCTTAGGGACCCAGCTCAGGTTGATTGTATTAACAATCACCAGAGGAGATGACATAATTGAATCATGTAAAATATATCTCCGACCAGTCATCCGAAGAATTCACTTTTTTTGGGCAGAATGAACAACAAGATTGCTTCGAAAACGCCCGGTATCGTCTACGCCAATTTCAAAACGTTTTTGTGCAGATGCTCAAACCAGGAGGTGCCCGATGAGTTTCTAGGAACCCCTTTTACCCCGCATGCCGGAGTTTGGGCGCGCTTTTCTTTGAAAGCCCTTCAATCAGGAGGTCGGCGCCAACTGGGGTTTCTTCAAGACCAGCCACCCCAACTCTTGGCGACGTGTACGCTCGCCCATCAATTACAGCCGCATCAAGAAGCGAACTGTCCGACGCATCGCAAAAAAAAAAAAAAAAAATCGTCATCGCAGGCTCGCGGTTGCTCCTTCAGATGATTCGGGATTCCTATGGGCTCATCTCCCATAAAATGTGAAACCATCCCATAATCTGCAATGCTGGTAATTTCACGCATGTAGTGATTTATTCAATGTGGCAAGATGGGTAAGTGTACAATAAACTGCAGATAGTAAAGTCGATAAAAACAATATTAAAAAGTTCCATTCATGCAGCATGAGTTGGTGAGCGAATTTTCAAAGAATAATTTTAACCGATTTTGTGGGTGATTCTTATAGGAAATTTCACGCTGATTCCGAATATACCATATAATATGTTCCTATGCTTAGGATAGTATCTCACACCAAAAACCTCAAAAAACACGTTTTTTAGCGATTTTTGAAACTAAATGTTCAAAATTTGACCCTTTGGAGTACTCCAAAAATTCTGGCCAACGAACTCATCCTTACTTTTGATATTATTGACATTTTAAAATTTTTTTGGAATTTTTATCTCGATCCTTCGGGCAGATATCGTCTGGAATGACACATATATAAATATATATAGGTATATAAATATATATATATATATATACATATAAAAAAGTATTAATTTTCAGGAATCGTTTTAGAATGGTCTGAAACGGATTTCCATGGAGAAAATTTTCAAAAATTTGCATTACAAAAATTTTTGAAGCCATTGCAATAGCTTCATTTTCTTCGAAAATTCGCTAAAAAGGAAGGTTATCCGAATTGAAAATAATCTGCTGAATAATAAAAATATGTATTTTAAAATTGTTTTTAGGCCTCAAAATTATTGTGCTTATCCAGAATTCAAAGAACGATGGCCCAAGCAAACCGACCCATAGAAGACTTGTCAGTAGCAAACGAGTAACACTATTTAGTTTGCGATGTGGCCCGTATAGTTGACTGTGTTGACGAGCCGATTATAATGGAAAAGATTAGCACTATGGAGTGCAGTATTCATCAATTATCCTCCTGGATATTCCTCCGTCTAGAATTGGATTCAAGTTGAGGGTAAATATTACAGTCTGATATAAGGCAGGGAAAAATGGCTATTCAATTTTGTTTAGGTGGCAGGTTAGCTGAGATAGATCATCAGAAGACGATAACCTATGAAATTTGTCTCGATTGGATCAGTAGTACCTAGCTACTGCGATTGCGCTAGCTTCAAATTCGTTTTCATAGACAAAAACATTTTCTGGGGGTGCGCATGCGCAAACGTGAATTTGCTGAAACTCCGGTTTTGCAGTCCCTAGTGGAAAAAATTTTGCTGAAATTTAGGTTCAGTAATCGGTACT
Organism: Lygus lineolaris; assembly: GCA_030264115.1. Classification (NCBI taxonomy): domain Eukaryota; kingdom Metazoa; phylum Arthropoda; class Insecta; order Hemiptera; family Miridae; genus Lygus; species Lygus lineolaris. Next base: position 46,605,541 of record JAEMON010000001.1, on the reverse strand, counting down.
GGGCATGCGCAAACTTGAAATGCGTTATCATAGGGATAACCCCCGATCTATTTCACGAATATCAGCAAAATTGTAACTAACTGATATTTAACGTTATTTAACGTCCATGATATTTAACCTCAAAGTCGGGTTCAGCACTCTCCAATACCTCCATGTGCCAAATTTCATATGGAAATTCCGTCTTCTTATGCTAGAAAATAGAAGGAAAGAGGCACGTGGCGTCAGAATTATTTGGGAGCTGAGGGTTCCCCCAGGTGGGATGGGGCTCAATGACGTCATCATGATTAGTTCCAAGACGGATTTCTGCTCATAGGATACCCCTCATGTTGCACCTTTTCGGAATAACCATGCGCACACCACATTGGCGTGAAACACCTTGATCTTGGTAATCATTAGGATTGAACTTGGCTCCAGACTATAGGACCAAGAGCCAGATGTGAACCCTTGAGACTACAAATAACTCAAAATTTGAATAGGGCAACGAATTTACTCATCAAAAAGTTGGCCAATGCGAATTACCTTAACGGTTCATTCAATCATGCTCAGGAAATAGTACAGAATATTTAAAATGATTTACACACTCAACAACTATGATTATGGCTGCACTAATTACATTTACGTCCCTAAGGACATAGACCCGTTCAGGAACTTATTTACGTTCCATAATATAATAACTTTAACATTTATAACATACCTAGGAGACATATTTATGTATTTAAAAGAGAGAGATTAGAAAAACTTAACTGTTAACTATTTATGTTTCACAATTGGTTCATACTTGAGGTTTCTTTTATGCAAAGATTAACATGAATATATTCACAGTATATCCTACAGGATTTTTTCATATAAATTACAATATACACTATCACTATCATACTATTGGCTCTATTACATTATCCAGATCAATATAACCACCACAAGTTATTTATTTGATGTAGCCCCCCCCCCCCCACCCTTGCGCATTCACACCCCACATTCATATTATGGTTATGCACTTACATATTCTATGATTTCATATAGGTACATGCCTCTAGATATACTTCAAGTGCGAGTTTCTCATGAAGGACTTTTCAATATTTTCTATGACCTTTTTCAGGAAAGACTGTTCAATCTTTTTGTATGACCTTTGGGAGGAGCAGGCTGTAATCACCTCAGGTCAGATAGAGAGATAGATAAATTATATGAATATGTGTATATAAAATTAATATTATTACGGATAAGCTGTACTGCATGGTTGAGTAACCGCGTCTGCCAGAGGTTTGGATATGGCTCTCTCTTCTTACTTACATGATGAATCCGCACAATAAGCCACGGTTTCAGTAGGTACGGCGGATGGGGTTCGACCCCTCCTCAGTCCCTGACTAATATCTACATGACGAAACAAAATAGTACATAATGATAGTAGGAACAATCGGATGTGGAGCTTCAGAAGACACCACACGGACAAGAAGACCCACATCGCACAGCTATCATTTGAGTCTCTTATACCTCGAATAGAGCTTCCGCACAAGAAATGGAAGGTGTCCTCCCTCTCGTGGAGATTGAACATGGATCATTCCTCTTGGAGACCAGACGCATAAGGTGAGTATGCGGATACTACCTACACAGGAACATTCTCTGCGGGTTGCTCAAGCGATTATCATGCGCACTTCGAACCGCAAGTAGGTAGGCAACGTATTTTTGATTTTGAGTGATTCTCCATGGTGTTGAAGAAACTGAAGGCCACGCTGAGGATAATTTTTAGAGTTAAGCATAGGAGCTCATGTTCCTCCGTCTTTGTGGGGATACAAATATCAACCTTATACAATTTTTAAGCAATTTGGGTGATTGATGAACCGTTAAAAATCCCCACACCCTGCCTAAATTTGGCTGTAGTCATGACTCAATGTTATCATAAATAACATAATACTGAACACATCTTTAACGTTTATGAACACATCTTTAACGTTCTTCTACTAGTTTTTTTTTTGCAACATTACTGTTTTAAATATAGGAACATGTGGTAAATTCGGAATCAGGCTAAAAGAGTTTTCGAAAATCCGCTTATTGAATCATACTGGATGAAGGGGACTTTTCCAATTCTTCCGGTTCCGCCAGTAGTGTGAAACATTTCTCCAACTTTTCTCAGTCAATAATCGACCAATTTCAAATCTGTTTTCGGCATTCCTTCAACTTTTTAATTCTGCAGGGCAACACACTATCGAAATTTTAAATTTCAAAAATTTCACATTTCGTTATCAATTTAAAATTTAGAATTTGAAATTTTGACAGTGCGTTGCCCTGCAGAATTAAAAAATAGAAATAATGTCGAAAACAGATTTGAAATTGATCGATTATTGGCTGAGAAAAGTTGGAGAAATGTTTTAACGGTAAAATGGTAACGGGAGGGGGGGAAGGGGCGGTTATTTTTTTAAAAACATATTGACATGAAGTAGTAATAAGATTTGTAGTGATAGTTAATATATGAACTCTATAATTCCCGAGATTCGCAAATTTTGGATGACTGCTCACACTCTGGCCGGAACACCCTTAAGTCATTACCTGGATATCATGAAGAATAGTTGTTTTATAATAATTATGTAATCGACATTCGGCCAATCTCAGTCCCCATGCACCCACAACGTTTGTCAGGGTATATCCTACAATAAACTGCTGCCTGTACTTAAAATCGAATACTCGTAAACCAAAATTTTTATCTGAATATTTTGTCCGCAACAGGGATTTCCAAGGTTTTTTTAAAACTTAGTACCCACTTAGTAAAGAAAATATTTTGGACTGTAACTGACATCAAATTTGAATTAAACTACTCATGAAGTTGCAGTCAATCAATCCACGTAATACTAGGGGTTTTCACCGTTTTGGGAGGTTTTCAGACCACTGAGTGTCGGTCTGACTGTCCCGTCAATTTCTTGTCCTAGACGAAACTATGGTCCGATTTTCATGAACTTTTCAGTGATTGTGCGGATTAGCCCTTGGCCTTTAGCCATATCGATTTCATAGATTTTTCATTTCCTAATGAACCGATTTTACTGAAATTCTGACGGTAGTCGGGGGATGGTCCAAGACTCTAGGTTTTTAACAATTCGTCCCACGAATTTCGTCACAATTGTATCAGTAATAGCTGCTTACTGCGCATGCGCAAATTTGAAATTTGTTGTCATCGGCATTACCCCGGAACTATTCTACCAAGTTCGGTGAAATTTTCGATTAGGTACTAATGTACACGTTCATGTTACAACAGTGAGGATGCTTTACTGCTCACCCAACTTGACAGACGACTTCGTAGCACGATTAGGGTCCCACCCTTGAGGCGGAAACGTCGAACTTATAAACCAACCAAACCTGGCTGTTTTATTTTTGTTCACCTTAACCCTGAAACGCTCATAAGGTCTCCTGTGCAAATTTTCCGTTCTCCTCTTCAATTCTGGTTGATTAGACACTAAATAGCTCGTACAACAAAATTCCTCAGATCCATCAAAATTTATGGGGGTGACCTGTTTGTGAATCTGGGCACCAATACTTACATACTGAAAAAATGAAGTTATTTAAAACAACAAGTAATTAATAAACAGTAGAAGCATTTAGTGACACTCACTGATGTGTTTGATGGTACACATAACAACTGTGTTCATGTGAGGTACATTACAACACCACACATAATCCTGGTACGTTTGTGGCATTGGCTGCATCTACGATGATCACAACCAACTTGTTGTTAGCATCTGAGGTTGAAGTTTGTCTACTATGACGAGGAGCTTGAGCTACCATGGGCACTCTCTCAGCTTTCATGGCATTTTGGAAGCAATATTGCTGAACAATAATTCGACAGAAGTGAGGTTTTAACTTTGGTCCATCTGTTAAACTGTGATCCTAACAGGTGAAAACAAGTAAAGTTTATATAATAATCATTTATTCATCCGGGTTACTAGACCAGATCACTGGTTATGTAGCATTTCCAAACCTAACTGGACATTTTCCAAACCAACTTAGACATTTTCCAAACCAAATTGGACATTTGAAAAAAAAAAAAAAAAAAAAAGAATTGGACATTTTCCAAACCAAATTGGACATTTGAAAAAAAAATTGGACATTTTCCAAACCAAATTGGACACTAAAAATGAAGTTGTACTTTCGTCATCCATAAAAATTTGAGCATTGGTCGAATTGGTCCAATTGGAAAACTGGATCAATTTTGGACTTTTGGAATTTTGGTACTTTTGAACTCTCCAGTTGATGCTCTACAACTTTATGGGAAGATCATGGCGATTTTATATGTCATTTTTGGTGTAATACCCTTCCAATGGGGATAATGGATTTTTTTTTAAACAAAAATTGGGATAAATTAGGTATTATTTGACAGCCCGTAGAAATTGGCCGATTTAACCAATCCCGGACTTTTTTCTCCTAATCGACCCAAAATGTAATGCTCTTCAATTTATTTCTCGGCAAATTTTCATGATGAATGCGTCGTTTTTTAACTACAATCGGAAAACTGAAACGATTCCGAAAATTTCGATGTTTTTTGGCTACCTAAAGCCCCCCCCTCCCCGGGTTTCCAGTTGGAAAATTTAGTTTCTCATCCACCAGGATATGCCTAACAATCCTAAGAAAAAAAGCCTCTCCTGGAAATAATGCAAGCTCGACCCTTTTATTGACTGGACTATAATGAAAAAATTATAAAATTTCAAATGTTTGAATTGGTTTGGGAATGCTATTATTGTGGAACCATTAAAATCTCGCACATCGAAAGAATGCAGGCTTGTAGAAGTTACGGTTTTCAGTCTGGGAGGTTTCGAGGGGGTTGTGGTGGTGTTGAGTGTTGATCCTCGGAGGTCAGCACTACTTCGTAAGAACGAAAAAAAGGGGGAAAAAACCGTGGAGACGCGTCGCCGCAATTTCTTTTTTTGGTCATGAATATTTTTTCTCCTCGTTTCATTGTCGGTCGCCGAGTTTTTCAGGATGGCTCCGGCGGATAGAGGAAAGGCACCACCTATTAGTTCGGTTGTCGATCGAATAATGATGACCTCGAAGTGAGTACAATTAGAGGACTGCCAAGCAAAGAGTACAAGTAAGTAAGTAAAGGTTCAGATTGTAGGCGGGGTTTGTGACCAGGGTGGGCGTGGTTGTTGCACCCTACCTCCAGTAATTATATACTCCCATGCTAACGCTACCTATTCAAATAGGTAGGAGCTCCGTGAAAATGGCGACACTTCAAGACTCAATGCACTTTGAAGGGGGGTTTCGCGGAGTGCAGCCCGATGTTGGGAGGGGGAAGGTACCATATTGCAATACCCTCCCTCCATCTCCTGACTCGCGTACCCCCGCCAACCCCTGCGTCCACCGTGCCCGATAAGGAGCCACCAACCCCTTTTTTCGCGGAAGGTCCTCCCGAGTTGGAGTGGCGAAGGGTGGAGAGGAAGCCGGGTCACCCGGCCCTGCCGAGCTTTGGTGAATGAAGGGTAGCGAGCGAGAGACGGCGGCCAGCTGACTTGTGACGGTGGTAAGACTTGAGAAAGTTCATAGGTGGGTGGTTCCCAGTTTCTCTCACCGTACTTTTACTCTACAACACACACACACTGATTGTGGGGGCCCTGAAGGGGGGGGTCATCCACTGGGAGAGTGTTCGATTGGCGACGAGCGGTGCAGATTCGAGCGGCAACAGGAGGAAATTCAAAAGGGATGATTTCAACGGGGGTGCGTCCTGGCCGGCTACGAGTGGCAACGAGCATCCGGCGTCCGACTAAAATTTAGTGACTGAATCAGACTAAATTCGAACTCATTCAACGAGTTTGAATTTGAGGAGCTTGTTTCCAAAAGTTCTTCATGCAGCATGAGTTGGTGAGCGAATTTTCAAAGAATA
>JAEMON010000001.1:46565136-46586668 GCA_030264115.1 Lygus lineolaris | reverse complement strand
ATTCGCTCTCCAACTCATGCTGCACGAATGGAACTTTTTTTTCGGACTTTTTTCGGACGTGTCTTTTTATTTTCTGATTTGCGCCATTCTACCTTAAAAATCGAGTAAATTTTCAACGGTCCTCCACTTTCGCAATGGGATGGACGTGAAATTCATAACCACTTACTTAAGCGTTACAAAGTACCCCGAAATCATGTACCATACGTGGTAATTCAATGCAGTCACAAAACGGAGTTTTTCAAGCCCTGGTATTTGCGGACGTTTTTAGCACTCAATAATTTGGTTATCGGGTTATTTTCCCACTAATTTATACTTCAAATCGGAATTTGCAGTACAAAAGTGCGGTTCTCATCATGCAAAATAAGGACGTTCATGTGGGTTGCACAAGGGTGTGCGATCGTGATTGAAAATAGCAATAAGTAATTGTTTCGACTTGAGTTTAATTCCCAATGGAATCTCCAAGGACAACTGATACGACGATTCGAGCGAAAACCGGAAGAAAATTCGTGGGGTTTGAACATTCTACACCTTCTTATAAGCGTGTATACCTTAATGGGGGATTACCATCAATTTTTTAAAATTTTTTTATTTTCTGAAAGAAAATTACTCAAAAGAAACAATAATGAAGACGGCAAAAATAGTGTATCTGTGTGTGTGTATCTGTTTTAGCAAATTTATTAAACTATCTATTATTGTAATTTGGCGGGAAAGTGACGTTGAAAAGGGTGTCGTCTGTCATTGGCCAATTCCGTCCATGATGCCAACCGAACAAAACGAAACGCAAAGCCCATCACTGTTTGGGCTCCTGTTTAGTGATGATAGAATTAATATAATTAATAATTTGATTGAATTAATTATTTATTAATCAATAATTAAAATTATTTAAATTATTCCTATTTTGACGTATCTCAATGAGATCTCAGCGCATTCTTTTTTGGTTCAGTTCTTTTTGTGACCTAGGAAAGGGTTCCCAAGAGCCTTCGAAATTTCGCCTGTTATGCAAACAGCTGAGATTTTATTCCCAGTTTTCTCCTCACCCGAGTGATAAACAATTTTTTTCTTTGTTTTTACAGCGTTATTTCATTCCAAATAACAATACAAAGGCAGAAAAAATGTGATTTTCTCATACACGATACCTAATTCTCCATTGATCAGACAGGTCCTACCTACGATACAATTTTCAAGATGATGACTCTCCATGGGTTACCCCACACTCTCCAACAACAAAATTTGAACGACATCTAACCAATTTTCTATTTAGCTTAGATGTAAGTTTACGCATTCATGGAGGTTATTTATACCACTGAACCGATTACATTGAAACTCACATGCAGGTTGCTCACTTCACTAGGTATTATGTTGTTGACCAACCCATAACTTCCCCATAAATTTGAAATCAATCAGATAGGTATGTGCCGTATCGAAATATTCGTTTTAGTGAATTTTCGAAGAAAATGAAGTTATTGGCTTCAACATTTTAGTAATGCACGTTTTTGAAAAACGAAAATCCGTTTTAGACCATTCTGAAACGATTCCTAAATTTTAACATTTATATTCCACTTTTACGTATGTATGTGTCATTCCAGACGATAGCTGACCCTGGAATCTATATAAAAAATACAACAAAAATTTCAAAATGTCAATGATAACATAAGAAAGGGTGAGTTTGTTGGCCAGAATTTTAGAGTACTCCAAGTGTTCAAATTAAAAAAAATAACGGTCAACAAACGTTTTTTTCCAGGTTTTCCATAGATAGATAGATAAGATACTGAACTCCATCTAAAACATAGGGACATATATGGTATATTCGGAATCAGCCCAAAATTTCCTATGATAATCACCGATCAGATCGGTTAAAATGATTCTTTGAAAATTCGCTCATCAACTCATGTTGCATGAATGGAACTTTTCAATTTCGTGTGATGAATTTTTCCCCCTCTAAAATCAAAACTTCCACTCGCATTTTACGTTTTAACCTTTCTGAACAAATTCGGTTTCGTGTCTGTTAGTGTTCCTCTGTTCGTCTGTCTATCCGCGTATTATTGGATCCTTGCCACACTCATGACCTCCGCAGCTTTCATCCAATTTTGATTACATCTTCAGTCCTCTATAAATTTTAGCTGTCTCGGATCAGTTGCAGCCTCTCGCCATGCAGCAACGTGAATTTCCGCACTGACCGATTTCTTGAATAGGAGAGGAAGCAATGTTCCTTCTAATATTATTTATAGGTTATAGGAATATAGATTATAGGTATGAATTTGTTCAAAAAACTCTGAAACGCATGGGAAAGGGTGTAATTAATTTGGGATACTTTGTCGTATTAATTGTATTTATACAAGTATTTCCAACTAGTTGTATTTATTCATATTAAATTTATAAAAGTATTTCCAACTAGTTGTCCAATTAGTTGTCTCTCAACTCTTCTTAGAGAAACGTCGTAGTCTGCGGGTGAAGTGTTTGCTTACCTATAAAATAACTGTGGAGTCTCATTGTTGGGACCATCACGTGAGTCCTTGACTTCCAATCGTCTCCGGATCTGAATTGACAAATTCATGGGTTCGTGGGGTGAGTATACTATAATGCAATAATGTGCATGAAAAATAATGAGTTACAGAGATTTCGACGGTTAGGTCGAAGAACTGAAGGTACTTCATAGAGAGCACAGCTTATATAGTAGGATGATCAACTATACTCATTGTTATGATTTCCCCCAAATCAAACACAATTAATTAATATGTTCCCCTCCAAGTAAATAAGAAATAGCATGTAACAATTTTATAATAAGTTTTAATAAAGTGAAGGTCGCAAGACGTCAGGACAGGAAACGAGAAGCCATCGACCTTGGGGATTCCCCAGGGCGAGAAGGGAAGGGAGCGTAAGGGCGTATATATACCCTGAGCTCACCTAGCTAATTCACCAGTCTATCCTGACCTCTTGTCTTGACCTGACACCACCTCTCAAAACCTCGTTCTCTCTAAAAACCTAAAAAACCTTTCTTTTTCTCGAGTGAGCTGTTTTCCTCTTCAAGGAAGTACGCGCTCCTCAAAAACCTAGTGTGGCTGTGCTCTCTCTTCGAGGGTTACTTGCTCCTGGGAAACTCGATGGTGTAGCTGTTTTCTCCTTCAGAGAAGTACGCGCTCCTATAGTTTTAATAGTGTAGCTGTTCCCAATATGGGGTACTTGCTCCTGTGAAATTCTGGTGTGGCTGTTTTTCCTTTCGGAAAGTACTTGCTCCCAAAATTCCACAGTGTGGCTGTTCCCATACTGGGGTACGCGCTCCTATAAAATTTGTTAGCGGAGCTGTTCTTCCCCTTCAGGGAACTACCACTCATATGTAGTGTAGCTGGGCCCTAGGCTACAAGGGTTTCGCGCTCATACACCTAGTCCCCTTCAGGGAAACAAATTTTATTCTACACCAGTCAAAATTCATATTTAACATTTTAAATTCATTTAACTTAATATCAAACCCAAGTAGCACTCTTTCCAGATTTATGTAAATTCCAAAATAATCAATGTTTAACAAAAACTTATAACACTCATGAATGGACAGAAATTAGCAATAGAGAAACTATTATACGTGTAGCTGCAAGTAATGGAAATGGTAGAGAACTCATGAAACAAGGTTCTTCGAAATAAGAGTTGTTAGGGAAGTCGTGTTTTAAGGAAAACAGCGAATAAGTATAGATACCTTATTATGTGAAATTTCTTTATAAAATTGTTGAAATTCAACATCTAGAGATTTCAAAGTGGTTTTCAAACAAAAATAATCTTGAAAATTCATTGGGTTCTGTTAAGGATGAAATCAAATTTCAGGATAAAAGTGAGGTTCATCAGATGAAATGTTCTTGTGGCTGAAGTGTTCTTTATGGTATTATGGTCAAACTGGTGGGAATCGGAAATTTAGTTAAAGCATTGGAGAACATTTCAGGGATAACGAGGGTGATTCTGCTTTCGAAAATCATCAGAGTGAATCCAACCATAACTTTAGTTTTGATCTGAAAAACAGACAGTTTGTAGATTTGTTTTTTCATTTTTGTCCAGAGAGGGGCACGTTGAATCTACGTGAATAATTATAACCAATAAAAAGTGATACCTGGTGAATGTCTTAATGAGGTGATTCCTGATCATGTTTCACCAATTATAGATTAATTCCTGCAACAGCTTGGTTTTCCGCTCTTCACAATGTTACTGTTTGAGCCCCCTTTCACTTTGTTTGCCCTTGACTGGCATTAGTAATTCCTCCTGGCCCCCTTTCATTTCTCTCAGCCAATAGGATTCAAGTTCTGTATAAGATTGACCAACACACTCCAAAGATTATTAATTTGGGATCATATTTAAATCATGTTTAGACTGTTTCTATGTTAACAAAATAAAGATTCATTATGTGATTACAGTCCACACGAGTAATATTCAAGAGTAATTTTCATACTTTTATAAGTACGAGACAATTAGATACAAGTGATCATTTCGAAGCCGGATCAAGTCAGTAAGTCAGAAGGACAATGAATGAATTGAAAATACAAAGAGCTCAATTGAGAGCACAACTTTCAAGGTTCAAGGTATTTTTGACAGTGAAGTTTCAGGTAGGCCAAGAACAACAATTGCAAGCACGGCTACAGCAAATTGAGTTAATATACAATCAATTTACAAATGTGCAGAACAGCATTGAGACTCTAGCTCAGGGTACAGAAGAATTAGCAGAACAACCAGCCGAGTGGGCAGCGTTTGAAGACGAGTATTTTGAATTAGTAGGCAATGCCAGAAACATTCTTCATCCGCCTCGCTCACAATTGACAGTCCCTGATGGTAATACTCTAGAACCATACAAACTAAAGTTGCCGCCACTCAAGTTAGAAACCTTTTCAGGCTCTCAGGAAGAATGGTTAGGATTTTCAAACTATTTTCTGTCCGTAATCCATAAGAACGAATATCTCACACCAGTAGAGAAAATGTATTATTTGAGAGCATCATTAAAAGACGAAGCATTAAGAGTCATAGATTCGCTAGAACTATCAGAAGCCAATTACAGTGTAGCTTGGGAGTTGCTAAAGGATACGTATTGCACCAAAGTCTTGATCATAAAAAACCACGTAAAAGCACTGTTTGATATGAAATCACTAAAAATAGAAAGTCATAAAGATTTGTTAGGTCTACGCAACTCTATCTTGCAGCATATAATAGCCTTGAAGTCACTAGGTGAACCTGTTGAACAATGGAACGCTATGCTCATCCATCTCGTATTGACCAAGCTCGACCCAGTAAGTCTTAAAGAGTGGCAGAGAGAATTGAAAATTAATGTACTTCCTACGTTTTCACAGCTAGAAGAGTTCATAACTCGTAGGTGTCATATTCTTGCAACGTCATCATGCCTGGAAGCAGGAACGTCGTCTAATTCATCAAGCAAACAGTCATTTTTCTCCAAGAATACTTTACTGTCTACTAGTTCAAGGAACTTTCCAAAATGTCAAAATCAAGATCATAATATAGAATTGTGTACACAATTTCTTGCTCTTTCGATTTCAGAAAGGATCAATGAGGTCAGACGACTTCGCCTTTGTTACAATTGCCTAAAGCCACATGAATCTAGGTGTAGAATACCTAATATCTGTACAAAGTGCTCAGGTCGTCATAATACGATACTCCATCTAGAAAATGTAGCCAGCACACCAAGCAAGCCAGCAACAACTACTACGTCTGAAACTACACTCACCTCATGTCTAGGGACTGTCCCTAAAGTTCAATCAACCCATGTCTATCTAGCAACTGTCCTAGTGAATATCCAGAATAAACATGGTGCGTTAGTTCGCTGCCGTGCCATGCTTGATAGCGGGTCTCAAGTGAGTGTTATGACCGAATCATTGTGCGAGCGGTTAGGACTGAAGAGGCATAAACCAACAGCAACTATCAGTGCGCTAGGCAATAGTAAGACTAAAGTAAAACATGTCGTTTCAGGAAAGATACAAGCCCAAACCGGTGATTTTGTCAGAAATACAATGTTTTATATATTGCCCAAGATAACTGACTGTCAACCCAACTTCCAGATAGACGAAAAGAATTTAGTGATCCCAACGGGACTAGAACTTGCAGACCCGGGTTTCAACCAGCAATCAAGGATTGACATGTTACTCGGCGGTGACGTATTTTGGGACGCAATACTTCAAGGTAAAGTCAATCACCAGGGCCTAAAGTTACAAGAAACCGTATTTGGATGGGTAATACGTGGAGCATCAGTGGAAATCAATCAAGGTAATAGTTTGTCTGCCATGATTGCTACATTAGATGACCCTCTAGACAAAACCCTTGGATATTCAAACTGTGTCATCAGAAAATTCATTGTCTCAAGATGATTTGGAGTGTGAGAGAATTTACGAAGAGACCACTAGCAGAGATTCTACTGGTCAGCAGGCACTTCTTGAACAATCCTGGGCACGCTGGTCAAAGGAATACCTAACAAGTCTCCAAACCCGGTCCAAATGGAAGAACAATACGGCAAATTTGAAACCAACAAGGGAGCGGGTCATGGTTCATGATTTGAATAGTCCTCCCTTCTACTGGCGATTAGGAAGGATTACAAAGATAATCCCAGGAGAAGATGGACTAGTCAGGCTCGTCGAGGCAGGACAATTGCAGGAACCATACGACGAACTCCCAGCCAAATCTCGCCATTGGAAGAAAGCGGGGGGCAAGATGTATAAGATTGAACAACACACTCCAAAGATTATTAATTTGGGATCATATTTAAATCATGTTTAGACTGTTTCTAAGTTAACAAAATAAAGATTCATTATGTGATTACAGTCCACACGAGTAATATTCAAGAGTAATTTTCATACTTTTATAAGTACGAGACAATTAGATACAAGTTCCCTTCCAACCCCCACCACTGTGCAACCCTTTCACTTTCTCTGTACCTGATTGTGTATTCCTCTCAACCCCCTCCACTTTTCTCGACCAATGGGATTGAAGTTCCCTTTCCCCTGTGACTATATAAGCTGTTTTCTCTCTGATGTATCTTCAGTTCCTGTTTGTTCTGACTATTACTATACAGTACAAGGCAATCCGCCTGGCTCGTTCCAAAACGTCTGTCAAGTTGGGTGGGCAGTATAGCGATTATGGACCTGTTTTTTGTCTCTTCACAATAAATTGATTTAATATTGTTATCATAACGTGGAAGTAACATTCCCGTTTCAGCATGCGCAGTTTCTGCTTTTGGTCAAATGCAATGAAATCGCTTGAACCTAATAGATAATAAATTAATGTACCAATATTAGTACTCATGTATTAATTAGTATCTTTTCCAGTTTATAATTACATACTATTATTTACCTATAATAATTGTTATAATTTTTTCACAATCCGGAGCCTTTCTACGAAAGCTGTGACTTTCTAGCAGAACCAAGTGGAGCCTTTCTTCGACTCCCGTCACAACTGGAGTGGACCTGACGGGAGCTTTTCTCCTATTCCCCACCTGGACATACCTAGTTTCAGAATTTTTCCTCTGACAACGAATTTCAAGTTTACGCATGCGCAGTTGCTAGTATCGATGTATTCGTAATGAAATTCAGAAGGGTAGCCCTCGACTTGAAGAATTTGGATAAAACCTCTAAAAGTCGATAGTTTTTATATTATTTCCCAGGAAGAAATTATTACTTAGCAAAAAAATGAGGTAACTAATCATATGATTACTAGATCTGACTATTGATTCATAATTCAACTCAATTCTCCCACCTTACGTGGTTTCCTTGATTCCGTTTGACGAATAATAATGTGATTCATAATAACTTATAGAGACAACGAATGTTTCCCTCCCTCTTCTTTTCGGGCCGGCTGATGTCGGATAGGTAGCGTCGACAGGTGCTCGGCTGTCATTATCTCGTCTACAATATCAACATGACCTCCCTCCCATAACCATAAAATTACGAGGGCTTCTCCAAATAGCTGGCGGCCTTACATCGGCCTAAGGTGTAACTCAGGTCCTTAAACTTTATAATGAGACCACGGACGTAGCAAAGAGGTATATAAAAACCAACAAGGGGAGGAAATTATCTGGTGAAACAAGCTGTTGATGTGCCCTTGTTGTGCAGGTGGATTGGGGAAGGGCCCCTCCATTCATTACACTACGTGGTGTTGTGGACACAAGTTACCCATTTGCCGGTAATTTTGGAAAGTGCTCCCTTATCGAAGACCAGGTGAGAGAAGGGTGTTGTCTAGTTCCATGATGTTTTTTTGCGATTTTTTTCCTCCCTGAAATTTTTCTAAGGTGGAACACCTTAAGGCTTAAGATGGGTTTGAAATTGATTTGATAAATTTGAAATTGGTGTGCGAAACAAAAACAATAGAAGGTCACATTGTGAAGAAAAACCCAAATTCTTATACAACTTCAACGTCCTCTTTGGGATTCGTCCGCTATGTATACTCGAAACACACACTCTTAGGAATGGGCTATTTCTATAAGGGGCCAAGGGATTGATGCAATTCAGTTTTCCAATTGTTTCAGCCGAAGGGCAATTCCGGCTATTTGATTTTATTCATTCAACTGGAAGATTTCAGTGAGAGCTTTCCAAAAAGGTGCTATATGTGGGGTACTTGATGATTGAAAGTGAGCGAAAATGAGTGCCGTAAAAAAGATATAAATGACGTCTTACCCACTCCGAGCCCGCCTGGGGGAACCCTTCGCTCCTCCGAACAGATAACGCCACACGTGATTTTCTCAACCGTTTTACAGCCAACCTACAGAACACTTTGAGCTGAGAGTAGAACTATGGGGATTTCAAGAGTGCAGAATCCGAAGTTGAAGTTGAAAATGCAAAATTACGAAACACCAGAATTCCTCATTTCCTGTCAATTTTGATGCTGTTTGCCTCATTCTCCTTGTTATTCAATTCTATAGGGGGATCAGCTATATATAATTCTGATTTATTGATTTTGAATTCTTTCATGTCCGTTTTTTAAAATTCATATTGCCATAAAGGCATCTCATCCCTCCAGATGATGAAAAAATAGGAAGAATGCCGTCAACCTCATCAAAATCCGTTGAAAAGTGGCCTAGAAAAAGAAAGACAAAACCGTGCAACGCTAAAAGGTTAGAGGAGGGGAGGGGAGAGGTTATCTGTTTGTCCAACTTATTGGTCCTAAGCAGTAATTATGTTATAGTCAGAGTTCTGGTAAACTCTTCGGTAGCCGAGTTTAGGCGTTTCTGAGGAGATTTTGGGCTCACTCCCTCGACGTCTCAATGGATATAATCATTTTCCCTATCCGTACCACTACAATTCTCATCATTTTGTTCAGGGGATGTTCATCTGCGATGAGGGTAAATTGAAGAGTATGTGAATGTGAGTCATCAACGCTGTACGATTTCTCATCAGCGATACGTCAAGCTATGTCCTCTTCCTCAGGCATAAACTTATAAAAATTGTTGTATACCTCCACTAAGTCAAAACAATTTAGAGAACTAAACATCTCAGAAGAGGCTGCCTACGATACTCGTAGGTTTTATTTTAAGGATGTACATCCACAAATTAGGAGCAACCCATGGTTTAAAAACGCTGAGCCAGACGAAAAATTCGTTCGAGTGTTGTGCAGAATGAGGTTTAATCAGGCGTTGTGCCCGTCCTACCTAGCTAGATTCATAGTCGGAACGATACAAACATTGACGATTCGTGTTCCTATTGTGGGAGAAGGTACAGTGTGGAGCACATTGGAATCGCTATGCTGTCTTTAGAGACAGACTGTTCAATCAATTAATATGAGCCGGTAGAAATTCAATTTGACTATAAATCTATTTCGCAAGAAGATTGTTTTTCAGTTATTGTTATTGCAAATGTTATTAAATTTTATGTAGAATTTGAAAGCGTTCCAATATATATATGCGCTCGTTTCAACCATATGAAAGTCGATATTGGGCTCAATCGAATCAGTTTTCATTTGCCTAAAAAAAAAAAAAAACACACAGGGTGCATGACAATGGTCAGAAATGGAAAATACAAATATTAAGATATTATATCAAGTAAAAAAAAATTTTCAAAAAGTCTATGGTACTGAGTGACGGGAGATATTCTCAGAAGGTGTACAGCACTCCATGGCCACCCTCAGGGCAACAGACAGCCCCAATCGGACAAAAACAAAACAACTTAAAAATCAGCCAAGCACACAATCATTTACTATCAAACGTACTGCAAAGCACACTTTGCCCATTCATACGTAGGTAATAATATTCAACGAAAAATATGAGAGCTACCTGTATAGTTAACCCTAATATGACAAAAAATATATTTTCTAACCAGATAAGACACAAAATACAACTACCAATTATAAAGAAAAAGCAAGCACGATTCTTCGGCTGTCGTGAAAATTCCTTGAATAAAAATACACGTACCTATTGACTCATCTCCTAAAATCCTAGTCACAGTTTCTATAGACCATTTATATAGCACTAAAATGCCGTCTTCCATGAAGCATAAAAAAATGCATCAAACTTATAAGGAGCGAGGTCACGAAAAAACTTGGAAATTTGACATTTAAAAGCCTTTTTATCAAGGCTACGAACACTTTCAAGCAATGCATTAATAAACTTAATTCCCCACCAATTAGAAGCATTTCGATAGGCAGTCATGCAATCTGCTGAAGGGGGCTACCAAATTATTCTCGCTTGAATCAGTTCGCAGGGCATCGGTGAAGGGACATAAATCAGTTATCAGTTCGGTGTGAAATCATTGTTTTCTGATTTTTTGGCACTTGGTCCCACCACGCCTCATTTTATCACGAGGGAATCTTGATTTATGGGGAACATCCAGCAAATTTTCCAGATGAGCGGAAGTTGCAACTTGAAGGGATAAAGAAATAGGAACTCGAAAAACATGTTTGATAAGGGGAATATATATTGCCAGCTCGCCAAAGTCTGCCATCACTCCAGGGGTCAGCTGACACCATCTTGGAAGAGGTTTCACGAAGGAAGGCGTTATCGTGTGATGTGGAGATGATGATGACCTCATTGGGTAGCGGATTCAACCACCGCTTCACCTCAAACTGCCCCTTCTCAAGGCTCAAATAATCTACTGGAGAGGTAAAATGCGAAGGTGAATGCGCTGATTATGAGGAATCAGCGTCTCGGTTTCCCGTTTTGAGACTTCCAAGCTCAGTCGAAATTCCGTAATTGTAGCGCGATCGGGAGAATCGAATATTTCAATTATACCTTCCACCGCAGGAACTCCGCGGGAAACGCGAATGCTGAAACGAACCCCGAAATCATAATCGACACCGCATTTTACACTTATACTCGCATCTCCGCTTCAACAGATATGACTACGAGGGTGGAGAACGGTTAGATTTCGTGAGAGACTTAGAAAACAGTTCTTCACGGCTTTGAATTGCTTTCCGACGAACTCCTGATAAATCCAAGGTTCCGATAATGTTTTATTTCCCAAGTTTTGGAGGGTGATGGGGAGGGAAATTCATTGTAGATTTATTAACCATCAAACGATCATTCTTATTTCCAGATTTCGATCGAGCTCACGAATAATATTTTTAGGATTTTACTTTTAGGAATTTTTAGGACCACTGCTCATTTGTGTATGTCTAATGCAATGAGCGGATAATTGCTAGACCTATCGTGAAAATCGATTCTCGTCAACTTCAACCAACAGCCCTTCAACTCTGATTGATACCTGACATTATCAATTCTCTGAAATGGTTACTTTTCGTCGTTTTAATAAAATGAATCAGCTCGAATCGCCATTCTCACGATTTTTATTCGCAGGATATAATCCACCTCTCCAGGTTATCAGTAACACTCATGTCAATGTTACTAGGTCATATCAGTCCAGAAGAACAATATCTTGATGACTATTTTGTAACTCCAAATTTGCGGGAATCGCAACATTCTTCTGATGACAAAAGACCCTTGGAGAAGTAGGGCCATCTTTCAATAAACATCTCTAATTTTGCTTCCGAGTCTGCAAGGAAAAAATTGGATGAAAATATCTTCTCAAATGAGCTTACAGTCACTTCTTCTCTTGCCAATTCCTTTGTTTCACTGATGATTCTTTCACTTCTGTTTCTTCTTCATATCCTGGCTCTACCAACTCTGGAAATGAAATCTATGAGCTATGCCCAATTTTCCTCGAATCAAACTCTTTCATTCCATATATTGGAGTTTCCATTATTATAAATAAATTCATATAATAAGGAGGTAATCATGTACTCGAGCCTACTTATGGGTAGCTCCCTTTCGCACTGTGCTGGCACATTGGATTGTTCCTCCCTCGATCCGGGATCACAGTTACGGGCAACCCCAACCAAGTCCATTCCCTACCACCTCTATGAACATAGCCCAAAATTATTAGGACCTTTGTCTGTCCATCCCTGAGACGGTGTAATAGTAAGGCGGTGTTTGCCTGGTGACTCTACTCCTCATCGCCCACAAGACTAAAATGTCATCCAAAGCTGGTATATCACTTCAGTATGATCAGGTGATGGGTAGGTGTGGATGTGGGGAAGATCCATTCAGAGTGTTGTATATTCATGTAAACAATCTACTCGTACGAAGGGAGGGAGGCTGATAGATAACTGATACCAGGAAAGTGGAGGGTAGAGGTTCGACGCCGGGGTGGCCCGTCTGGCTCCAAGAAGCCGTTGACCCCTCACTGGCTACAAGGAGGCGTCCAGGGGCCCCCCCGACTCTCCTGGACCGCCGGGCGCGTTACTCCCCTTCAAACTTGCGCGTCCACTATAAATTAGACGTATACTCAGCTGCCAGTTTGTATGCTAATGAAAAGGTCCGCCGATCAGATGTGTGTCAGCGCATCCATTTTACCACTAAAACGCTACACATTCTCCATTCATCATTGAATTCATTATAGAGATCACTTAAATCTGACTTCCTAACGATATTTTTTATTTCTGTACATGTCAGATTTTTGTCATAGGTACCTATTTTCAGATGCCATTGGTACCTTTGAATACCTATTCATGCCCCTTAGTTGATCTCAAAAGTTAGCATGGCGAGTCATAGAAGGGAGATCCAATAAACACGATCCCTCTCTACCTGACGTGAATGTAAAAAAAGTTGGTAAGTATATAAGTACAGGACGTACGATGTACCATATCCGAAATATAAACGTGGTTTCTTCTATTCCAATATTGCAGTGTTCGCCCCAATTTTCCACCACTTTCTTCAAGTTAAACTTTTACTAATGGATTGATAAGGCCTTTTTTTCTTTCTAGAAGATGCGAGTGCAGTTTACTCCAGGAAGAAAACATTATGAGATCGAGGGAAACGAACAAGAAAAAATTACAGCTGGAGCATCCCGCGAGAGTCAGTTCTTGGAGAAGGTCTTCTATGATAGGATCCCGCACCGCGAGATGCCTGAAGACGTTTATGTACTTCGTTGGATATGTAGATTACTGAAGTACTCTATTACGTCAACCAACTCTAGTCAAATTGCAGATGAAGCTGAAGTAGCAATGTAGTTGCGATGTGGAGAGTGGCCAAATGGATGGAGGAACACAGTATGTCTGTGGATGCCCACAAAACGGATTTAGTTCTGGCCATGAATTCAGCTCATTTTTCTAATATTACGAGGTTCCCAGATTTCGAGAAGATCCTCTCGCAGGGTACTGATGAAGCTACTATCTTACACTTAGTGCGCAATACAACGGGGAATATGTATCGGTGGTTCTTCTACCACTTCAACGGTAGATTGAGGTCCCCGTCGGCGTCATCCTCTGGAACATCATTGACAAAATAGGGGTCTATTTCTTATATGGCTTTTTATTCGGGATTTAGCACACCTTTAGGAACGCGACCAACCAGATGTTTCAAGACGTCCATGGCTTTCACTTTTGCAACTGAATTGTTAGGCGGGGAAGAAGACTGGTTGGCACAAACCCCGTGAGGTTGCTGGGGGTGGGATTTAGATTGAGATTGAATCAGTCCTGCTCCAAGATTTTTCTTTGAAAATGGATCAAGCAATGGACAAAGAGCGTAGATGTCGAGCTGAACGTGATATTTTCAAACGTTTCTCAAGACCCTCTTTAAGATCATCAAGCGCGAGACGAGCAGTCGTTTTCTGCAAGCAGTTCACAGGACCTCGATAAGGTTGTCATAGTCACGATTGCGAGGCTGCCTGTTAAATATTGGTAACCACTCATTTGACTAGCCATTTCCTCGATATGATTTCCTTTTTCGAATGGGGAGCGTCCCGGTCAGCAAGAGCTGATGGTGCTCCGATGGCTTCTTCCAACTATATAAACCGATGTATCATGTATAAGGTGGAGTTCCACCTTGTTGGCCCATCTTGTATCAATTATTAAGGCAGGGGGTCACCGTTGTTTGATTGATACTTGAGCAGACGCTCTTGGCGCGCTTGTGATGCACTTGTGATGTAATGCCCCGTGGTTTAGGCCTCGTCAGATACATGATTTTTCACTTATTCAAGGCATTCGTGGTAAATGGTCAGGGATTAGTACGCTTGACATTTATTTTATTTTCGCGTTGTAATTGACTAGCAGAATTTTCGGAACCGGAAATTATCTAAATGGCTGGAGATCCAGTAGGAATCTTCAAGTCCCTCTCCATCAGCGTCTTTTGGTTAGGCTTCAGTTTTTTCCTGAACGAACCCAGTTAGCACTGTTTGTTGCTTCTTCTTGGGATTGCTCAGACCTCCTCTATTAGCTGAGAGCACTGGATCATTCGTTCCTGAAGGAAGAGACGGGGAGTTTTCCTGTAGAGCTTCATGTCCGGTTGGTGCTTCGTCGATATTATCTACTGGAGTCTCTGACGTAATGATACTCACGGGAGCGGAAGAAGATCCTGAAAGCTTCTTACTCACTGATACGTGTTTCTGTTTAAAACGAGTCTTCAAATTCGAGATGGTCGATTTGTAGGAATATGTTCTTCTACATTTTGCTGTCTCATCCTTGACTCTTTCCCAGAAAAAATCCAAATTTCAGAGTTGGGAGGCATGATGCGTTCCTGCAACAAAATAAATCAAACTCGGTAATTTCATACCTTCTTTGAACATCACCAGGCATAATACAGAACGTTTATTTTCCAATTTATTCCTTTCTGTGAATGAAACATCATCAACATTTGATTGTGATGTTATTTTCAACGTAACGTTTCAAATGAAACTGACGTACACCTACTCAGGAATACTTGGTGGGAACGGAGGGCGACGCGATCAGTCTTTGATTATGAATAATTCATACGTTAATATAATTATTATACTGACGTATTTTATCACCAGATTTTGCGTTTGATGAGTTTTATTTTTATTGAAGTGTTCTAATATGACTGAATTGTTTTAATAATCTACATATATTCTAAACTATGAATGACTCCTGTCACCCAGGAACCAATAGACCTTTGTTTGACCTCATGCCCAAGGGATCAGCTGGGTTCCTACCTTGGCCAGTTTGAAAGGGATAAGAAAAATGTTCAGATAACATATAGGTATATTTTATTGATATCTTAATGAGTACATTCAACAGTTGGATTGTATTACTAAGCAGATCAGTCCTTTACACGTTCGAGACCTGGGTAATGATTTTCAGGAGGTTAAAAAAAGTGACCAAGGTAATAGGCGTCTCACGAAAATTAGATTTCCCATTTTTCAGCCGCACACTAAACATCCGGGCCCGACAGTGTAGCTGGATAGAATATAAAACCAATATTCCCTAAATACCTAAGCCAGGATTTATTATGGGAATTAGTTCATCTAACTGTACAACCCTCTTCTAAAAAATTCATTTTATACCTGCCTACCTATAATTTGCTCGTTTCCCCTTTCAATCAACATAGTAAATTGAATAGCATTTGATAAACATTGGAACATAATAATCAATCCAGATCCATAGGTACTGAGTTGACAACAGTTGGATTTACTGAAGCCGAACTTCAAGCAAGAAACTTGCAGCAAACAGCAAGCTGCAAGTCCGAAAGAAAAATAACTTTATCTCTTACTTACTGGCTACTCTCCCAGTTGAAAATTATTGGAATAGTGATAACTTACCGTTACCAGCGGACGTCGAAAAGTAGCAGAAATACGGAACGAAAGCAGAACGAATAAACTAACGAGTATCATCTACTACTTGCGAACTGCCTATTTGAAAATTATTAGAGTAGAGATAAATAACTAACCATAACCAGTTGACGCCGAGAAGTAACAGAATTCAGTTTATCCTCATATAGGGCCATTCAGGACCTACCCTCGTACTGCCATAAAAATGTCAGCGAATTGGTCGTAAGTTATGGCGGTTCGTCGAATTTCACTTTTGCGCATGCGCAGTCTCCTCTACCGATCCGAATGCGATGAAATTCATACGGGAATCAAAAAGGTCACACCGGGGTCTCTGAGGGCCGAGCCTAATAAAAAGTCCTATCAAGAATGAGGTAATGGTTACCTACTCGCAGAAGTACTGATGCACACAACGCAACATTTACTTAAATTGGATGCATGCATCTATACTGATGAAGACGTGAGGTTGTGAGAAATTACCTATTACTTTGTTACAACACGATGCTCTCAAAACAGCTTCGCCATAGTGGTGGGAGCATGGGAAGTATCAGGAGGGTAATCTGCCTCTCTGTTTCTCCTAACTTTTGAGGACAGGTCCCTCAAATTTTACAATATTTTGTTAGCCAGTACTACCAATCTTAGCATAGCCACCACTGGCACCGATTTGATTTAAATTGATATGCTTACCAAGAACACATAATAATATAAATTTTTATTATTTATGAAAAAAATATCGAAAGTACCCAACATGAAACAAAGAACCTATAGCGAGGTGGTAGGTACCTACCACACATCAATTGGTATTGATGTCTTATGTAATTTTATTTAAAACTAACGAATTAGTTGTTGTTCAATCTATGTAATAACAGTTAAAATAACAATTACGACAGATTTTTAAATGTTTTCATATTTTTCGCTGTCCTATTTATTTATAAATGTGTCACTCCAGACAATATCTGACCCTGGAAGTTATCTAAAAAACCAAAAAAAAAAAAGAAAGTTCAAATTGTCAATAATAACAGAGGAGAGGCTGAGTTCGTTGGCCAGAATTATTGGAGTACTTCAAGGGGTCAAATTCTGAAACATAAGGGTCAAAACACGTGTTTGTTGAGGGGTTTGGTGTGAATTACCACCTCAAACATAAGATAACAAATGTTAGCAATGAAATGCAGCGTCATATATTTAGTAAGTTGAATATTGATTCCGAATAATGTTATTATCAATTACGTGAAAAATATGTTCTGGTGATAATTAAGGAGTGATGATATGTCATGGGAAAGAGTGATCAAGATGGAGATCTGAAGTGTGTCGAACGGTATCAAGCCGGCCAGATGGCTATATTTCGGGCCACCTAGAGCGTTTGTAGCCATGATATTTTGAGTATCTCTGGAACAGGTTTTTGGCCCCACATCTCGCTGGCTGAAGGCTGGGGAATGGCACCTTTGCGGTTAAAACCACGTTTTCACCTGTGAATGTCCACCTCTAAGCGGCGGTTACCCGAACAAGAAATGTCGCCCTGACTTAATACATAAAGGGGGAGATGAGGAGATATCCCAGGGGAATGTTTCATTGGCCGGAGGACATATTGCTGATTATTAAAATATTGAAAAGAATCGAATAAAAATAAATAGGATGAACTAATAGGCCAACCGTCGCAAGTGTCCGTTTTTGCCAGCCTGGAACCACAAAAATACTGAACGTCACCTGGATCACAGTTTAATGGGTTTTGATCCTTCAACTGGTCAATGTAGAGTGTATGAGGTATTTTAATATGAAAAAAATTGTGATAATTATATTTTCACCCCATTAAAATGTTCACATTTGAGTTACCTAAATTTAAAGATTTTCGAAATCTCATTTTTCATGGTTGCCCTCCGGAGTCGAATAGCAAACAATGTGCTGCACACCGTATCGAAATCGGGCAACATAACGCATGAAACTTCCAGTCATGCAGCGTGAGCTGATGAGAGAATTAAAAAAAAAATCATAATAGCCGATTTGGTGGGTGATTCTCATAGTACGTAAATTCTGCAATGATTCCGAATATACCATTTGTTTTTATGTTTGAAATTGTGATATACACGGAAAACCGGACGTGGTACTCCGAAAATACTGGCCAACGAACTAACCCTTTCTAATGTTATTATTGACATTTTGAATTTTTTGTTGGATTTTTTAGATAGATTCCAGGGTCATATATTGTCTAGAGTGACACGTAAATATATGAGTATATAAATACATGTATATGGATACCTGGCTCTCACTCAGGAGGCTCGGGTTCGATTCCCGGTACCGGAACCAGGAGGGGGACTCCTGTAGCGGATGCTACAGTTTATTTTGACAAAATTATGTTCCAATCATGTGTTCACAAAATTCAAGTTTAGTTGGTTCCAAAATATCGTTACTAACTGTTTTGATTTCGTTCGGTACAATATTATTTTTTCTTAATACGACTTTTGTTGAAACCTAAATATGTATATGTTTGGAGTCAGATTTTTATCATACCTAATTATTTAGTAGGCAACAACAAATAAATAAATATATAACGGATTTCCATGGAGCAAATTTACAAAAATTCACATTACTAAAATTTTGGTGCCATTGCGATAGCTTCATTTTCGTCAAAAATTCTCTAAAATGTTCCGCAACCCTGCCGGAACTTTGCGTTTCATTTTTGCCAATCTTGGCATGAAGGGCAGACTCGGGCGATATTTTTTTGCAATTTTGTCTTGGATAGGTCCCCATTAGTTAGTAAATAACCGCCTGAATATTCATTCAACTTGAAAATATTACCAACAAAACGATATGAGAGACAGGAGATCACTTTGATTCTAATTTTCAATAGCATCTCCCTGTTGAACCTTTGGAATCGAGCAAGTACATTTTTACCCCCTCATCCCTCCTCAAAATTTGATTTCTCACATTCTATCCTACTTGGAATCCGAAAATCGAATGTATATTAGTGCTTAGTGATATAAAATGTAGGTAATGCTTAAATTTCTGCTTATAGTTCTTCTTCCTATCGATTCTTTATATCATTGCCGAAAGTGAGTTAGGTGCTTACTGCATTTTTTAGTTTGTCTGTCTGTACCACGAAAAAGGGAGCATTTTGGGGTCTTTTGAATTTAAATGTTGAGGGTAGACTCGTAAGACACTCTTAATTTGCTGTAACTAACGATATTGGCAGCTGGCAGCGCTTGTCATGATGGCAGTTGGCACCTGAAATAAAGAGGATACCATCCCACCCACCCCACCACCCACTCAGCCCACCACATCACCCCTCTTGATGTGATTCCCCGGTCCATAAGTTCATTCGTATTGTTTACTAACAAAATATTGTACACAATTCTATTTTTTTATTACCTACAAAAAGGGAATTCGGACGGCTGACATTGAACCAAAGTTGTTTAGAAATCAAAAACCATTATAACAAAATGTTTCTGTGCATTTGCGCTGCCAACTTGGACGCGAAACCCCTCCAACTTGACTCATCGTGAGGAAACGGCCCAGAGAAAAATGTGCCCACTAATGATAGGGTTAGCCGTCTAGAAAACATGGATACAACCCAAAGACACCTGACGGAAAAAAACTATCAAAATAGACCCCTGCGGTATCTAATCATCTTATAATTATGAGATAAACGCCCAACAACGGAAGGAGAGCAAAGAAAAACTCTGATGAAGAAACAGAAATGGAGTTGATTGTGGAGAAACTATAGCGATGGGGAACGACCCGAAAAACGAATAGAAGCCTAAAGACTTAATCGAGAAAAAGACGGTAAGAGTGACAGTATTGTATAAACATCTGGTGGAAGGGTTCTTCTATGAGTATTGATTCTAATAAATGTGACCTGCTAATCACAGGTTTTCTGCTTCGGAGCGTCTTTATTTCTTACCTGGTGGCAAAGGAAGGAAAGTGGTTGTTTTTCTCCTCATGCGAGTTGATCAAAAGAGTTGTTTTTTAAAAACGGAAAAAAGTCTCACAATGACGTAGGAGTGAACCTGCGGATTCCGGTTTCCGGTCCTGATCAAGGTGCTGATGGGCAACTTTGGGCAACGAGAACGGTAGCGCAAAATTAGTATTTATCTTTGGAAGGTACACTAAAATCTACTTATCGTATATGAAAGAGTGCGGTATGTGTCGAAATTTTAAGTTTGGAATCTACGTTCATTCAAGAGAAATAAAAGCACGTTTTTCTGAACCATGGGGTATTATAGTTATTGACAACAAAAATCATCAAGACAATTCGGGAGTCTAACGAGCCTACCCTCAACATTTAAAGTCAAAAGACCCAAAATTTCGGCCTCTTTCGTGGTACCAACAGACATAGACAAACTAACAAATGATGCAGCTTGAGCCCAAGTAGGCGCCTCAGTTACTTTCGACAATTACTTGAATGCAATTAATTATCAACTTGAAGTAATAGGGTACTAAGTAAAGTGCTTTCAAATGTTAACAGTAACTTATAAATTTGTACAGTGGCATCCAATTAGGACGAAAATTTAGTGCCGAGGCATACTACTATACTGTGTGGCTGAGACTTCTCGTGCCGAAAAACGAAGTCCTCAATATCGCATTTTAGTATTACTTGAAGAATTTCCGAATTATCTTGGGCAAGGTGTGATACGAGTTGGTATCGATTTCATATCATTCGCCTATTCAAATGATCCCTACTACAAGTAGTAGCTACTGGGCGTCCAATCCTCGATGGGCCTTCAATTTTTAAGATAATTTTAAGTGACGAAACGACATGAATGAAGAACATATTCACGAATCAATTACCGAAATAGCTCCCTAATTTCGCCGCCTTCTTTTGCGTTTTACGCCAAAATTGAAAGGGGTTGTTGAGGGCATAAATCACGGACTGAGAGCTGAGAGCGTGACGAATGCTGATGCTCTCTTCAAACGTTTTGATGGCTCAGCTGCGGCGTTGGGCGAGCTCCCATTTGAGAACAAATTTAATCTCTTGAATACTGACCGGGCATTTCACGTTTAAATGCACTTATATAACTTCGAGTAAATAGGTAGATCTTTATTTATTGAATTCCAAGTTTCTACCAATAACAATTACATTATATCAACAGTTACCTAATGTTTACCAACAAGTTATCGGTTATTCTTGAAAGGCTTCGGTTACCAAATTATTGTGTTCTCTTGTCGTTTCGGAATATCGGACAAGTCATAGTTTTAAATTATTAATGTGTGTGAATGTAAATTCAAATCCGTGAAATTCTAGGTTACTTCAATGTTTCATTCAATGATTTTGATTTTAACCAAACCTCTTTGTGAATAACTTGATACTATATTGCGAATAATACACATCACAAACATTACCTACTGAAACATGATGATTGGCAGGTGCCAATTGGTGGTTCGATTTTCTGGGGGTGAATGCAGGATCCGGCGGATTCATGGATGGTGAGGTGCGGATCCGACATCGGGAGATGTGTATCGATTCCTGAAATTTAACACTGATATATATATATATATAATGTTGAGCGGATCCTGTAGTAGGT
>JAEMON010000001.1:46533629-46555566 GCA_030264115.1 Lygus lineolaris | reverse complement strand
CGCTCACCAACTCATGCTGCATGAATGGAACTTTTTCTACAGCTTAGATTTTCATTCGAGTTTTCTATTCTGAGAAACAACTAAATATTCTTCCCATGCTCCCAATTTCATATTCCAGCCCCGAATAACAAAGAAACGGGTAAACAGAGAGAAAATTTCAGACCCATGCAAGTTCCCCATTGTACCATAATATTGAAAGATACGTATACTTACTGAATATAGGTATACACTATTGGTACTCGGATAATCGTCAATATAGCTTCTCTAAACTAAAGTTCTCTTCATTCAAGAATGAAATTTGAATTTCCATTCATCGTTTCATTATGAATGCTCGCTGACAGTCACTGGCGAGGGGAACCAGTTTTGGAAGGTGCAAGTGCTCCCACGGCTTGGCCGGTGTGGCTCAGCCAGTCTCTCCCCTTCCCGTCCGGAATATTTTCATATTATGAGCCTCACATGTTAATCAAGGTCCCAGCCGCAATCATTGGACGCCGTTATTTAATTGACAAGGTAAGGCATATTGATCAGTGGTCTCAGTAAATCTTGCACACGTGAGGCTGACTATATTGATTATGGAAGGAACCAACAATCATCAACGCTATGCACTTTATACTTACCCATACCTATGCATACTTTTTACGGCGATTGGTTTCTTTTTCTCCAAATTTTATGAATATTTCGAATGTGGTCCTGTGAGGTAGTGTTCATCATTTCACTGAGGAAGCTGCAACTAATCAATATACATCACCACCGCCAGAACTCAAATAAGCTACAAATTATATTACACAACTTTTAGCGAATTGTCGAGGGAAACGAAGCTATTGCAATGGCTTCAAAATTTAAATAATGCAAATTTTTGAAACATTTCTCAATGCTAATCCGTTTCAGACCATCATAAAACGATTCCTGAAATTTAACACTTTTTTATATGCATATATATATATTTATATGGGTATTTATATATTTATTTATTTATTTATTTATATATGTGTCACTCCAGACGATATCTGCCCTAGGGATTGAGAAAAAAAATCCGAAAATTTTTTGAAATGTCAATAATATCGAAAGAAAGGATGAGTTCGTTTCCCAGAATTCTTGGAGTACTCCAAGGTGTCATATTCTGAAAATTTATAGTAAAAAACGCTGCAAATTATTACACAACGGTTTCTTATTTTCTATATTGATCACTCATCTGTAAAGACACAATAATGAGTAAAAAAGTAGATCCTTCATAACGTAATTCAGTAACTAAAGGAAGCTTATAAAAGTTAACAAGTACTCGATACGAGGAAAATCAGAAAAAGTCGCATTTGATCAGCTGATCTTTGTATGTGGATTTGACCTACTCGGGAGGGTTTGCGTTTCACACTCGTGTTTCTGCTCTTTTTCCCGTTCAACCCCTAAGTCCTTACAGGGAGCGAACTCTTGGTCCTAAAATGCTCCGCGAGGTCTCATTCGACGCTAAACATTGTGTTCTATTCGAAATTGATGGGAAAAATATTATACCTTCCTATATGAAATTTTCGAACTAGGGCGTTTTGAAAATTGCATCCCCTATTTTCTACCCGTTAGAGAAGACTGACGGTAACGCCAAGCTTCGTGGCACAACTAGACCCCAAATGGGGCCGGTATTCCAAATTTCACTCATTTTGGACCATGGTAAAAAAGGAAAGTGCCGCGTACGGCGTACGGCGGACGGACGGATTTTTTTAATTCGATTTCTGGATTCTACGTATCTTGAAACGTAAAACATCAAATTTTGAGGTGGGGTTAATAATAATGTTTTCGTGCTCGATTCCAAAGGTTCATTATTGAAAATAATAAACCTAAATCGCCAAAAAACGTGTTTTTCGAGGTTTTTGGTGTGAATTACCATCATAAACATAGGAAGATATGGTACATTCGGAATCAGCGTGAAATTTCCTATAAGAATCACGCACCGAATCGGTTGAAATTATTCTTTGAAAATTCGTTCACCAACTCATGCTGCATGAATGGAACTTTTTTGTTTTATTTTTCAATATTTTTTCAGTATAGATACACTCATCTGTACAGAACACAGTTCTCCTATTGATCAGCCCCTATCCGTCGGCATCATGATATTTATTTTTTAGGAAAGGATTCGTAAGTATTCAAATATTTTGTCTAGGCTACGTACTCGTGATTTTCAAATAGATGCCTTCGTACTGACACTTCTTGAACCAATTCAACTCCCTTCAATTTCACATGTTTCGCTGTTAATACACATTTTCAATCATTTCATTTATTAGGTAAAACAAAATTTTTTTATTGACTGAAATATGATCTCAAGTAGGTTTTCCATTTAGAAAAAGTGTTTTTTGCCATAAAAAACATGAATCATGTATCTTGGGTAGGCATAGAAACATGGGATACTATATTCGTAATCAGCACAAAATTTCCTATGCAGGAAGATGGAGAGCAGACTTTTATTTAAAAAAAAAAATTTGGAACCAATCTGGGCCGGAGCAGTGGGGACGGTTGTAAATAGGGTTGCCAGACATACAATAATTTATAGTATTCTACTTTATTTTGGGGTCAAAATACCATGGGTAAACCTTAATATACAACAACAATGATAGTATGAAATAATACTATATTTTTATGGTTGCCAAGATCATAAGGTACGAGTATAATATATAAATACGCAGATTCAATAGGATTGAAAAAAAATATACTCTTTGGGTTGGTAGATGCACTTTTAGACCTACATTTATGCAGGAGAAGTTCGACAATAAAAAGTAAGTGTGTGTGTGTGTGTGTGTTACATGGCATACATGTCAAGGGATTTTGAAGGCAAGCGAATTGAAAAAATGTCTTTCAAGTTCACGGAATGAATTTCAAATATTCCATTTCCGAAAATTTCCTATTCGTACCAAAATAGTAGAAGTTCCAGTTAGTCCCAACAATGCGGTTTTAAGGGGCCAAGGAACCGATTTAATTCGGTTTCCCATTTTACTTAGCCAATTTCTGGCCGATTTTGATACGGTTTTGCTGCCTTCTTTTTGTTATTCTATTCTCTAGGGGGATCAGCAATGTATAATTTTAATTTCGTAATTTTGAGTTTTTATCGTACTTCTTTAAAATGCAGATTGACCAAAATACTCCGCATACCCCTGGAGAATGATAAAATAGGAAGAATGCTGCCAACCGCATCAAAATCCTTTGAAAATTGGATGAGAAATACAGTGTAACAATAAAGTGGTTATGTGTGGGGGGAGGGGGATGATGTCCTTGTTTAAAACTTTTTGGTCATAAGCTGAAATAATGTTATAGTGAGAGTTCCCATAAACCAGGGTTGGCACTGTTTTAAACATTTGTTTAAAACATTTGTTTAAAACATTTGTTTTAAACAGTGTTTTAAACACATTTTTGTGAATAGGGGTGTTTTAAAACATTTGTATTAAATTGTTTTTAAAATATTGTTTAATACTGTTTTAAACATGCCCTTCGTGAGTTGTTTCAAACTGGACATGTAGGAGTTAAATGACATTGACCTCATGAGAAATTTTTAAATTTTTGACAATTTTCTTCATGGAAATCCGTTTCAGACCATTCTAAAACGATTCCTGAAATTTAACACTTTTTCATATTTGTTAAATATATATTTATGTGTGTATGTATATTCATATATATATATATATCTATATATGTCACTCCAGACAATATCTGCCCGAGGGATCGAGATAAAAAATCCGAAAAAAATTTAAAATGTCAATAATATCAAAAGTAAGGATGAGTTCGTTGGCCAGAATTTTTGGAGTATTCCAAGGGGTCAAATTTTGAAAATTTAGTTTGAAAAATCGCTAAAAAACGTATTTTTTAAGGTTTTTGGTGTGAAATACCATCCTAAACATAAGAACATATAGGGTAACATATAGACATGCTTAAGACATCGCTATCAGGTTAACACAATTTTCCGAGCCTTGTAATGTACCTATTCTGATTTTTCCGACTATTTTTCTCTCATGCAACAACATCTGCTGTAACGTTTGGCTGCTTCTGGGTCCTCTAAATTAGTTTATTCTATTTTTAATCGCTCAATTATGAAAAGAGGTCCGACCCCCAGTAACAGACACCAAAAAATCTGACGATCCTCAGTAACAGACAGGGTAAAAGGACGGGTTACGGACACAGACAAAATTTCCTCTTTTTCTTCAAAATATGCAAAATGTCATCATTGTCAGAACTAAAACCTTATCAAATTCAAAGGAACAATACGTGAGTACGCATCTGAAAATTTTTAATCACAAAAATGAGAATTTAACACATTTGCGAGGTTTTTAACTTGTGCCTACAAAACAATAACCTAAATTTGAACTCCCAAACTGAAAACTTTTGAATTTTAATATAAGTAGGCAACTTGAAGTTTTTAGTGCACGATATTCTCAGTTAAAAACATTTTCGACTTCCTTTATGTAAGTAGTAAGTAAGTACCTAGTTGAATGGAAGCCTCTTCAATCACAATGAAATAAAGCTAATTCACTTCATTCATTCTAGTTCCTGAAGAACATCTTAAACTATGCAAAGCTAAAAACAAAAATATCATCAGTCTAATTTTCCAGACTCAAACATTGTAGTCATAAACCTTGAACAAGAATCATCAGTCTAATTTTTCAGCCATTTTAGTTTTATTTTCCTACCTATTTGCCTACGTATAAAATCTAAGATAGGTTGGTAAACTTTCTAATATTTATTCTTACAACACTTGAGTAGGTATTTGTTATGTGACTGTCACATTGGCAAAGAAACGTTTTGTTTTGTAATCGTTAACGTTGGGGAGGGGGGGGGGGATCATGAACTGGAAAAAGAGGTGTCTGCAATGATCTGAGGTACCAAAAAAGTATGGAATGAGTAACAGACAGCCTTTTGGACCGGTAACAGACACCCTGTCTGACACTGGTCACGTTGTCCCATTCTCAATATTGAACCTGTAGGAACATTCACAACAATGAAAACCCTATCCTGAAGGGAAAAAAAATTGAAAAAAAAATGAAATGGCTTCCTGGACCAGTAACAGACATGGGTTTCTGTTAATAGAAGAACGAGGTTTCTGAGGATGAGTTACAGACATAGATAAAACTCGCATTGGAATCAATCGTACATGAAAAACGATATATGAAAAACGGAAAGAGCATAATTTAAACATTAAAAAAACACGTTCAGCATGCCCTGATGTCGAGATTCTAAAATGGAAAACGATGGTTGAAAACACTCACCTCCTCGTACCAACTAGTTCATGAAATTCACTCTGATGACACTAGATGGCTACACTGTACTCATGGACTACAGCAACATCAGTTTTACCTGCTAAAATGCTTATTATTTTGATCCAAACTTGTGCCTGTCTGTCACTAGACCCTTGTCTGTTACTGGTGCCCTCACCCTGGTATATTCGGAATCGGCGTGAAATTTCCTATAAGAATCACCCACAAAGTCGGTTAAAATTATTCTTTGAAAATTCGCTCACCAACTCATGCTGCATGAATGGAACTTTTTAAAAATCCATTCTAGGAACAAAATATATCGTCTGGACACGTGAAATGGAATTCCGATGGGAGATTTTTCATGAATTCGATTTAAAAAATATTGTATACTCGACGTAATAGTCCCAATCGATTCAGTGGGTCGAGTCGACAACCATGAGGGATATGTGTATTATGGGTGGGCAGAACAAGGGTTGTACAAAACTAACTAACTTCGTTTTAGCGAATTTTCGAAGAAAATGATGCTATTGCAATGGCTTCAAAATTTTTGTAATGCAAATTTTTGAAAATGTTCTTCATGGAAATCCGTTTCAGACCATTCTAAAACGATTCCTGAAATTTAACACTTTTTATATGCATATATATTTATATTAAATTTATATGTTTATATATGTGTCATTCCAGACGATATCTGACCGAGGAATCGAGCTAAAAATCTGAAAAATTTCAAAATGTCATTCATGCCAAAAGAAAGGTTAAGTTCGTTGGCCAGCATATTCGGAGAACTCCGAAGGTTCAAATTTTGAAAATTTAGAGTAAAAAATCGCTGAAAAACACGTTTTTTGTGTAAATTACCATCTCAAACATAGGAACATAATATATGGTATACTCGGAGTCAGCGTGAAATTTCCAATAAGAATCATCCACCCAATCGGTTAAAATCATTCTTTGAAAATTCGCCCATCAACTCATGCTGCATCAATGGAACGTTTTTGGTATCTTTTGACTCGTAAGGACCTCCTATATCACAATATAATAGCGAAATACTTCATGTGGAAGTAGATTGGTATTTTATCATGCTCCAAACCCATAAGAACTAGGTGATTAATCAGCCTAACAAATTTACATGTTACTCGCGGCGCACAGTGGCGAAAAACCCCCGAGTTTGGGGAAAAAACCTAATTGATCGAATCTTTGGTGGTTTGATGTGATTCCTTAAGTATTTTTTCGTGCGGATTGATAGGAATGAGTTATAGCCAAATTGATCTCAAAATACTGTATATCAACCAACAGACTTTTTTTCCATGTACCACGAATTGTTTTGGATATGTTGCAAAACATACAAAAAAGGGTAATACAACAACAACAACAACAAATTTTTATCCTTCATTTATTCAAAACAAGTAAGGTACGAGTAAATTGGCTGAGTAAAAAATCTGTTGCGTTGCCTAAAAAGGCAAGAAAGAAATATCAGAACTTTCTATTTAAAAAATTTGATACATGATTCTCAAAAGAAATAAGAATGTTTGTAACTGAATTAAGCAAGTAAACGTAATTTGGTTGAAATTGAAACCGTTTCATAATCTCTCAGCTTACCTACGACAGTATTTCTCCACGAAGATCTGAATAGGTATTTTTCATTTTTTAAATGTTGAAAGTGCTCCTGGCTGTTACATTTCACTCAAAACACGACATTTTTCATAACACTGTAGGGAGACCACTAACTTGAACGGCCGATCAGTAGTCGCAAGAAAACTTCCAGTATCAATATGTAGTCAGGGCGGTTAATATGAAACTTATATTATTAAGTCATGAACTATGTGCCTCTAAGGTGAAACAACAAGTACCGCAGTAAAAAGAAACCGGAGTTAATGAAAAAAACGTTGCCTATTTCCAGGAAATTAATGAGTTACAAAGTTAAATCGATTTCGACGGTTAGGCCTTCAAAAGTAACAAACTTGTTTGTTCAAGTTCTTGTTGTTACTTTTGATGGCCTAGCCGTCGAAATAGATTTAACATTGTAACTCATTATTTTCGTGGAAATATAGGTACAACGTTTTTTCATTAACTCCGGTTTCTTTTTATTGAAATGGGTTTCGTCGCGATTGACTTAGTAAGTACCGCATTATTTACAACAGAACACACGGAATTTTGTACTCAGCATTCCCACAACCACACTCAGCTCGACAAGTTCAAATGTGAGTGGTGAACACAAACGGCCGTAACGGCGACCAAACTTACTGAATACAACTATAACGGGATAATACTGCGGGAGTAACGCTCCGTTTTTTTCACAGTACAATATTTGTGAGAAAACACGATTTATTAGCTTACATTTTATGAAAACTATGCAAAATACCTGTATTATTTATTTTTATTTCTTAATAATTTATCATTTTGAGGACGTTTATATGTTCTCTGAACAAAAAAAAGCATCATCCCATTTTTTACATTTTTTGTATGGACCAGGGAAAAATCGGGAACATTTCATTGGGAAAAGCGATATGTCCTATCGAAATTACGAAAATCCAAGTTTGAATGAGTTTTATTTACACTTGCGACCTACATAGGTATTATTTAAAATTTAAAAGGCTTCAGATCTTGATTGAGGAGGTATTTGAGAATGTGAAATGACCATTTCTGGTCATTCCTGCGACAACCGATTAGGAGGGGTTATTTTCCCTCGTTTCCCCAATGTGTATTTTCGTTGCTGCCGTTACCACCCCCCTCCCCCTCTCGCACTGTCAATAGTGGTACATGTTACGAATGTTTCGAAAATCATTCATTTCTACTTTTACTCCGCTCTCCTGAAAAGTTACGAAAAATAACATGTACCTACCCTCGTGCGGCCCCACCTATTCTTTGAGTAAATGTAGGCACCTGGAGTTTTGGCCAGCTTTTTGAGGTTTAAATTAGATTTATGGATTTTAGGCACCTAGAAAAGTGAAATTTGAAATTTTGAGAGGGAAGGTTTTACTTTTTTTGCGGGCTCGATTCTAAAGGTTTATTATTGAGAATAATAAACCAAAATGAGTTTCAAAAAACCCTGTCTGACGGCACAAGGTCTTTCTTCACCCGCAGGGTCTATTAAATTAGATCAATCTCAAGGGATAAATTGCTTCTTTAGACGTTATGGCGTAAAACGAGTCAGACTCGAGAGCCCAACTAAGTGCGAGAAGTTCATTTCAAAGAGACGAACGCGAGGACTTTGTTTCAACTAGCGAATGAAAAAGTTGAGAGAAAAAGGATGAGACGTTAGTGTTTGTTTCTGAGCATCTCAGGTTTACTAGGAATAACCGGAGGGAGGGGTGGAAGGAAGGGAGGGGAAGGGGCGGAGGGCATGGATAGTTATGACAGGGCATTAGAAGGTGAGGGGTTTTTGTGACAGGAGAGGAGTCCCCGAATGAGAGGAGAAAGAAGGATGAGATGAAGGAGGAGAAGGAGGAAAGAAGTAAGAAGAAAGGGCGAAGAGAGGAGGATTTAGTGTATAATAATTGTGGTGGGATAGGTGGTGGAAGAGTGTGGTGAGCTATGTGTTTATTTATATTTGTCTAATTGTCGGGAGGGGTGTGGACCGTGGTGGGGGAAGAGGCGGCCGGCGATTGGCGGAGAGGCGGCGCTGGTGGGGGTCGCAGTGGGAGGGAGTGGGGGGCCGGCAGGCGGGCCCGGCGTGTCATTAACACGGAGCCCTTGATAGAGTGCAGATCAGTAGGGACACGAGGCGCGAGGTTCGTGGTCCTTGGTAGTCACAGATGCGGTACGAGACCTCACACGAGGTGGTGACTCAACCGCCAGAGATGTCATACCACCCCGCTTTCCTCCTTCACAGACCGACCGATTTCAGCGTGAGTTCGCTCCTGACCGGGGGCAGTGGGGCCAGCCCCCAGGCCGCCGCCGGCCCTCAGGCACCGTACCCCCTGCCCCTGCCGTGTTACCCTTTGCCGAAGCATCCCTACACCACAGCGGAAGATGTTCTTCAGCACCCTGCCATGCTCCGCCCTCTCCGGCCCATCCAGCCGGAGGACGACGGCATCGTTGACGACCCCAAAGTCACCCTCGAAGGCAAAGAGCTCTGGGAGAAGTTTCACAAACTCGGTACCGAAATGGTCATCACCAAATCAGGACGGTAAGCAGTGTTTTTTGTGAAAGTGAATTTGTGTTCTTTGATTCAGTTGCTCCATGTATACCAAGGTATGTAATTTTATTATCATTTACCGGTCAAATCCCGCCCTTCATAATAAGTTCCCCATAATCTGTAGGCACACACTCAGTCACCGGCACACATACTGTACACACTTATTATCACCGCATTATCTCCATTGATAACTGGACTCGTCCCTCTTAATTTTTACTGGCATTTAATATCAATTTAAAAACTAATATATTTTCGGGCAAATTCACCCCAACTATCGGCGATCCGATTCCGCGCCGTATCGGACAAATCGTTCCCGTTCACCCGCCTTATCACTCGGCATCAGAATCAGCCGGCTTCGGTGACCATAGCGACCAAAACCCAGCGGTTCCCTCGGGAACTCCCCTGGCGCGGCCTGGTAGGGACCCCGTGAACCTTTCCTCTCCCTTCGCAAGAGAATTTATCGCCGGCGCCAACTTCCTCGGGCTTCTGGGCACTAATTGCTTCCCTTCGCCTTCTGGTGCTCCCCTGTCTCCTCCTTTTCGCTTCCTTTTCCCACCGCCTGCGCTTCTCTTAATCCCTAATCCGCCTCCCTCGGATTTCCCCTTTAATCCCGAACTCACTTTTCACCATAATCTGGTCTCCACATCGCTTAAGAATAAAACTTCACCTCAAAGCTTACTCCTTACTCTGAAGCACTATCGGTCAAATTGCTCATATCGAACTGTCAAAACAATTGACTCCCTCCCCCCCTCCTCCATTCAAATTCAGAATTTAATAAAATTCTCATATTAGGGTGCGTTATTCATTCTATATCTGGTAATGCACCTTTTTTTAATTATTTTGAAAAACTGAAACTCCTAAAAGCCGAATTCAGTCACACCATCATGACAAAAATAATTAATTTAATTGATACTGGTTCGCATTCTCATCACATGAAGATGCATGCTGATCCTTAACCGTCATATTTCCCATCAAATGCCTCCTTAATTGCTTCAGCCCTCACGGATTCGAACATTCACTAGGCACTCATTTTCTTCATATCCGTAACTAGGATATTTCCCTAATAATTCTTCAATTAAAATTAGTTCAATTAAATGTAGACAAATCAATCAATTAAGTATAAAAACGTTCAATTAATAGTAAATGACTTACCTCACAAGAAAAAAAGGATGACTCTAATAGCACTTCCGTTGTTGCGAACAGTATCAAATAAGACAAAATCTAATAGTCAGTCTTCATTAAAAATCAAACAGTTTATGATTTTTGTGCGCCGCGTCGTAGAATGCATGTTGGTTTTGAAACGATGGTTCAAAAATATTTCAAGAACGAATTTTTGTACAAAAAATTAACATTAACGGCTAAGTCTTGTGAGATTCTTGTTTATTTGTTCATTTGTGAATGACACGGGCATTCGCCCAATTACAATAATATAATAATAATAACTAAAAGGTATTAGGTAAGTGGTCAATTACATGCTAATTAAATATTTTATAAATATTCCAAAATATATAACAATACATAATCAACAAAAATAATATTTCTTGTGCCAATTTTGGAGTTATACTCCATTTATTTGCCTCCATTCGAAGTTTCTGCGGAATTCCCCCAATTCGATACCGGGAGCCCAAAGTAGTGTACTCCACACACCACTCAGTTATCCAGGCTGCTCGTGTAGTGAGAAAGCAAAAATTGTTTCGAATTGGTGATCATATTGTGGGTGATTGTGACGAGGGAAAATCCCAAATCACGAGTCACCATCGTGCGTTAAATTAGCCTGGAAATCGCGGCGAGTGACTCGGCGGACTTAACTAGGCAGCCCGGGAGAAGCGCGGCCGGTGCGAAGCAGGAGGCAGCCCGCGTATTTTGCCGCGCGGCTCACCTTGCAAAACGGCTTATCGCTCGCCCGCCGCCGTCCGTCTCTCATTCCCCACTTTCTTCC
Source organism: Lygus lineolaris (assembly GCA_030264115.1). Lineage (NCBI taxonomy): Eukaryota > Metazoa > Arthropoda > Insecta > Hemiptera > Miridae > Lygus > Lygus lineolaris. The sequence continues at coordinate 46,544,267 of JAEMON010000001.1, read as the reverse complement.
TACTCCTAGCTAACCATCTGTTCACATTTAAATCTAAAAATCTCCCATCATCGATGTTTTGAGTATATATTTTTAACGTAGAACACAACTCAGACAAATCAATGCAATCCTATACATTCTCATTTGCTGGACCTTCGTCCATGTTCATCTCGTCATAGCGTAGAAAAGTTCTCTTCCAAAGCTAGATTCTCTCGTGTAAGTACAAAATGTGATATTTCGACATCCAAATTTGGGTAATAGAATCACAATAATAATATCATCATATCCGAAATGTTTAAGCATTCATTGTTTCAACTATAACGATTTTTTCAAGTACATCATCCCCCTGAGGTACATCTAGGGTACACATAGATACATTCCGACTCAATTAAAGTAAATACAATTCATGCCTACTCTCATCCATGTGAAGAATAGAACATTACTTTAAATGTTGAGATCTCTGAAGATTATCATAATTTTGGGTTGGAAAAACGTTCTGAAGGGTAGGATTTAAAGTTAAAAACACAACACTAAACATAACATAGTTTGATTATTGATGTTGGTGGTAGATGCGAATTTGTGATTCCCCCACTCGATGTAGCCATAATCTCAATTTGGGAATAATACTAAAGGAGTTAATAGTCGGAGTTGAGTAAATCTTTATTCTTACTTATTTCGGCGGTAAACTGCCATATTGCTCAGCCAATTATTAATGATCGATTGAGGCTTATCAGGCCAGTCATAATTATTCCAATACTTTGTTTCTCTTCTCTATCATATATCCTTCATTTTAGAATAATATCAACTAGTGGATCTTCATGCAACCAAATTTGAAAACTATGGATTTGAATAAAAACAACAAAAACACTGATAAATGGCATTTTACTATGTTAAATTGGGCTTCTGCCCCTATTATTATAAATAAATATGAATTTTCTGCGTGTGCTTCAAGCCTTAATCAGTAACAAACGTGGCTGACTGGATAAGCCTCATTGTCTAACTAATAATTGGCTGATTAAGATGGCAGGGTTCCGCCGAAACATGTACCAATAAAGATTTAATCAAGATTCTGACAATTATTTTTCAAAAAGGAAAATATGGTATTACCGTACAACCGCACACAAAAAAGGAGTTTTAAAGCAGAGTCCCTGAGGAACATTCACATCCCGTTCGAAGCATTGCTAGAAGTGCCAAGTAAAGGTAGAAAGTTCCATTCATGCAGAATGTTTTGATGAGCTAATTTTCAAAGAATAATTTGAACGATTTGGTGGGGTGATTCTTAAAGGAAATTCCACGCTGATTCCCAATATACCATGTGTTCCTATGTTTAAGGTGGTAATTTATACAAAAACCTCAAAAAACATTTTTAAGCGTTTTTAGTGATTTTTGACTCTAAATTTTCAAAATTCGACCCTCGGAGTGCTCCACAAATTCTGGCCAACGAACTCATCCTTACTTTTCATATTATTGAAATTTTAAAATTGTTTTTAGTTTATATCTCGATTCCTCGGTCAGATATCGTCTGGAGTGACACATATTTATATATAAATATATCTATATGAAAAAGTGTTATATAGTTTTCATATATGTATATGAGAAAGTGTTAAATTTCAGGAATCGTTTTAGAATGATCTGAAATTGATTTCCATGAAGAAAATTTTCAAAAATTTGTTTTACTAAAATTTTGAATTTGAAGCCATTGCAATAGCTTCATTTTCTTCGAAAATTCGCTAAGAAGAACCAATCTTGTTTCTTTTAGTTCCATCAATCAGGCCTGAAGATGACGGTTTGAATTCCATGAATTGTTATTACCTAATCGGTCAACAAAAGATGCATCAGAGTTGGTACTTACGGTCCTTTATACCATGACTTTTATTGAGGGATAATTTATGTTTGTCGTGATATTCATGTTTCACGGGTGTATTGAAGTTTTGGATCTTGTATCACATTTTTCTTGTCGGCAAACTGAGTGGATACATCCCTTTCCTCCTACCAACATAATTTTATTACAAGATTATTTCTACTAACTAGGTATATGTTTAAATTATAAAATTTGATGGGAGTTCCAGCAGAAAAAATTTTCAAAATGTTTAACCAGCCGTTTTAGAGGTATTTGTTTGAATAGAACCCTAATGTTTTAATATTTTTTAGTGGATATGTGGATTATATCAATAGTATTGACTCCATACGAGCTTATTCAACCTTGAAAACCTTCTAAAACTTCTAGATATGCGCCCGCAGTGTCAATAATAATATCAAAGGAATGGGTGTGATAGAGAACCAAAAATTTTGGTGCATTCTTAACTATTAGTTTCTATGGGTTTTATGTAGAGAAACAGGCGGTATATTCGGAATCAGTTCAAAATATCCTGTAAAGACAGTTCAGTAATTATTCCGATGACTTTTTCCGGTAAAAAATCGTTAAAACCTCCTGGAAAGGGTTACTGTTTTTAAAATTCGCTCATTTAGTCATGGTGCATGATTGGAACTTTTGAAAATCCATCTGTAGGTACGTATGTGGGTACTTGACTAATAATTGTTGGGTTGAGGTAACTGAGAAGCGCAGAACGTTGCAACCGAACACCAAGACGCCATTTTGAAAATTTCACGTTCAACGGACGGTTTGTATAACGGATATTTCGCGATTGTATGGTCAACACCATATATTAGGTATTACTGCTGTGTGGAATAATTTAAATTTCATCCGAAATAAGGTGGTACCTTCTCATAATGTCTCCGTTTCATTATTGTAAGTCAAATCGGATGTGTTCACCCAACTGTAAACTAGTCTCACAATGTTCACACACACATACAGCTTGCTTTGATAGTACCTACAGAATTATCGTGGCACGAATATTGTTGTAACACCGTAGTACGTTCAATGGAACCGATGATTTTGAAACAGCCGAAACGCCATTGCGGGAGTTGTTGTATGTAGTTTATTTGTATCTGTCGAATGTGGTTTTGAGGCTCAGTTGGATAACAATGAGTGTATAGCATTTTTTTCCGTCATTCATATTTTCCAGGCTCGGTTAGAAGCTCTGAAAAGTCGGACGTTTACGGGCACTTGATCGAGAGTTGTCCTTTCCCGGTTGATAAAACCCTCACAATTGACAATTTTTGTCTGCCTGACAACAAATTCTACAGGAGAGTGGAAAAACTCTTCCCTATTGTGGATTAAAAAATGTTGAAAGGTCCACATTTTGCACTCGGAACGACACTACCTACTGATGAAATGATTCTCAGCGAATTTTCGGATAGTGATTGTTTCAAAACCCAATATTTTTTCATAATTAATATTTTATTTCTTTGCTCAAAGGAAAATTGAGAGATAATTTGATTATTTTCCAGTTTACCGTTCAATTAGAAATGTTAAAGTAAATCCGCAGAAACAATTTTTGACTCAGCTGAGCTGTTACTACCGACTAAGCTCACATTTAGAGTAAAACGGCCACCTTCACTTTCATGTGTTATAATCATCAAGGAGTCCACTGATAACCCTATTTCATTATTCATTTCAATTTTATATTATCCTAAATTTTTGGCACAAAACATTTTTGAATCCTCTGCCAAGTTGGGCGGACAGTATAGCTCCCTCACATAGAATAAAGTTTGTGCATGAGCAGTGACTGCAATCAGTCAAATTCATAGAGGACCGTGTGTTGGTAACCCTCCCAATCAGTACCTGAAAATGTCATGAAAATTGGTAAAATATTTTCAGATTTTTGCCTTTGACGATGATTTTAAATTTTGCGAGTGAACACTGGCTATCATCAAAATTCATATAATGTAGTCTATTACTGATCCAATCACTATGACACTTGTAGGCAACCCTCGACCCCTCCAATTTTGATTCAATCGGTAATGTTGATTTGAAGGCAACGAAATGCGTAGGGTCCCTTCTGGGGCCCGACCCGGTCAATCTCTGAAAATTTCACCGATATTGGAAAACTAGTTCCGGATCCGGAGTTCTTCTTGAGACGTAAAACTATAAGTTTGAGCCATGCGTAGCAGGGATTACTGTGTGACTGATCCAATCACGACGAAATTCATAGGAAATCTTCTAGAATACCTACCCTCCGAATTGGCGTGAAATCGGTCTATCATAGGCAATGAGAAATCGTTGCTATCTAGGGGCTACCCCGCACAATACCTGAACATTTCGAAACCAACAGTTTTACCTGGGACTGAATTGCCACATACAGACAGAAACGGGACCAAAATTGTTCAGGAAGCTTTGAACGTAGAAAGCAAGTGGACATATATATATTTTTTTTTTGAGGTCAGCGATTTCTTCGACTTCTACCACGGAGGCCTTCGGTAATAAGGAAGCAAAAATATCCTTAGTAGAATCATCAGGATGATCCAGCAAATTCCTCTTCCAACATGTTTTGGCGGCTGTTTAAACCTAGATGCGTCTAAATCTATAGGTAATATAAATCCGTGGAAAAGTCATTTTGTGAGAAAATGGCGTTTTGGTCGTTGAAAAAATCATTGATTCAACTATAATTGAATACAGAATTGATTGGAATTATTTCTAAAGCATACGATCAGGAACCAATATCTGAAGAAGGCGAATGACCGAAAAACTACTTTCGGCGTAGAACTCGTGCGTGAAGACTAATATCGTGCGATGTTTGAAAATTAAAACTATATTGACGTTCTTTGTCATTAATATATTTCGCTGACCACACGTATTGTGGAACTATACATTTGTAGTGTATGATCATTGAAGATCGATGGTTGAATCATAGTTGTAGCATTTTCAAGGATAAAGTTTGTTCCTTCCTGAATCTTCAGAAGAAACGTACCAACTACAGAGATTTATCATGAGATAACCTCTTTATTTGAAAACCAATCAGTACTAGTAGTGTAGTATTGAGTATTCGTCTACGATTTCGAGAGTCTTTTGTAGGAGAAAACCCTACATAATACATACATGGTAGGTGGATATAATGTAGGTAGACAGATTAAGGTGAGCGGTAACAAGAGAAGTTTGGTTTAACCTGCGGTTCCTCTTGTCTGAATTTCGTGCACTAAACCAGATCAAATCTTTAGTCGTCTGACTAACACACATTTTACGACCGAATAAAACTTCATTTAAATCATTTAAATCACGGAAACTCGCCAAGTTTAGATTCATTGGTTCACAACATCGAATAATATAGTTAATCGCTTGATTGGTTTATTCTTTATGTCTGGAGGATAACTCCTTGCCTTGGCTTTTGTCTTTGGTGCATCATGTATCCTTACCTGACAAAACACCATGAAAAGTGTTCAATTGGAGCCCCCTAACAAAGAAATGTGATTATACTTAATATAGATCATTTTCGGATGTTTTAAGTAGGTTAGGACAACTCACCGATATGGAGAAAATCATCGTACGATAATCGGTAAAACCTCTTCATCACTGCTAAGAGAAACGTTCTGATTCGAGGTTGCTTCATTTGAGTGTTCAGCATCCAATGGAAGCTTGAAAATTAGATAATAGATGGGTTATGACAACAATATAACGCTCACCCCCACACCAATACTTCGGTTCAAGCCGCAATGGATCACAAGAAAATCAGGAGGTCAAATCATATGTTTATCAATGATTCTGGGCTGGTACCCGATAATGGCGATCACTCAAACACTAAAATATTGTGTCAGCACTACCTCCAGTGGTGCCCCCGCGATTACTCTAAAAAAAACGTCTTCGAAGTTGGGTGTGGCACATAGCTTCCTCGTATCCATAATATGATTATATATATACCATAGGTATATATTAAAAAAAAATCTACAAAGGGATTACTACCTGCACAATCCCTGAAAATACCATCGAAATCGGATGAAAATTGTAGAAGTTATGAGAGCTTCACGTTTGCGCATGCGCAGTGGGTACCACTGATCCGATCTTGATGAAACTCATAAGGCATTATCGAATCTCCGATTCTCAACTACTGTCCTCTAAATTTGAGCGAAATTGGGTCGCTAGAAATTGATGTTTCAAGGATTTCATGTTTACGCAAGCGCAGAGGCATGCGTTGGTCGGCCGGTAATGAATTTCATAGGGGACCATCTAGGGCCTAACCCGCGTAATCTCTGGAAATTTCATCGAAATTGGAGGGAAAGTGTGGAAGTTATGTGTGATCCGATTTTGATGAAACTCGTAGGGGATCAAACATTAGATCCTCAACTTTCCTCCAAATTTGAGCGAAATCGGACCATTAGGTCGCGAGAAATTGATGTTTCGAGGATTTCACATTTACGCATGCGCAGAAGCTACCGTTGGTCGGCTGGTAATGAATTTCATAGGGGACCAGCTAGGGCCTAACCGGCGTGATCCCTGAAAATTTCATCAAAACGGATGGAAATTGTGGAAGTTATGCGTGTTGCAAAGATTCCCGGACACACAGACAGACACGAAACCAAAATTGTTCAGGAAGGTCTAAAACAGAAAACGCGATTTGAAATTTTGATTTTGGAGATAAAAAAATTGTCACCTCCCAAAAGTGAAAACTGCTTCCGCTACCTTGGTAGACTCGGAAGCAAAAAGTCCGTGAGTTGGAAAATTTAGGATGGGCCAAAAGTCTCTCGTTTTCCTCACTCTGAAGTTTCAAGGAGAAGCTCGAACAAGTTTGGAAGTAATTTTGAATGAGGTAAATAATGGGATGAGCGGGAGGAAACGTACGGCAGAGGTGTATACGACTAGATTTGAAGCTCACACCTTTCCATAGAAATTCCCATCTAATATCAGCTCTTCACCATCTTAGGGGGTTGATACCCCTTGGGATTCATATTTCGTGTTCGGGGAACACCCATGAAACGCGAACCTTACAGTCTCGATCATGATATATTATTCTTAGTTTATGCAATAAGAACCCTAGTATATAGTGTCTGATACCCGTACAGTTTTGATAATTTCTTGGCAATTCCGATATAGGTGATATAGGCTATTTTTATTCAAGAAAATCTTTCGGACGTAAACCAACCGATTTGACATCTAGCTTATGATGGCTTTATAAAAGAAACGGATCGAGAGCCTGTTTAATAAAAAACGGTGTTTGGTTTTACATTTCCTTCCGATGATAAATAACCTTTACATTGATCAGTTCTCCTTTCCAAATCAATAGAAATCCTTGGGAGTGATGCGCATTATCGGCTTCTTACCAGCAATAATGCACCTGGGCACTGATGCAAGCACAGCTGATTCACAATAGGCCAGGTGGTTGAGGCGGGCAGGAACCCTTTCAGTCTCTGATACGCCCTCCAATAACCCTCCGAATCTCCTCCGCCCTTCGTCTCAGCTCCCGAACCTCTCAAAACTAGGTACCTGAAATCTCTTTGTGCGAGATTATCTAGGGCTTTTAGTGAGCCTCGTATCGCGACAGAGCTCCCCACGATTTCATACAGTGATCTCCGATGATGTTCGCATTATTGCAGCGGTACGTTGTGATATACTCGTATTCGAATAGGTGATTTTTTAAACAACCTATACACCATTCACAAAATGTTACAGGAGAGCAAAAAAAAACCTTAAGAAGAAACCATACCTACAACCATATCATACCAACAACCTATTTGCCATCAACCAAATTGTACGGGAGAGCAAAAAAAAATTATTTGTAAGTCTGCTGTTCTGCACTACATAGCACAAGATTTGACTCAATCGTTTGCTTGATTTGTTGAGTTTTTAATTAGATTTTGGTTGTCTGCAAAATCTACGATTCTTCAGTAGCAATAATTTAGTTATTGAACAGAAAATTAAGAAATAGAAACATTTTGCTGTTAAGAGAAATTTTATTGAGTCAAAACTGTTGGTATATATTCTTACAAAGAGATTTAATACGCGATTAGAACAGAGAGTTTGAAAACAACAAAGTTAATCCATAAACAGTTGTTCATGAGCGCCCTTATAAACATTCATAGAATGTTTCACGCATAATAAATTTTTGTTATTATTATTATTATTGAATCCAGCTCGAAGGTTTTTTACCTCTTAGCCAACAAGTGTCGTAATTTTTCAAAACATTCCATTTTTTTAATGAAAAAACCAACCACCCCCAATTCACTAGAGGAGAAGCTTTCAGCACTATCGGGTGGTAACCTAGCTGCATAGTTAAATCCCACGTTGACAAAGCATTGATTTACCATGTTTGCACCAGCTACAGGATTGGTTTCTACGTCGATTTCCTCACATAGAGTTTTTTAAATATTTGATTACGGTGAGATTCTATGGACTACCGATAATACTATTTACTAGCTTCCAGGTTTTTTTGCTATATCCCTCTACATTTTTTATTGTCTCTTTAAAGTAATTCTCCTTTGAAGCTCTTATAAAATAGTTCAGTTTATTTTGATATTTTTTAAAAAAATATTCTCGAAAATGTGTATAAAAATGTCGCTTTGAAGACACTTTATATAGGTTCTCCTTCCGATGGATGGAGAACACTAAGCCTCTGTTTATCCAAGGCTTCAGGGATTATTGTTTTGCCCTCGATATACACGGACATTCAACCGTCGAATTCTTTATATGAATCTGCAAAAAGAGACAAAGACACACTGCAACAGTCAACTGACCCAGCTGTATAAACCTCATTCCATGATTTATAGGTCTTATAGATGTCTTGAAAGCTCATCTTAATCCAATTTTTGTAAGTCCCAGGGGAAACACCTTGGTTGCTGGACGGTTGAAAATTGCCAAAAAACCTCTATAGCATAGTGATCGGAGATTTTATATTTGATCACCAACTAGAAAACAATTCTGGCATGTAAGTTCTCGTAAGACTTGTTCCAGATCCGTTACAAAGGTTTGGATTTGATGGTTTGCAGAAATGCGTATACGCACACAATCAGATACTCAATAATTGAAGGATTTAATATTTTGAACTTTTTCCGATGTATTCATGTTCATGATGCTTGAAAATGGGTAAATTTATTGTTTTCACATTAATACAGTGAAGTTCTTCGAATAAGAGCGAAAACAAAAACATAATGCACACAACACACAAGGTCACATAAGGGGGACATAAGGTGTTAACAAACCTTGAAAATAAATTTCAAATTAGGTATTCCGAGAAATCCGGAAAAAGTGGTAAACTTCAGGGTACCATTCGGGACACACTAACTCTCAAGGAGAACATTTTCAAAAATTTGCCTTCCAAAGTTGTTATAAACCCACTTGAGTCATATTGTTATGCTGGTATCTTTATTATGCAATAACAGTTAGGGAAAGCTTCAGATTAAAAGATTGAAATTATGAGAGGAATGAGTGAATTCTTGTGGCTCCATTTACTACCATACTGGTAGTACTAACCTAATCGATTTATGAATCAAACGGAAGTTGATTCAATGGGTTCGACTTTTGGAGAAGGGATGACATACAATCTGAACTTCATAACTATGGCGAATGCCCTCCTAGTTCTATTGATTTCCTCCCGTCTTGTCCGTACCTGTTTCATTCATATTTTTTACGCCCCTTCACACTTGTACTCAACATATCTAGATTCAACAATACATATCTGACTTGATTCTATTCCAATCGACTCCAATTTCCCTACCTTCATTGATTTGAATAAACTAACAACAGCAAATAGGTAAAAAGATCAATTCGTTTCATTATTGAATGAATATGTACTCCATTAAACTAGTATGTTCAACGCAGCGTGATGTTTCAATGAGAATTTACTCTCTTTAGGCTAGAAATTCATAGTCCTCTTTGTGAGTGTAAAGACTCTGAAGATATAATATTTAACATATTTTTATTTCAAAATTACATCCTCCAAAAAACCTCAGCACCATCATATTTCCATGAAAGTTCTGTGGTCTTCGTATGTCTGGATGATGGTGTCATAATGTCAGCCGCCATATCACTTGTTTGGCTTTTCAGTACCTACTGGTAATTCCTCGACCACTATACTCACGTCAATCTTCCTGGTTATGTTCGGTCTTTCACAAAATAGTTTATTGCCATGCGGAGCTGGATTTCCGCGCTGTGTCATAACCGTAAAAGACATGAATGGAGGATCAAGAGTTGAAAATAACGTTTACAACTGTATTTTTACGGGATATTCCGCAGTTTTTAAAATATTATCCTTTTTTCTCGATGCGTCCTCTTTTGAGTGACCACAAAGTTTTTGGATTCTCTTTCATACCTAAAATGGGTTGACCCAAGTTATTCCCTCTAAAGTCTTCAAAAATGAATTTATTGTTAACCCTTCACATTTAAAAACTGCTGGCCTATATGAACTCATTCTCCATTCTTATATACCTACTGTATATGATGGACATTGTGGCACCAATTAGGATTTGTACTGATTCATTGTATAAATACTCGATAATATTTATATAATGCATATTGAGAATATATGTACATACATACGCATGTTTGTAATGGAGTGGATCGGGGCCGCCATCATCATTGTAGATATCCACAGTAACAAACAAAATTACAAGATAAGATGTACTTTTGGAAGTAGAAGCATATATCACTAAATTCGCTTAGATGGCACTAACATTATATCCGTTAGTAGATATTGAAATTGTTACACATATCTCACAACCGCGTTATAACTTAAAAAAAGTTCAATTCATAAAGCATGAGTGGGTGGGCTAATTTTCAAAGAATAATTTTAACCGAATATACCATATGTCCCTATGTTTAGGATGGTATTTCAC
>JAEMON010000001.1:46499517-46521117 GCA_030264115.1 Lygus lineolaris | reverse complement strand
TAATTTCCCAACATAGGCAGCAGTTTATTACTTCGTACACTTCAAGACGATATCTGTAAATAGCGGGACCGGGTTGTTCATTTTGTAGCGGGACCGAGTTGGTATGGGTCTGGACCGAGTTGGTCATCCCCCCAATTCACAGTGTAAATGTAAAAATAAGGGCACTGTTGGAAAGAACGTTAAATTTCCCATCTTCCTAATGCCAAGCAAAAATCTTTTGAGCAGATCTGATTCGTGAGAAAAGAGCTCAAAGTGAAATTTTTGACAATTTTACAAAATTTCACATTTTTAGATCCATTTGGAAACACTTTACGGGAAAAACTTCCTCAGAATCTCTGCTTTCCAACGAAGTAGTACTTTCTAATTTTGGTTTACTAATCGAGGGAGAAAATTGCGTTTGAATCGACTGCTAAAGTTTGTATGACCTTTGGTGTGTTCACCCTGTATATAAGGGGTTCAAATTGTTTTACATTTCCCTCACACGTCAACAGTGAAACCATAAAATCAACTTTTCTAGATCCATAATTTATAAATAATTTAATTGGATTCATAAATCGTTTTCATGGATCGCTGTTAGCCCAAAATACCGACCACTATCGTTAGAATCCGTACTCGAATCGTTTTTATTGAATCTCCAAACTTACGAATCCCCACGTTGCGTTGTAGGGATTCCTATTTTTCCTACGTTTAGCAGAGTTGGTATGTATGTAATACGAGTGATCATATATCTACCCAATTTCTTGAGTTGTGTAATTGTGATTCTTCTAAATATTATATACCTAGTAAGCTATATAGTAATGAAGAAGAAAGTTCTTATCATTGTTGAAGAGGTTGTTCCCGATATAGAGAGCAGGGAATAAATAAAAAATAGTGTATTATCTAACCGTAGACCTAGCAAAAAACACAAAGCTTAAATATCAGCCAAATGCTGTCCTTCACATCAAGCATTTAGTTTGGGTACGTATTAGAATGGGGTTTCTGGATATAATGTGTCGAGGAGTGGATGATAAGTTCCTTGAGTAACCTGGCCACGTTCGTTAATCGACGGCTCTGGAGAACTGGCGTATGGTTACATGGACACAGCCCCTGGCGGACCACCCTTGTGCTGGACCACCAGCTTCGCCGCTTAACACATAATTTGCGTACCACTTTAATTTCCTCCCTGATCGATTAGACTCATAAGTGAATTACAACCTGTTCCGAACCACTTCGTATAGCGGTTGCAACATGAGTCGATCACAATCATAAATTCTCACTATATCACTTATCGAGTGGTGTATTTAGAAAATCTTTTCGGTTCACCTTCCACCAAATTCAATGAGCGCAAGGTCGGTTCTTACTTGATTAGCTACGCATAGTCTGGTTAGTCAGACGATGGTTCATAACTACGAAACTCGTATGCTATTTTATTACCTACTTCAGTATTTCCATTTGTGGATTAAATGGGTTTCAAATCAAAGATGATACACATCAATCAGCGTTAACAAACGAATTTTGAATTTAATTTCCAAAGTATCTCGCCGGACTTGCCGGAACCCGGGTCATGAACTGAAGTCGTTGGAAAACCTCGGTGCTGATAACATCAGAAGCTCAAGATGGTTTGAACACGGTTCAATGAAAAGAAACCGGAAAAACGTTGTAACTCATTATTTTCGTGGAAAAGACAACGTTCCTCATCAATTGCGGTTTCTTTTTATTGGAATGGGTTATCATTACTTAGCGAGTGATGTAGTTAGTATTCGTTCGGAACACCGTTCATGTGCTCAGCGCTGAACTTGGTCATGAAACGATAGCAGTTGGAACGAACCTTCAGCCTGAACAAACGGCAAACAATTCCGATATTTGTACGTCAGATTACTCGCGCCTAATGATTTCACACCCACGTACAGTTTATGGGGAAAGAACCTGACCTTCCAATGGTAAAAACCGAGAAAAGTTACGTAGCCCTCCTACTGCGAGAGGTTCCTTGGAGGGCAAAGACGCGCGCCTGTGCGTGGTACCAGGAGTTGGGCACTTTGAATAATGACAACTTATCAGGGGGAGGAGTCATTAGTAAAGTTGGGAAGAGTCTGCTATCAGATGAACACAGCTGCTGCGGTTCGGAGGCTGGAATGCCTGCCCTCGTCCTACCTGCACGGCCATACCACATACCGCTCGTATAATCAAACCTTATCGGTCCCTTACTATCGGAATCGATTTCCATTTTTCTGCCTCCGACGTGGAACGTTATGCAACTGTTGTAAAACGGACATATTTGCCCAACTCACTGGTAAAGTAGGTAGGCAAGTAATATCAGGTTTGAAATTATAAAATCATTAAGTATAACACTCGCCACTTCCACGTATTTATCACTTCTTATCTTTTATTTTCTTACCTGGTACATCTTACCGGGTATTATCTTATCTGGTTTCATAAAATATAGGGTGATATTTTCCGGTAATAAATACAAATTTCCACCTATATACACTAATCTTTTTGAAACGTTTGCTCGTCTCTGCATGTCCGTCCATCGGCAAGTCACACCTTATACTAACATAATTCTCGTTGCACACAAAACGATGATCATAATATGTCCCCATTATTCATTGCCCTTCAATTCCAGTGAAAATGACAGTTAAACTTCACTAACTAAAATTCAAAACATGCATCTGTTGGGGAACCTCCCTCTTTTGAACTTGTTTGCTGATTTGTCCATCACCCAAACGAAAACGGACAAAGACGCTTCTTCCGCATCCCTATCATTAATTTAGATAGAGGATTGATGATATCGTATGTTGTGAATGTTGCGATGGGGTAACGACGGGTAAAGCGCGTTAGCGACCACCGACCCCGCCATTAGTTCATAATTCATTTAAGAATGTGAATTAAGGGGAAATTATAGCTCCCTCCTGATTCCGCCACTTCTGACTATCTGCGGTTGAATATTTGATGAACTTTCCTTTGAGTTCACCCCTGTCTCGGATCGATAGGTAGGTATCGCAGGATCACAAATTACTGACCGGAAACAAGAAAAATAAAAGAAGTTGGTGTCCGGCCTTACGCGCCTGAATCATTGACGCCTGGGCTGAGTCCACGGCGGCCAATTTTGATCAATGCTCACCCCAGTTCTCTGGTACCTACTTAGTTATAATTCATGGAACAAACACATACTGCTAGCTAAACAGTTTTTTTTTAGCCTACCCCTTAATTCGATTCGATTGTTAGCTGGGAAATTGCTCATCACCGGCGTTGGGATGTGCATAATTCCATATCCAATTTTTGGAAATTGATGGCTTATGGAAGAACGTGAAATGTAATGAAACCTGTGGGTGTTTCAACTTTTTTCTCTTACAAAATCGCCTCTCAGACGAATTTCAAACTTTTGTTACGTACCCACTTGGATGGTTTTTAGAATTTCATGAAAATGCCTTAACGTATTGCTTAGAACCGTTAGGGGAATAACCTACCTGCTGTTAATTCAAGGGATTACCTTCCACACCTTTCGTGGTAGTGAAGTTTTAGGTTGGAGATCCATTAGTAGTTCCATAACTGCACAGTTCAAGATTGCCGCCACTGCGAGTACACATTCATTGACAGACAAGAGGAAAGACAGGTTGATTCCTATAGCATCTCATGGTCAGTGAACCAGCCATCAGCTCGGAATTTGAATTTAATAGGGAATGTAATAAAAAGATAATTTCGGTCTGGACTATATTATTTTGTTCAAGTCTATATCAACTGAACCAGGTGCATCAAGTAAACATCATTTGAGCTCTAACAAGATAAGGAAGACCACCTTGCAAGTTCCCATTCCAGGTTCCGAAAACGGACAATTTCCCCTAAAAGGGACCTTTCGAAAAATCAGAGACTTCCTCCCCTATTAGTCAGGTAGAATCAATATTACGAGTTGGGAGAGAGAAGGTAATAACGATGGACGGAGGTGGGCACAACTGCCACAGGCATGGCCTCAACAATCTCCCGAGACCTATATAGGAGCTTCGCGAGGGCATTTTCACTACCATAAACCCACGTTGACTTCCCTTAATGCAGGCCGTTCCCACCGAAACCTGGAGGGCTCAAAAGAAAAGAAAATTGTTTGTTCTGAGACTCAAAATGAGACACCTTGTTGCTCAAAGGTAGTTATCTATGAGCGATGAAGTTTTTATGTGTTTTACCGAGCCTTAAAACAAACGTGAGTGCGCATTTCTTCTCTGGTGGTTCCCAGTCTGCTTTGTATCATTCAAACCTTCAACAAACGTGCACGAGGAAATCTTGAAGCCTGAATTGTCTTCCTTTAATGACAGATCTCAACTTTTAGTGGTCGAGGGCATGTTTGGTGTCTAGACTAAAGGTCTACGTTTGCCACCTTTTTTCATCGCCCGTTTATACTCAGAAATTACTATTTTTGTGGCAAAGAACCCCTTAATAATAGGTGTTAATTTATAAATATTATAAACTTATTGACCACTTTTATAATTTTGATAAAGTAGCTGAAAATATGCTCCATCAGATCCAGAATCCCACCAAAAGGTCCTCACATTGATTCTAAAAGTGGGGGCATTTAATAAACATGATAAGAGTAGGTATGTTCTAAATTGACATAATATGTAGGTCTGCAGCTGCTGCACCCTCCTGATTCTGGAAGTTCAATGACAACATAGGTGGTCTAGGACTAGCCATTTCCTGACTCAGTTCCAGAATTTTTCGTAGGCCTGTCGCAATACAAAAGCAGAGCAAAGTATAAAAAGTAGTGAGTTCTAGTAATCTCAGAAAATAATAAGGTCACCCTACCTATACCAAACGGTGGTATCAGCGCAATGCCAAATATATCAAGATACGGAGCTACACGGCGCTCTT
This sequence comes from Lygus lineolaris, assembly GCA_030264115.1. NCBI lineage: Eukaryota > Metazoa > Arthropoda > Insecta > Hemiptera > Miridae > Lygus > Lygus lineolaris. The sequence continues at coordinate 46,516,281 of JAEMON010000001.1, read as the reverse complement.
GGAGTGTTTGGGGGCCTCTGATGCTTCCTAAGAAGACCCCCGAAATCCCACAATCAGCAGACGATATCTCATTTAATTAAGGGCCGCCACTAATCGGATAATGGGCGAGTCAACCATGGAACACAAACAACTCCGACTCTCATTCTCATGGCTCTAATTCATTGTTCAAACAGCTGCTGCCCGTGGTTTCCTTGTACGCCATCCGCCGTAAAACCGGTGGTATAGTTTTCCGCTAACGCCGCTATTAAGTTATGCAAGGATAATTAGGTGTCTACACGGTAATTTATTGAACGCTGAAATTAGTTGGAAAAAATTAGGGTGAAATTCCGCCCGACTTGCCCGGAAGGAACTTGTTTCTACAATCGTCACTATCATCCATATAAGTGCGTCTCGTTGGTATATCAGTTCGATAGCAGTTTAGACTAATCATTGAGAACTGGGACGATGGAAATAAGTTCGTTTTCCACTTTACCACTACAATCTTAGTCCTAACAGAGTATATCCATAATGGACCGTTATAGTATATTATATTACTTCTTCTCTTTTTTGAACTAATTATGACAAAACTTTACAAGCTGTTTACATTAGAACTGGACATCAGGGTTCTGAAAACTCTCTATACTTTATTGTTAGTGGAACTGTCTACGTAGGTATTAGAGGATAACTCGTTTTTCAGAGGTGCGGTGAGCGATCCTACTAATGGCCATAGTTGCTAATAATGGCAATAGTATATATTTTATGTTACTGTTGCGTAAATTAGCAATATCATTCTGACGATAGAGTAGCTACCACGTATGGTATAGAAAACACAGGTACATAATGATATTTACTATTGGAGGACGAAACAACAAAATGGTATAACCCCCCTCTGTATACTCGTATGGTATTTCCCAGCATCAGGCGATTATGTTGTGTCATGTTTCAAGATAAAAATCACTAGTATAAACGTTGACGAGTTGCCGTTTTATTGGTTTGTTTGTTGTTGGTGCGTACTTACTTAAATATACTTTCTGTCAACCGTATTCTATCTTTTGCGTAATATCATCATTATTTGTCTCGAATAATCAACTTCAGATGGGGCGGTTTTTTATGCTGAGTTGGGTACGTGATAAATGGATAATAACATTATCCTACAGGACTGTCAATTACTAACAGTTTTTCCCGAAGTTTGGTCTCGACGGGGTTGTGAGTTGGACTCTCAATCATACGGCACTTCAAACAACTCTTTCGGAGGATAATATCCTCATGAATCTTTATCTCTGATCAGCGCAGTTGGAAAGAACTTGGATTAGTACAGCGAGCTGTTGATGTGGCTATAATATTGTGGAGATTTCGTGGTTTCTTATTTCATACCAGAACTGCTAATTGATAGTACAAGTATGAACTGTCCTTTCCCAAAACCAGATACCTAGTTCCCCCGTTATCCCGTCGCACAGTGGGGCTAAATGGCTATTTAGGAAAAAGAAAGCATCTATTTTTATAGGAAATTCCACGCTAATCACGAATATACCATATATTAAGAGGGTCGCTCTAAGGTTGTTTATTTATATAGGCCCCATTTCTTTTCACTGTTTTGGCGATGAAAATCGTAAGCATCTTCATTAGGGTAAAAACTTCGGGAACAATTAGATCAAACGAAGCCGGAGCTCTTTTTGTACGGGCTTCTAAATCCAAAATTCGCCTAAAAATGGAAATTTGTCTGAATTTTCATCTCTGAGCTCATCGACAGGATTATTAGTATTTTTGTATGAGATACTGTTGGGTCTTTATAGTATACGAACCTACATTTAATAATAACCCAAACAAGAGAGGGTATTTTTCGAATATTAAGCCTTTTATGGCTTAAAAATATTAAGCCACATGGCTTACAAATCACTATTTCATTTTTTAGTCCTCATTTCTGCTGAGAATAAGAAAGAGATCCTTTTGAATAACATTTTCAACTTTTGTGCTAGTGATCTCTTTCTGGATGATTGGATTGTCGGAAAGGTATTAGGTATCTTCTCGTCCGACTGTACCTACCTCTAGATGAAGCGTTGGTGGTGCGGATGAGATACTGTCTTTGGAGTGTAAGCGTGGTGAGTCAACCTGTTATTCAACCAGCAGCTGCTGTACGAAAGAAAGGAACTGGAAAACGACAGAAATTACTGTTCTGGGAGATTGAGCATGGCAAACGATGAAAAGAGCGAGTCCTAATAGGTGGTCTGGACCTGCTGGTCCTCGAGTGATTTCGCCAGGACGGAAGACGAGGTGATATCCTGTAGGTAACAAGGAACGCCCTGCCCAGTTCCCGGTGGGCCTTCCTCACTACACCCGGTAGAAATGCGAAATATAGGACCGATAGGATTTGAGCCTACAATTAATTGTGGGTGTCTGGAAGTGGGGTGAGTGGTGATGTGGTTGAACGAAAGAAGAAGTATGAAGAGGTGAAGACGACGGAGGGAGGAGGGAGAAAACGAGAGAGAAAAGAGGAACTCATAATTATATTGTTGGCTCTTGTTGGTTGAGCAAATGATAGGGTAGAGCGGGCCCCTGGCCCGTGGGCCCCGACTTGGGAGGCCCTAATTATTTTATCAAGGTACTCCTTCCCAGCCCCCCCTCCGCTTCATGGACCACCACTACCTCACTCGTCTGCCTCCTCTCTCGCACATGTTAAATAAACAAATCATAAATCATGACTCTATTGAGCTGGCGGTTAGGAGAAGGTTACTTCTTCTCCATTCACTACTATAATTACCTCCTCTCACAGTCTTTTTCGTCTCTTTTTCTTTTAGGGTCCTTCTACATCGTTTGCACGTCCATGCAACCAAATTGTGCACTTGCTCATTTATTGTTTTATGAGCCTTGTTGTAAAATGGCCGTCCGCGATTGCCATCTTTCAAGAACAAACCCCTGACTCACCTCTGGATTCATATTTGCTTCTGAACTGAATCATGATCCTGCTACAGTGTAGTCTTTCCCTGCGGATTTTACTTTCCTTACTTGACCTAAAACCGTATACTAGGTATACACCTATATGGCTGACACAGGCCAAGTATCGATTCTTCAGGTCATTTCCAACAAAAAGTGTCATACAGTTGTTTCAACCCCCTTATTTCTTGTTTTTTTTTTTTCAATTTTAAGACTTTGTTTTTTCTTTCGACCTTTCATCAATAAAACAGCCATAACTCCCTTGATTCACAGTGTTAAATTGGAAATAAATATACCATTAGAAAGAGCGTTAAATTTTCTACCCCTTTGATGGAAAACCAAAGTTTTTCAGCAGACGAAATGGGTGACAAATGAACTATAAGAGGAAAAATTGACAAATCTAGAAAATAACCACTTTTTTCTATCGCTCATAGGTCCCTGTCATTGAGCATGTGATTTCTTGCCTGTAAGTTTACAAGTTGCGCGAAAATCGCAGCTTTCCAACTGTGTAGTATTTTCCAATTTTGGTGCACTAATCTGGAGGGAAAATTGTGTTTGAATGCAATGTGGGTTTTTCAAGGAAATTGAGTGTTTTAGGGTGTTGACCATGAACCGAGGAATTAAGTATTGTTTTCTAGGTTTTTTCACGCTTAATTGAATGGTAACACTCCCAATTCATTCTGACTGATGATTTATCGAGAAAAATATTGAATATTTGGACATACCAGCATATCAAAACCATATTTTGTTGAGCTAGTGAACGATTGAGCTAAATCTGAATAATTATTTGGAACCATTCCATCAGCACACAAAGATCACTAAAATATGTGTTTGATGCGCTGGTATGTCCCAAAATTCACAATTTTCTCAAAAAATTGTTATCAGTCAAAATAATAATAAGTAATAATAAGTAATTCAATTCTGCGTTCATTGTCAGGTCACCGACACCCTAAAACACACAATTCCCTTGGAAAACCACCTTTTCTTTGCATTCAAACACAATTTTCTCTCTTAATTAGTGTACAAAAATTGGAAAATACTACACACTTGGAAAGCTGAGATTTTGGCACCGGCAGAAAATTACATGCTAGATGACAGGGACCTATGAGCGATTGAAAAAAAAATCGTGATTCTCAAGATTTGACTACTTTTCCTCTTCAAGTTCATTTGTCACCCATTTCGTTTACTTAAAAAACGTCCGTTTTCCATCAAGAAGATAGGAAATTTAACGCTCTTCCCAATGGTATATTTATTTTCAATTTCATACTTTAAATTAAGGGAGTTTTGGCTGTTTCAGTGATGAAATATCGAAAGAAAAAACAAAATCTCAAAATTGAAAAAAAACAAAAAAAAAAAAACATAAGAAATAAGGGGGTCAAAAAAACTCCTGCAGACACTTTTCGTTGGGAATGACCAGTAGAATCGATACCTGGCCTGTGTCAGTCACATAGGTGTAACACCCAGTATAGTGGAATTATTTCGTACTACATTTTCCATAAATATAAGTAGTATATGTTAATTTTGATTTTATAGAAATTGTTGTAATAGGTTTGTAGGGTGATCTATCGAAATACAGAAAGGTGCATAGTGAAGATAATCACGTACAGTGAAGTGAATGATCGACACTGACTCTGCATTGTGGAATAGCTAGGAGACGTTGGCTGTTTCTGAAGAGCTGTGGATCATTACTGTCAATGATCATCTTTCCGTTCTTCCTTTGGGTATTGCTGTCAGTTGAGGGGGTTAGTTCCGCAGTGGCTCCCAGTGTCATGAGCCTAGACACCATCTTCACTAAGACTGAAGGGTCTTTTTCCTAGCCCTGAAGATGTCAATTTGATGATGCAATGAAGCTAAATTGAATTCAAAGCCTAGATCTGCGAGGTCGTGTTGATAGAAAGCAAGCAACGTCTGCCAAATTGCCAGCTTTTCTTGTATAAATATGGTTATTTGGATAGTGTGACCCCCCAAAACGATCCAACATTGTTACTTTACTCCATGTTACTCATTATTTTCACGAAGACAGAATCTGTGGTACCACTGAAGTTCGTAACTGTGGAAACATAGACCCGTAATCGTCCTTGTGGTACGAGTAGGTGATTAAACCTTTCATTTTAGCGAGAAGTACGGTCAATGTCGAAATTGGCTGCTGAGGGGGGAAGTATATATATGTCAAAGGTTAGTGAAGAAGAGGGAAGGGAATCCTATTAATCACAGCAAGTTACTTGAGTGGCGCCCCCAGCTGTAAAGTTGGCCTTTGCGAATGCAATTAAAAAATTGTGTTTATTAGGCTCCCGAAAGAGGTCAGGCTCGCCAAGAGGTTTTTTGCTTACGGTGGGAATAACACCCGAAATACGGGAAGTCGTAAATTTGCCAGTTAAATGATGATAGCTCTCATTTTATTTTCACTTATCTTTCGGTTCCTTTGGTTATTATAAATTCACGGTCAGCGACGAGTGTGCAGAGATCTGGACGTATCCTCGTTCGACCTGCTCTCTCGAGGACATGAGCTTTCTAAATCACCGATTGGGACGATTCTGATCGGTCGCCCACCCTCCACGTGGAGGTCCAATCACGGGAGACCACATCGAGCAAGCAGCCTTTGAAAATAGCTGTCTGAGGACATCATCAAACTGTTATGCAATCAGATGGACCCACGAACCTAATCAGGACGTTCTTCATTCTTCTCCTATGAGGGGTCGCTTGCCTTCCGACTCATGGGCTCCTCACTTCTCATCACCCTAACAAGGGATTTCTCATCGTAGCCAATTGAAATTCGGTCAATTCACCCCATCTCCACGGTTTTGATGATGATGCTATTCATGGATTGATGTAAGGTTGAATGTAAGGTCATGGCATCGAAATAGCGTGTACCTCAACATTGCTTTTACCGATTATTACATGGTAAAGGTACTTACCAACCAGGTTTACTCGAAATCATCACCGAAAATAATTTCAATCAATGCTAGGTAAGTATTGAAGTTATCAGTTATCGAGTTGTTTTCATTATTGGTTTTCAAATGTTTCGTTTTCACTGTTTATACACTCCAATTAAATACCAGACCAAAAGAAAAGAGCTTAGATATTGATCTGAGATTGTTACTGACGAGATCTTCGTGTTATCAAAATGTTAGTTAAAACCGCAGTCAGTTCAAGAACGGGTTCTACGCTGAAACTATTGCGGACATTGTTCGTGAGTTCAGTTCATAAAACTGCGTTCCGACGATGTTTCAGTTAATAAACTCCGCAATCTCACGCTGTTCCAATCAAGTCAGCTCCCTGAGTTCTTGAACTGATCCCTTTTCAATCCGATTTGTGCTACTGGAACAGACCTGTAATCTCTCAAATAGCTACAACGAGCAATTTTGGGTTGTCTATCACTTCCCCTTCAAACAATTTTTACAAATGAAAAAGAAAAAAACTTTCTACTTACGAGACGCTGAATTCTACTCAATACTCAAAGATCTTACAAGAGTTCACACATAACGATGGTTGGTTATATACTTAACGATGATTATTATTAGTGGATACTGATGAATATGTATTATGACTGACGTGCAATATAACTTGATGAATATAACGATCCAGTAGAAAAAGTTATTTGTAAGTGGCCCAATATTAAGAAAAAAACAACCATTTATTTACAACCATTATTTATTAATAAAAAATTACACGTTTATTTTGACGATTCCGTCATTCGTTGAGGATAATAGCTGTAACCTATATCGCAGTCTCCTGTTCCGCAGTCACCTTCTCGAATCAAAGCCCCTCCTCGTCCCAACCCTGGTTGATAAGGATTGGTAGGACAGTAGATTCTCCTGAGGTGACAGCCGATCACGTGTGCTAGACCTTCAGTTTCACATCACTTTAACTTTTTCTTCTATTGGTTGCGGAAGTAGTGTGATCGCCTATCATATCAGGGATTGTCGAGTTCAGTTTTTCACATTTTTCTCAGCCAATTTTCGTCCGATTTTATGCGGTTTGCGGCATTCTTCTTGTCATTCAATTCTCTAGGGAGAGCATCTATTTATAATTCTAAGTTCGTAATTTTGAATTTTTCACCTCCTTTTTTAAAATTCAAATTGGCATAAAGGCACATAGACTCCGTAGAAAATAAAAAAATAGGAAGAATGCCGCCAACCGCATCAAAATCCGTTGGAAATTTGTCGAGAAAAATTTAAAAAACTGTGCAACGCTAAAATGGTTAGGTCAGGGGGTAGGGGGGAGGTTATCCGTTTTTTAAACTTATTGGTCCTAAGTAGTAATAATGTTATAGTAAGAGTTCTTATAAACCCTTCAGTAGCTGAGATTTAGGAATTTTTGAGGACATTTTGGGCTCCATCCCTTGCCCCCTTAATATAGGCTTCATACAATTAGGACCTCGGGCTCCTCTCATCATAATGTGACTCCGCATAGAGGGCGTGTGGTGATAGCGTAGTTTGAGCTGCCTATGAGCACCCCCGTCACACGCGGGCGAGATTATCGATCCCTGCAGCACAAAGGATAGTCGGCAATCCTAAGACAATAACCGCCACGGGGGTGCAGGGGGGCAACCGCCTCGCTGCCCCCCTATTGCCCCTTTCCCTCGCCTTCTGAATTATGCCTCCCCCGCAACATATGATTCTCGCCTTCTCGACTTTCTGGTATTTCCTCGACTTTGTTCCTACTTTCCTTGTGCGTCACGCGATGAATTCTCTCGGCAAATATTGTTAAACCCGCCACCCGGCTGTTGTATTTCACACGGTCAAATACCAGCCGTCTTCAAAGTTGCTCCGTTTCACCACTAAATCCTCAAATTCCTCTCTCTCCATTTACCACTTGTAGCATGCCATAATTGAATAATCATTTTATCCCATTGATATTCATGACCCCATAAAGAGGGAACCTCAGAACCTTGAATTTTCGATTTGAGAAAATACAAAAATTGTAATTGATAATGATTGCTATAGCTCACCTTTTTTAACCGCAATATAAATTTTAATTTGATTCATTTCTTCAGATTGTCTTTACAGGATCCATGTACTAGAGTGCGGGAGAGAGAACACAGTCGATCAACCTAACAATGAATGACCAAGAATACTAAGTACATGGAACTGTAACCTCACAGATCATCAATAGTTATTCAATAGTCTGGTGTTTGTAACCTACTGTTCAAAACTAGTACTTTCTTTCATACGGACACCGGTACTTCGTTCTTATAGTATCTTTATCAAGTAAGACTTGGTAGAACAGTTCGAAAACTAATTGAGCATTTTAAAATGCATGATAGTTATTGCGCAAATTTTCAAAGACCCATTGTAACCGATGTTTCAACATTGAGATACCTACCTACGGAAATGTTATATATTTGGTAGGTTATTCTCACTGAAAATTTTGCCGTGATTCCGAATATACCGCTGAGAGTATACTTTTAAAAATTCAGGCCAACGATCTCATCCTTTCTTGATTTATTATCAACATTTTGAATATGCTTCGTTAGATTTTTTAAATCTATTCATACACATACGTATGTAATATACCTACGTACTTATTTACACATATGAAAACGTTTTAAACTTCAGGAATCGTTTTAGAATGGTCTAACGGATTTCAATCAAGACACTTTTCAAAACTTAGCTTAAGAAAAATTGTGGAGCAGTACATAGCTTCATTTGTAATACTACAATTTATATCTATTTCATTTTGATATTGATGCCATTGATTAGGTACTAAAACTGATATCAAACGCGCTTTTATACTAAAAACTATTGAAGCGTAGGGGCATCAGTAAATGATGATAGATACATATTTATATGCTGTCGAATCTTTATGTAAGACGCAATCGGAGGGTACGTGTTTGGCTGAACCAGCAACTAACACATTGGGCCCCTTTTCATATTAGCCGGTTAAGAAAAATTCCCTTCATACACGGTCGGACAGCCATTTTGCTGAAATTAATGGATATGGAATTAATCGTAACACAACACAGTATTATTTTCCGCGATGCTGTACATATAGTAGCATCAATTACTGTTCACTAACAACCCTGTCCCGCACTCATCTAACATGTTTACGACAAATTCCCACCTTCAAAAATCGGTTTCTTTAATATACAATCCGAACAAATTGTTTCCTATTATTATGATTATTTTACTCTCATGGTTACGGATTACCATTGAAAATACTTTATTTGTAGATAAAGGTTGTATTTGGCTGGTTGATTGTTTGGTTTATTTAGAATGTGTAGAAATGTTTTTATTCTGTTATGCTTCCACACTACCAATGGTAAGAAGCTATATATTCGTTCTAGAAGTTTGAAAAAAATTCGTCCTACAAAATCAATATTTTTACTTTATTTTAATATTTCAGAGCTTTCTGAACAATTTTAATTCCTCGTGTGTCTGTCTGTGGTCAATAAGAAATTATGGTCCGATTTTGGTGACATTTTCTGGAATTGTGCGAGTAGGCCCCTAGGCGGTTTTCTATCATTGCCGTCGGAACGATAGTGAGTAGCGTGTGCGCAAGCGCATAAAACGAATTTCCTAAAAATGTGGTTTCTCAGTTCCCAATGAACTGAATGTGCTCAAATTTTGATGGTAATTGAAAGATGACTCCACGATTATTGCCTATGAATTTCATCGTCATTGGATCAGTAATAACTACTGCGCATGCGCAAACATGAAATTTTTTGTCATAGACATAACACCCAGAACTAGTAGACCAATTCCGGTGATTTTTACACTAACTTATTGTATTTATGTACATGTTACAAAAGTGAGGAATCTTTACTGCCCACCCAACTTGACGAATGTGTTTTGTTGTGGCGCGGATGGTCAGGCTGAAAAGTGAATTAGCTCTGATTGATCCTTTCTTTTTTTAAATGTATTAATTATTGTGTGGTAAAGTTTGTTGAATTTAATATATTCATCTATTAAAGGAAATTTACTATATTCATATATTGAAGGAAATATATAGGTATTATATCTCCTATGTCCAAATTTAGAAGCTTAGTACTCATTCTTGTTAGAAGATTGGTTTGTTTGTTCGATATGGTCGTATCACTGTACTTAATCGTATACTTACTAATCTTACTTACTGTATATTAGGTATGTGCTGGGAGTATTCCACATTTCTTACATTTCTTGAGGAAAACCCGATGATTATAGTAATTAGCTTTTTCTATTAGCTTTTAGCTTTTTTAAACCCGATGACTATAGTAATTAGCTTTCATACAACTTCTCTGTCCCTCTAATGAATCCTTTCGGAGCCCAGCCCCAAATCGCCCTATCCTTTCCTGTTGTGTTCTCTACCATTCTATTACTATCCATATTTTCTAGATATTTCTACTGTGTAATGTTCTACTAACCATAGTCAGCCAGCTCTTAGAAATATCTAGAAAAAAGTGGATTAGTTTAAAACCCAGCCCCAGTCCAGTTGTTTCTAGTAACGAATTAAATACAGTTTCACAATAAATGTCGCAAATGGATCGGAATAGGTGAGGTTGAATTCGGAGTGAGGATTTCGTAATTGGCGAGAGGAAGAGACGAAGAACGGTGGATCGAGGGGGGATTACGAGTGGATGTCACACAAAAGCTGGGAAATTCCTGTTAAAAAGTGGCGAATGGGAAGGTAGGGTTCCCCCGGATCGGGAACTGAACACTTGTTCACGACAATAGCTCTGGGGTTCTAATTTATAATTTACTTGTATATTTCCTGGATGTCCGGTTCCGGCGTGCGTGTGTGGCGGTCGCGCGGGGGACCCTCCGACGCACGCACGGGTTTCGGCCTTATCGATTCTCAGAGGTGAAGGGGGCATAACGGGGTGGAGAGCGAGTGTGTATGTGGGATGTTGCGGGTGTGCTTACGGTAGCTCTCCGTGGTGGTTGTAAGATGGTGTGATGGACCAGGGCGAAAAGTGGTGGGGGGTTTGCTGAGTATCAGTTATGTTCCAACGCCTCTCGTATGAGCTGACACCCTCGATTCTATTTCAAATAGCATAACCCGCAGCTAGATAAGTCACTGAGTTCGATTTGAAAGGTGTCCAGTCCCAACAAGTCATGTGCATTCGACTGCATAGCCAAGATCGTAGATTTATGTCATCAATACATTCCAGCTCTAAAAAGTCAATGATGAATCACATGTTCAATTTTGAGTCTACTCACCGCCCGGAAGATTTTTTATATAATCTCTTTGTTACTGGCTAATATTATGACGACTATACACACTTTCCTCAAACGTGAAAAGGTTTCTTATTTTGTTGAACATTATTCAAACTTGAAAAAGCTCTTAACAGTCCAATTGATGGCTATTTCAGAACCCATTTTTGTATATAACTAGTGGTAACTTTTGAATGTAACTTGTGCTCAAGAATCGAACCGAAAATCGAAGAATTCTCACAATGAGGTTTAAAAACTATTTGCAGCACAAGGCCTAAATTCATGCCGAACCTCCATTAGCCCATCATGCACCATTAGTTGATCGTTTATATTTTTTGTTAACTATCTTCATGGAAACCCACCATAATTATTCACCGTTTGTAGATACACCTACTCAAGATAAAAGTCAATTTTTGGTTTATGGATTTTTAAGCTTGGCCTTCAGAAAGTCGGCCGAGGCTTCATGTTTTCGCATCCATTAGACAATCGTCACTGTGTGCGTTTATTTATAAACGATCGATTTCCCTATTTTCAATCATCCTGGATTATACGGATACGTCGAAAGAAAATTCGCAATTTCAACTCCCTTATGTAGGTACTTGAGTGGATCTGTCTGTGAGCGCTTGCATGCTTGAGTAGGTATGTCGCAAACTTGCCGGAATTTCGAGCTAAATGGTGGCACTAGGAGCTTTCTCGATGGTAATAAATCCGAACTTGCGGTCAACAATAGAACATTTCTGCACATACGCATAACCCGTTTTATTTTCTCCGAATTCTTAAAAGCGTCAATGACTTTTTGGACATCCAAGAAGCACCTTATCTAGGCGGAACATGTCCGATTACACCATCCTCTGTTTCGGTATAATAACTCTCTTCGTTATGTGGTGTGTTTAGACAAAATAAATTAATATCTCGTACCATCTTCATCCATTCTGTCATTCATCTTGTATCTTTGGTCACATTTTTTCATTAATAGATAATATTTCTCTTCCTATACATCAAACAAATGCAGAATGCGGTTGTGACCACATGTCGTTCCTGAGGGTATAGAAAAGTGAAAACAGTCGAATGAGAGATGAGCCGAACAGGACAGCCTGTGAGAGATGTGCGGTCACAATTAACTCAACTGACGAGCTTTGCGTGTCGGCATTTTAGGCACATTTCCTGGAGACCCCGTGCATCTGTTCACTCACGTTCTTTTTATCAGCGGGAAATGTGTCTGGGCACCTTGGTTCGACGCCTTTAGGCCTTCCCAAGGTGAACCACGTTCGTCCACTCGCGAAATATCATTCGACATAATTTCATATTAAGAGTCCGAGAAAAAAGGAGTTTGTTCGTTCCATTTTTGGGAAACTAATTCTGGTCTGGACGGTTATCGTTGGAACTAATTATTGAGGTTGGAAATTACGACAGTTTGCTGATTGGGCTTCGTCGGGAGCTGCTCCATGGGTGGGAGCAAGTTCATTGGAACGGAACATAGGAAACCAGTTGTCCAACCATGTTGAAGACACGTAATGAGTGAGAGTCCAGCTACAACCGATGAACTTATGTGATTCTTGATTTTTATACAACTTGGTCGATAACGTATTTTTTTTACCTATAGGTTTCACATTTAAACCTCTCCAATGGATTGTGGTATCTAGTGAAGTTTGAGGTGTACAAACTTTGTTGCACTCCATGTTTTTGCTGTTGAACAGTTCTTGAAATCGATACTACATTATGATAGCTATGATATTCTAATATTGGAGGTCCCGTGATGGTACATTTTTTATATAGAAGGATAGTTTTGGGCTGATAAATTACAGCAACGCAATACCCTTTGTCCGCATTCACCGGCATTGTCATACTGCTATATCTCCAATAGATCTTCAATATTGGTTTTTTGATTGGCATTTTTTTTTTTTTTTTTTATCGTTGGCCTCCCAAGTTTTCTTGTCAGAGAAAATAGAACGAAAATGACCTTGTTCTTGGGTTTTTACTTGATGTTCCTGAGTGGTTCGAAACAAATGAATAATGTATTTCATTAAAATACGGAAAGAAATCATCGATCGTGACATTTTTTGGATTCTCCGTTCGGAGGTTTGTGGTCCAGTCGTTTTTGCGGGTTAAAACACTTTTCCTGTACCCGTAGTTGAATTTTTTTTCCAACCAGTTGTGAGCTGGTAGTGTGAAAAAGGAAGCCTGATTTTAGGGAACACATGGGATAGGCATTCCAATGCCTTGGTTGTTGGAGATTGGGCCCAATTAACGGTTGGACGATTTGAATAACCACCCTGTTGGAGGCGAACACAGCAGATGAGGGAGGTAGAGGAGAGTGAAGACCGGTGGCGCCTGGGACTGTATAATTTGTTTGTTAAAGGATAAAGACTAAAACCTACAAGGATAGCTATGAAGGGAAGGGGTGAAGAAGATAATTGTACTCCTCTAGCGTACCCTGACGTGGCCCACTTTCCATTTTAATGGGACGAGGTTAGGGGTCTTCCTGGGGGAACTCCGGAGACTGTGTGGTCCAATTGGCCTCAGTTCACACGCTCCTTTCCACCAAAATAGGTCCTTAGGACCTATCGTCGGGATCAATAATAATAGAAGGACCTCTCAAAGTATCGATCATAGATTTCAATAATCATGAAATATAGCGTTGGAATAATTTATTGTCAGTACCTAATGATCTAAATATAAATTTAGTCGTGTAACCCAAAACGTGTATGTATAAGGAATGATCGAAGATAACTGTGTGGCCCGATATCACACTCTCCCATTTCTTTAAATTCTTAGGGGACTAATTTCAATTTTAAGTTCGAAGTCACTAACGTTCACGTTGCCGGGGCGAAACCTTCGCTGCTGTGCATATGTGTCCATGAAATTCATTCTCACTTCGAAGTTACCTGGTGAAAATAGTAGGTACCTAAATATATGAAGTTGGTGGTTTACACATCTTCGAATGGAAAGGACGTTCGCGTTGTTTACAAAGAGAAGGGTGGAAGACATTAGCGATATTTACATATCACCAACCACTTTCATCGGGAAGCTTATAATTTGGCGGTTTTCACCACTGTTTTCATTTTTCTACGAAATTCCGTTCCGGCTTTTCATTCTCACCAAAAGTCTAGTCGTCAGAGACAGATCGGAGAACGAGGACAGGCCTGTCCGATTCCTCTCCGTCACCTTTGTTACGATGCAGTTTTTTCATCAGGCCAGTCAGTCTTCTGAACTCATGGCGAACCTTTTGGAAAACAATCAGGTTGTCAATCACGAACATTCCAAACTATAATATAGTACGTGCCGAACGTCATTGTCGTAAAAGTATGAACTAGGGTATTCAAATTCCATTACGTACTATTTTCTCTCCAACACTTTAACGATTACCGGTTGTCGGGTTGGAGTGGTGTAGGAAAGGCCTTTTTTGGCCTTGAATCGGATCGGAGAAGGTATGAACGGAAAATATAGATATATTTAGGTGTGGACAATACCTGATGATTTCATAATCGGACTGGTCAGGGAACATTAAATTATGTATTTAACAATCAGATTGGTTAGAGGAGAACTTCAGTTGAAAAAATGTGAATGGAGAGACAATGCAGGCCTTCAGCACAGTATAGGAATAGGTGTCCTTTTCCCGGTCCAGTAAGCCGATAAGTAATCCTCCAGGGTCGCATCACTTGTAGTATTAGTCCGACACTTAGCAGTTAGCACATGGGAGATCCTCGTTCCGAGGGTCATCCCAGGAGATCTTATCCGCCCTAACGTTGCGCTGACTTCACCACCTGGGCTCAAACAGGGGCATTAGCGCAATGAGAATGTCCGCTCGAGGGATGGTAAGGACGGGGTCAGGGGGTTTCTAGGTCGCCTTTGAATCCTCTACTCTGACCGACCTGACGTACCACCAACCTTGCTGTCGATAAAAAAACTGTGGAATTTATTTGCAAAAAATCGATCTTCCCGAGGATTGGCTAAAATAGTGTATGAATTGGATAACGTATTGACGGTCACATGTTAAATAAACATAATCAGGATAATCCTTCATCCGGTTGTAATACGGTCTATTTATGCAGGTTGAAATGCGAACTAGGATCTTTGTCACTGAGAATAATAGCAAGTTGAAGGATGGCCCATAACCAGAATCTCATATTGTTCAAGGGAGGGTTAGAAAAACCACTTTCTCCGAAGGATTGTCGAAGAACCCAAAAACCCGTGTTTCGGTAGGGAATACCAACGCGACGGGGAAGATTAATTCATCCGTTGTGACGCATCATTTAAGCAACCCTCCGACACAGAGCATTTGCCTTACCTTAGGGAGAAAAATGCAAAGAAATATTCGAGAAGGGATTCTAAGTGGAAGGAATTACTCGAGTTGCAAGGACGGAGGCGGGCCTGGGGGTGGCTGAGCTTGCAGGAGAAAGGAATGCCATAACAAGGAGACGCCAGTGTAGATGGGAAGTCAATATATGGAATATGTGTTTGCTCGACAAATAGAATCCTCCCCCCCCCCCCCCCCCCCCCCCCCCCCCCCCCCCCCCCCACCCCTCTCACCACCATTCCTGTCTCCGCTCGGCTTTTCCGATCCATATCTCGGAAACGGAAGCGCCTTCTTCTGCTTCCGTCCACGCGATGTAAAAAAAACCACTAATGACCTTATATGATGTGACAGAGTTCACAAAAGAGGTGATTCGTAGTGATCAACCGTGCAAGCGTGTCATGACGGTGACATCTCGTGATGGGAAACGGTAACACATTCCCCAACATTTCAAGATCCTGTTTTTCAACAACGCTTTAAAAATGTACCAACGCCGTGCCTCCAGCCTTGCGAACAGTTGAGCGAGTCTTCATCCTCCCAATAATGTGTCGTAATGCTCATTCATGGAAATGAAAAATCAACCCCTGGAATGCTCATCAAGAATTCCTTCATTATATTGCTTCCGAATCTGCCGATGTAAGTAACTGAAGCCTTGCGATCATTTTCGAGAGGTAAACATATGTCGTATTCCATAGGGTAGTTGGCGTGAAGACTGTCCCCTCAAGATGGTCCTCGATGAATTCCATCATGCATGATGGGATCGACGATAAACACTGCGCAGCTCAGCCATTAACGTGAAATCCTTGCTACTCGCATAAAATCCTCAATGTCCATCCGATTTCAATGAAATGTCCAGGGTTTGTATGGGTTGGATCCTATAAATGGTTCCATATGAATTTGATTGTCCTCGGATCAATATTTTAGCATCTACCCTTGCGCAAACGCCAAATCCTCAAAACATCAAATTCTAAAGGCATTCTGTAAGTTTGGTACTGATCTTCAATATTTGTCTATACTTTTGGTTATATCTATACCTTTACTATTGGAGGGTCATGCCACATCCATTTGACAGTTGTTTCCATTTTTTTTTTTTTTTTTGTGTGTTAATTCCTGTTTTGAGACTGATATGTAAGAACATTATGCAACCCCCGTTATATTACGGAGAGCAGGAATTATGACCTATTCGAGCAACTCATCTCACAGAATTAGCGTATCTTTCCGGCAGTAACATACAATCACTGAATTGTCAGGATGATAAAGCATTAGAGACTCGGGTGTACTTGACAAGAAGGACCCGAGATGGATCGTATATCATTTCGTTATGTGAGATCTTGCACCTTTTAAACGTCATAAGAGAAGGCAAAAGTCGTCACAAGTGACACCGTTCGTGCATTTGCATATAGATAGGTAAGTTACTTCCCAACCAGC
>JAEMON010000001.1:46487949-46499507 GCA_030264115.1 Lygus lineolaris | reverse complement strand
CACAGAGAAAGGTTATACCTATTATGAAGATACTCGTATAGTTCGCCATATTTACAAATAATGTACAACAATACGACGTCGTGCCGACCTCATCATTCTGTACTACAAATATCCGACGTCGAGGCGACCTCAGCATTACTTACTACAGAAATGCGACGTTGTGGCGACCTAGGTGTTCTGTACTACAAATATCCGACGTCGTGACGACCTCATCTATCTGTACTATAGATATCCGACGTCAAGGCGACCTCAGCATTACTTACTACAGAAATACGACGTTGTGGCGACCTCGGCGTTCTGTACTACAAATATCCGACGTCGTGGCGACCTCGCCTATCTGTACTATAGATATCCGACGTCGTGGCTACCAATAGCGGTTGTAGTACAGAAATCTGACGTTGTACCGACGTCCTGATGACGTCAATATTTAACATACAGATTTCTGACGTCGGATGTACTACAGATTTGGTGGTAAGTCGTGAAACACGACCAAATCCGACCAATTGTGCTGGTTGGGTTACAGCACCTACTCTCACGTTGTGTAGAAGGTGTTGAAGAGGGGAGTGAAGAAATGCGTTAACTTTTTGAATTGGTTGCTCCGGTTCAATCATTCCTTCCTGATTCGAGAGATAAAACATATGGATAGAACCTGTATCTATGAAATTCCAACCTTTCTTAAGAGCTGGTTGCTACAAACCTAGTATCCCTTCCTTATTTCACTTATTTTCATTGAGGAACAGAGAACTCCGTGCATTTTGTTCATTGAATGTGAAGTGAAACAACGAACGTAAAGTGTATTGTAAGGTATGAAGCTATGAACCTATTCGTGTTAGAAGTAGAAAATGTTGTCCTACAAAATTAAAATTTCCACTCGTAAAAAGCAAGTGGAATTTTTATTTTGGTTGACAACATTGTCTTACTTTTAGCACGAGTAGGTACATAGATTCAGAGTTTTCTAAACAATTTTGGTTCTGTGTCTGTCGGTCCGCCGGTCTATGATTTGATGGATTTTTCAGGGATTGTGAGGGTTAGTCGCTACACTGCCCCCTACAAATTCCATCACCATCGGACCGCTAGTAGCGTGTGCGCATGCCCAAATCTAAATTTCCTGGAACGGTTCCTCAGTTCCTGATGGACCGATTATGCTCAAATTTGTAGGGTAAAAAGTTTCTGGCTCAAAGACGATTGCCTTTGAATTTCGTCACTACTGGATGAGTAACAGCTACTCCGCATGCTCAAACTTAAAATTCTTGTCAAAGGCATAACTCCGGAACTATTTTATCGATTTCGGTGAAATTTTCACGTAATTCTATCGTCCATGTTATAAAAGTCACTAAGCTCTATTGCCCTAACAACTTGACAGACTTTTACTGTTTATTGTGTATAATTTTCAATGAGCGTATTTGATTCAGTGAGTTAACTGTGATTTGAGTCAATGTATTTCATTTTATGTCGTTCATTACATAAACGACTGTTGAAGACGGCTTGCTGAGCCAGTTTCAGTTTTGCCGTCTTGACTCCTATTGCAAAACCCACATTTTTTGTCCCAGTCTTCATTGTTTATAGTTAAACTACCCCAAAAATAATTCCGAGTGCCTGGGAACACCCCCTGCCTGTTTGAGGTGAGGTTTTGAAGTTCATAGGATAGTTCTATCATAAGAAAATCATCATCTTCATTCAAGTACTTTGAATACTGCCGGAGATAAGAAGGTGACAGCTATGCATCTCTTTCCTGTTTTAAACAAATTTTTATATATGGGCAAAGGATAGGAACAACTATAGGAACATTCTGGAAAGCTGTAGCCGTGACGTGCACAGTGGGCTATTGTCGACGAACAACCCGAACTACTCTCTTGCTCGTTTTTCTCAAAATCCAACGACTGGTGTGGTACTGTTGGAGGAAAGGAGAAGGGTTGCAGGATTTTACGTGAAGGAGCAAAAATACAACTTTCTCTATCCATGCTAACCGCAGCCAGTTGAGATTTACTTTGGGTGTTGCACATCTCACAGTACCTACCTTTTGAGGGTTCATACTCGTCAATAGAACCGACCCGGGTTAATTTCAGGGAGAAGGTTGGGATTCACGTAGCGGGTGGCTGGAGGCTGTTAACAAGACTTGACGCTGCTGCGGTCTGATGTGGTCCTTGTTAGCTCGCGGAGGTCGGTTTTATGGTGTCGCCCGTCTTATCTGTTGACGATCTCTTCACCTCTCATCTGAAGGAGCTCCCGCATCATCCGAAGCCGCTTCTTTCGTCCACGAAGGCGTCGCACACAAAAACATTCCCATGCTCAGTCCGCGCTATGATTTGTGCGGTCTCCTCATCACACGGCATTCTTGCATTCTGCTACCGCTTCCGATGGGCGGCCGTAAACGCTTAATGACGATAAGGAAATTTTAAACAGCGCGACCGGACCTGGTCCACATTTGGAAGCTCTTTTCCCCGAGTAAAAACCAAGATTCTGAGCAATAAAAACAAAGTTTTACGATCCAATTTAATTTAATGAGAAGCTCTTTTTGTTTTTGATCGAGCTGTCCGTTTTATTGCACTTCATCTTTCGAAGCTCAAAGTTTATTTGCCACTATCTTGATGAACTGCAAGATTCCGTAATTTTCGTATACTTATGACATTTCATTTTCGTTCGTTATACCCCAATGCGAATATTTCAGCCATTTTATCGTTCACGACTATAGGAACAGGTTTAGCTGTACCCATATCCATGCAAGTACCGGCTCAGGAAATCACGCAGTCAAATGAGAAACGTACAAAACCCAATTAGTATACCTACATATCCCTAAAATACTTTGGTGAATAATATTTTTTGATAAATCTCCTTGCTAACCGGAGGTAAATTCCATTTCAAATTAGTTTACATAACTGTAACCAGTCAGTTGCGCTAGGCTAATTACGATTGGTATCTGATGTTCGGACAGCAAAATTGAATTGTCAGAAAACTGATGAAATCAATGAAACTTGTAAGAGGTAGGTATCCATTTAGGAATCATTCAAACTACCAAATCCATTTATAAATCAATTCGATCCAGTGATTATGTCTACTTGAACACCATCAAAAGAGAGGGATAGAAAGTGTGTTACGGTCAACACCATTTCAATTAACTCCGTTAACATACAAAAATAAAATCGAGGTACCTCCACAGAATATTTTTCTGTAAACAATTGTATCTTCCCTCCCTCCCCCCCCCCCACCACTACCTGGTCCTTCCCACTTATGCCTATCATCCCATCATTCCCTGTGCCCATCAACTCAGGTGCCGGGGGCGTCAAGATGTTTACACTTCGGGTTAGGAGGCTCGTCCTTGGGCTAATAGACGCGTAAAAAAAGTGATTTAAATTCAAATGAAGGCCCAGGCTTCTCAAGACAGTTGGGAGCTCTCCTCGGGTGCCCCATTATCAAACGCACAAATTAGCTCCAGGTTTCTCCAGTTTTTTCGAATGGCCCTCTTCAAAACGGGTCACTGCTTCTCGACGTTCCTCTATCGAACTGTTTGAATTTCTGACGGACCGTATCATCATCGTATCCCGTACCCCGCGGACCCCACCTTGACGGAAATATTTTTGAGTATAAGTGTAAAATTGGGAACAATGTAGGTATAAAAACAATAAATTTAATCGTATAAACGACATTTCAAGAACAACTTCATACAATTTTGGGTATTTAATTTGTTTCTATGGGTATAGAAATTGAAATGGAATATTGTAGGGTTACAATATTCCATTTCAATTCAATATGCTGGTATCTACCGTAGAATGCATTCATTCTTGCCTCATGAAAATCGCGGTGTTCTTTCCATAATTCACACACTAATTAGATGTCCACATGTAGTGGATGGGGACTCACATGAGATGTAGGTATGTATTTCGAATGATTTCATAAAAGTCCGAACCGCCCTTCTCTGGAATCGATCCATACTTTCCACCGATTACATTAGTGGATCATTGATGTACCGCGGATATTAATGAAGTGTTCTCTCGAGTTCCTTTGTAAATTACAACGTTGACAATCAACGCTTCACTCAGTAGCGAGTTAAACAAAAAATTCGCCATGAATCACACAACAAATTAAAGTCATACATCGGACCATTATTTATTCGGAGGATGGATGGGTGGAGAATCAGGTTATCACTTATATATGCCCCTGGCATGATACATTGAAAATGGGATTTGAAATCAGCTCGATTCATATCCTCTCCTGAATCTCTTCGTGGTTCACACAGCTCTGGTGATTTGAATCCCTTGGCTGAAAATCTGAGATCATGTTAATAAGTCTCAAATACAATGAAATATAACATGTATATGAGAGAACGAGAATGTATACATGTTGGCTATTGCGCAACGGCTCCCATCACACGTAGAAGTGAAAAGGAAACCTTGAGGACCTGCCTATAGATTTCAAGAGTTAGGTAGGAAGGTACCTCGCGAAGGAAACACACGTCACGACTCTGGGTGGCCTCTGTGCAGCTCCCTGATGTCTGCCAATCAGCGGTTCATTCCCGTCCCAAGCCCTCTTTCTAAAGTCATTATGTAATCGTTTCATCCAAGTCCGTTCTTTCAACCCAGCTGAATATTAACCTTCTTCGGCGGTAGGTACATAATGTCAACTTCGCATTGATCAGGGTGAAAAGTCTTGTCGACCATCCAAAGAACCCTTCTCCCTACTCTTCTGGTGAACATTGGAATTGCTCCCGATCCTAATGGTACAAAAGCAAATGTATCAGCTTAGAGACCAAAAGAAAAGTTTTTTTTTTTTTTTTCAATAAAGTCACATTGTCTTTACTTACATTAAAAAAATGTATCAGTTCATAATGGTTGTTGGAATACTATTTCAATCGTGGACACGTTTCTCCAAAAATATTTTCATCGGAGAAAATAGTAGAGGCAAGTGTCGGGAGCACATGGATGAATAAGTAAGGAAACCATAAACAAGCTGCCTCACGATGAAGTTCAGTATGCCATGCCAGTCGGTACCAAAAACTTTCCAGCGGATTTTGGGGATCTATCGAGTTTACCCTCAAAATTCTGAGCAAAAACAACCTGACAATCTGTCAGGTCAACCTGACAATCAGGTAACAAACAATCTGACAAGTTCCTGCCACTGAACTCCAACTCTCATTTTTGTTTGGTGAAAAGATTGAAATTACTGAATATTAAGTACAAATCTGTGCGGAGAGCTTCCTATAGATGTTGAAAATTCCAAATTCATAAGCACTAGTTCTAATCGTCTAGATATCAGTAAACGATACATGTGTTATGAATGTGGAAGTTTAAAATAGTTGATTTTATATTAAATTTCAATTTTTTTCATTACATTTCAATTAATTTGATGTCAGGCTATCTAAAATCTGCTATTACCGTAGGTGATAAGTGATGCCGCAGACAGCAGCCACCTGGCTGTTACTTGATAAACAGATGTTGCTTCAGTCATCCATCCATGAAATGACGACTACAAAATATATAATGCAGATGAATAATCTTAATTTCATTCAACATACATGTGTATACATGTTCAATTTCAATCCTAAAATTACTATCTTTAGTCGGGTGCGAATACTATAAGTGCACTCTCAAGTATTTTTGTTGGGATAATGAGATACGCAACTCAACAATATGACTTGGAAGCATATCACAGTTGGAGATTGGTGTAGCTGTCGTATCAAGAAAACGTTCTACACTAATATTAGTCCAGAAGGGGTCAATGGTTTCACCGTCTCGGCGATATCGTTTGAAACAACGAGCTCAGCCCTTTATGGAATAAAAGTGACTCATTATTGTTTATGATTTGGTAAAATAGGTGAACTATCGTTCTTTCCTCCAGGCCTGGTGGGTTCTTCACCCGAAAACCCCGTAGCAAATAGGAACGCTGCAAAAACCCGAACACGAATTTTGGGAGTCAGGTCGACCTCGGATAATGAAATCGATGATTTTTCGATAGGAACCTCTCGTAGAGACCTTAACTCGGGTCCATCAGGGCGTAAGTATGTTTTTGCCGGTGAGGGCGGCTATTTGGGGCATGGATACCCATCTTAATTGCCCTATGCTTCCGTTATTAACTTCTCGAAAAACTTCTAAACACGATTCCCTTTAACTAGGATATCTCAGTGGATGGAGGATGTGACAGACATAATCTCCACCTTCCAGACCTATACTTTGGAAATAACTACACTCTTACCCCGGGCCACTTCTCCTCCCCATCCTCTCTCTGTCTCTTTCCCTCGCTTCATCTTCTTCTCGCGCCTCGTTCAACCTCTTCTGCTCCTTTTTCATTCACTTTCTACAGAAGGCTATCGAATCTCTACGTGATTTCATTAGCACATGAATTATGAACCGTCCTGTTCTATTCAGTACAGGCTCTCACCCCGAGTAATTAATGTCACTGAATTTTCAATTCCATTCAAACTAATACAATCTCGTAGGGACTTAACTACTTCAATACAATCTTCAATATTAGGAATTAATGAGATTGGTTCTTGAAATACCCTTGAATGGAAGCAAATTTTCAGGATTTCTCCATAAATTCCCACCAAAGCGCACTATTTATCGTTGTGACAAACTTGGGTCAGGAATCATTCCGTTTGGAGAAGAAAGTCACTTTCAATATTTTTAACGTATCGTGAAACGTCCTGTGTACTTCTGTGGTAGGGAATCTTCATGCATTTTTTAGGTACAAACATTGTTGTACATTAGTCAGCGATTACGCTACGGTTTATTGACTGACTTCAAAAAAGGAGGAAGGGGGGGGTTATATTCAGGTGTCATAGAACTTTTTTTAATTTGACCATCAATCGAAGTACCTAATTCTTTTCCGTCGATAGTTATTCGCTAAAAACTACTATAGGTATTCTTATTGTTAGTTCCCAACCTTGTAGAGTGTGAGAGAATAGCTAGCACACCTATCAATCATTCATATACCTATCTAAAACCAGTATGAGTCCACAGATTTTCCATCTAAAAGGAGTGTTTAATTTCCAGCAGTTGCCTATTTGATTCATTGTGTGTTCTCCACAATTTATCCGTAAAATTCCTTGCTGCTTAGGCCTCCTGATAATTTACCGCTGCGTTTGTATCGAAACGTCGTCTTGCGACTTGTGAAAGAAGGGTAACCGACTTTATATCTGGAGTCGGGCTATTTCATGGATGAGTGAATTATTGATGCAAAAAACTTGAGGCACGTAACTGAGCTGATTACTCATCATTGTTGAAAGAAACAACTCGTCGTTGAATAATTGACTGGTCCGAGACTACTCTTATACTTTAATATTCGTGGCCAAGCAATTATTATTGAGGTAAGACTATCCCCCCTTAATTATTGCACTCCTGAGAGCCACCTACCTATTAGGTTTATCCGCTGAATTCTTTATCATACAATAATATTCTTGCAGAGACTATACTGCAATATTTTTGCTCTCCAATCCTTTGCATCGATTGTCAACGGGTGGCCTTACAGAGAAGTAGTTGGACTACAACCACATCAGTTTGCTCAGTTTTCATGTTGATGGATTTGAAGGGTGTGTGAATTTCAAGTCGGAAGCACCTGTCACGATGGGCCAGACGGTTATGTAGGAAGCCCTACCGAGTTTTGGTAAGGGACCCTCATATAGGATCCTGCACGCCACCTTTTCATCGTATCAATGACCCTCCTCATCGTTTTCCTGGCAATAAATTCCAAATGCTTGTTCATGAATGGGTGTATGTTATCCGAGTTTATAGATTATTATACGATGGAATTGTTATGGAGCTTTATTATTCAATTATCCAAAATGAGAACGGTAGGTTCCCGTTATGAATTAAATTTTCATTATGTTCGCTAATTCGAATCGAGAAAAAAATGGATCAGAAGACGCCAGAGGACACATGAGACCCGTATGATGCGCATACCTACATAATTTTAATTCATCTCTCATATAGCACACCTTTATCTAGTTACTTAAATCTAATTTTAGTTCGACCGGTCTGAAGTTCTCCTCTGTTGCCTCCATCTCTCTTTAATTTGACGTAGGAATATGATGCTCCCCAGAGTCACATACTTGAAAACCATGTATTGTTCTCTATTTTCGAGCAATGTTGAGTACAACATGAATAAGAAGTTGGTGTTTGATTTGGCCTTCAGCGGATTCCACAACTGTCCTACCATTTCTTAGAAAACCTCTGTCGAATCCGTCATTTGGCTCAATTACCCAACATTATTGTAGAGTTCTCTTGAAACGCCATAAAAAACATAAGTTACGATGTCACACATTAAGGTATACCTGCCAATCATGTAATAGTCGTTTTTATTCATCAACAAACTTCCTTCCCATTGCGCATAATCTTCAACGAAAAACGTCTTTAAAACAAGAAGAAAAGAAAGAGATCTCATAAGATTTAGGTATAAGAATGATCCCATAGATTTACAATAATTAAGCAGTAAACCTCTGAGAACTCTGACGTTTAAGTGGAAGGCCTCTGAAAGAGTGAGCTTATCAGTCAAAAACATCTGCCTTTAACCTCTTCATGTCTTCCACGACCGGTCGCTGATGCGTCGTTGGTATCGGTCATGATAACCTGTGTTCGAACTTGACATAAAATGTGTTGGGACACGCTAGTAGGGATGGACGTAATTTCAGTTTTATCTTCATAGCCTTTTCCCTCGGTTATACGGAAAAAGTAATGGGTAGGACTTTTAACTTGGAACCGGTTGCAGGGGAAGAGCTCAAAGGAAGAAGCGAAAAAAGCTGGTAGCAAGTAGTGAGCTTTGAGACGAGGGGAGTGGAGGTAGTTGTTCCAACTGACATGTGCCTTCTCCTCCTGTATTGATGGGAGATCGAGCGACCACCGTCGTTGACACTTTCAACGTCATGGCTGTTGATCCCCCAGCTTGTGTAACCTGATGTGTCCAAATGAAAAACTGGATTCTACAAACTAACTACATCATTTTCTTCCTAGAAGCTGGAATCCCATTGCACAATCGTGGAACTTCTTTTCTCATGGTATCGGTTCTTATTGGTGATAAGGGTTGCCTATTAAATAAAATTATTTCTCATTCCCTCTTGTGCTCATGGTTTTATTCATTTTTGGGAACAACCTTCCTAATATTATTAGAGAACTTATTAGAGAATAATTTATTTGAGAATATTGACCTCGGAGGTCTTCCTAGTCTCAAACTTATGTACAGTAATGGTTGATTTCGGAAGATGTATGAATAATACTGGAGAAATCAATGAATGTCCTCTGGAATGTTTGGAGAAACTGTACCAATGAACTTGACTTAGAAACTCCTCGTCGAGTTCAATAGTCTATCATCTAAGTTGTACTAATTTGAAGATATCCCCAAGTGCCACACTGTCTGTATTCATTGTTGTAGGAACTTTGAGCGTGATGGGCAAATATCAAGGACAGTCTTCTCGTAAACTTCCCCTCTGACTCATACCTATTTCAAAAAACCCAGATAGCCTATAATCCAGTCTAATCCAAGACAATCTGAATCTCTTTGTGCTCGGATTACTCCTGTCACTATTTGAAATTCAATGGGAACGAACAACATTCAGACGATAGACCAGAGAAACGCTATGAGGGGGTTTTCCAGCAAACTCACTGACATTTCTTGTTGATTTGTCTGTTACGCTAACAGCAGCCTGAATTCAGCGAAGTTAGGTTTGTTTCAGTGGAGTTCAGGAGTTGGCCTCCAGATTTTGATCCAAGATGCGATCCCAGATATTATAAGATTGTTATTTTAACGTTGGACATCGTCGGCCGGTTATGCAATTGAAATTATTTATTGTTCGCAAAATCCGCTCGTCAACCCGTTGATTTATTCAGTTTGTATAAATCAACGAGGCGATGACGGTGGTTAACGTATGCAACGCATCGAGATTAGGTGTGAGATAATTGTGGCTAACAAGTGGATGGTGATAGGGGGTAGCTGCAGAGGGGTCCCTAATAATATTTGCTTAAGGCGGAGGTAATGATCGCCCCAACAGCCCGACGCGGCCGCTCTTGGTCTCCCAGAAGTGGTCGCTAATTGCTGTATCAAAACTGGTCAACTCGCCTCGTTAAAAAGTCATTCCCCGCGAGTCCCTGTGCTCTTGAAGATAACCATTCACTCCATTCCACCCGTCTTTCTATTGGTCAGACAATTAATTGTATATCAATAGAATACCAGGAAAACCATGTAAATCTGTTTTTTCTTCGGAAATAAGGTTTTGAGCTTTTTCTGTAAACGGAGTGTGGTAAACGGTGTTTCATCTAGGGGAGTCATTGTTCGACACACGAGTAGGTAGTTTTCGCTCTAGCGGCAAAAGAATATTGGAAAAACGTGAAAGTCTGTGGAAAACGCGTAGTGAGTCTGTGGACTTTTGGAGTGAAGTGGAATCTAGGAATCCTTAATTCCTCGAAAACCCTCAGTTAAATCAAGTAGGTAAGTTCCCAATTCGCCCTGATGAGGGCAATTTAGTTTATACAGGTAAAAAAGAACATACGGCTGGATTCATAATCACCAGTTTAAAGAAATGAAAAAATAAAAAATAAAAGTTCCATTCATGCAGCTTGAGTTGATGATTGAATTTTCAAATAATAATTTTAACCGATTTGGTGGGTGATTCGTATAGGAAATTTCACGCTGATTCCGAATATACCATATCCCTATGTTTAAGATGGTAATTCACACCAAAAACCTCAAAAAACACGTTTTTTTTAAGCGATTTTTGGCTCTAAATTTACAAAATTTGACCCTTTGGAGTACTCCAAAATTCTGGCCAACGAACTCATCCTTTCTTTTGATATTATTGCCATTTTAAATTTTTTTTGGATTGACACACACACACACACACACACACACACACACACATACATATATACATATAAAAAAGTGTTAAATTTCAGAAATCGTTTTAGAATGGTCTGAAACGGATTTCCATGAAGAAAATTTTCAAAAAATTTGTATTACAACAATTTTGAAGCCATTGCAATAGCTACATTTTTTTCGAAAATTCGCTAAAAAATAAAGAATAAATAAAATAAATAAATGTGAAATCAAATATATTCCCCAACTTCTATTCCTCTAAATGATGATGATCCTTGACTGAATTCATGTGAACAATTAGGAAGCGATGCTCCACTAGCACTTGACGGACGTTTTACATGCTTGATAAAACCTGTGTATCAGTTCATGCTATAACCAGGCCTAGACGTTAGGGATTAGTTTTTCCCTTTTTCTATCAAGACATGCGATAAATATCTCATCCTGATTTGTGACATAAAAATTAAAGAAGGTGGCAAAGCTGTATATGATATCAAACACGTCATCTTATTGATTTTCTCATACATATTCAAAAGGAAAACTCTCAACTAAGACTATATACTCTGTAATTACACCACATTCAAGTAATTGATTAATATCTATTGGGGTTCGGTAAATAGAAACTTACCAAGGTACCTAATCGTCGATCGTTGTAATCGTCTTGGTCGACCTATAATTAATTTAGCCAGTTATGTATAGTTAGTTATGAATATATTTATTTCATGAGCTAAGTAATATAGTTAGGGGTGTAGTTGAAGGGGGGGGGG
>JAEMON010000001.1:46465389-46481852 GCA_030264115.1 Lygus lineolaris | reverse complement strand
ATTTTTGGAGTACTCCAAGCGGTCAAATTTTGAAAATTTAGTATCGAAAATCGCTAAAAAACGTGTTTTTTGAGGTTTTTGTTGTGAAATACCATCCTAAACAGAGGAACATAATGTATATTTGGAATCAGCGTGAAATCTCCAATGGGAATCACCCACAAAATCGGTTAAAATTATAATAATAATTTTATTCTTTGAAAATTCGCCATCTACTCATGCTGCATGAATGGAACTTTTTTTCCCCATACCTTGGCTTTTTATTACGAGGGTCTTTCTAATATCATGATTCTTTGAAAACTATGAATTATTGAAAGGACGAAGCAATTCCACTATTAGATTAGTATACAAATCATCAAAAGATTGCCTCAAACTTTATATTGACAAGAGGGCAGGTTTAATAAAATTTCAATCTCGTTTTCCAGATTATTCATCCATTGTTTGGTGAATATTATACAGTTTTTTTGTTTCCTGGTACATTTGGTTTCAGGGACTTATTTCCCTTCTTAAAATAGGTACTTTTAATAGGTTAAAATATATGTATATTCTCAAGCTTCTGGTTTTATTTTAGTTAATTAGTTAAATACGATTGATCGTTCAACGAATCACAATCATGTAACCATGCGATGGCGTCATTCTTTTGTTAGTTGTAGCATTCCGTATTTTGTGACGCGACGGGAATGTTTGGCTGACCTCCTACGAGTATACCATCAAAAATATGCCCATCTTCAAATTCCCCCTCATGTGTAGTACCCCTGCATTTTGATTCAAGGAGGTTATAGACTCGGTGATAAATATAGGCCGTTAGAATTTTGAAAGTGTTGTCGTTAGACTCTTTATGAATGACATACCTTTGCCTAGTCGTGTGATCCGTAGATTACTCTGAGTATCTAAATATCTAACCAACTTTATATAGATAATAAACAATTTCGAAGATAATAAAAGATTTCAACAATTTCCGGGCACCCTTGGACTGAGTGTGGTTCTGTTCGCTTTGTTATTTTACTCTCATTTCAAGACTCGAGGTTGAATTCACGGTTGAATTGATCAGATGTTCCGAAATTTGAATTGGTATTTGGAATTTCCATCATTGAAGGACTCCTACAAATCGCTGCAGAGGTGAAACCATTTCCTTCCCCCACCCTAATCCGGGGAACTGAAAAAATGCCTAAAAGACTTAAGCCAATTTTGATGTGAGACGATGCGATTTCGTACAGCGCCTACCTCCATTCATTGGTCCCTTTGAGCTTCAACCTGTTTATAGCGTTGTTGGAAAAAAGCTGAACAGATGAGCAGAGAATCCCAGGCGTTAAAAATGAAATGGGAGGAAATTTTGTCAAAAGGTCTATAACAAGATCTGATATATTTAGGAGTACGACGGCTGGTGAGGTCGGTCGCTTCATGGGTTTTTGAAAATGTGTATCAAAAGGAACTCGTCTAATTGAAGCCAATTAGAGGTGTGGGTTTTTTGATCTGACGATAAGAACATCCCCTCGAGTTCTCCTGCCGTATCATCCCCAAGCTTCTCAGCTGTGACGGTAGGTAGGGGTGGGGTTGAAAGACTGTTGATGCACCTCCTCCCCACCAGGCGGATTACCTAAACAGTTCGAGATTAGAGGGGGGGTTCTTTATCGTCTTCGAACATTTTGTTGTTAATTTATCGTTGGCTTGTTCATATCTCCAACGAGGTAATAAATTTGTATGTCTTGTCATTCAGGGAACGAATTGAAGGATCATAGGAGGTTTTCCCTTCTCTCTCAACAGGGCTGGGTTCGCACCAATCGTATCTTAGTTTATTGTGGATTGTGGAATCAAATCAATGATAATTTATTCCTGATGAGCATGAAGGTATGATGGCATAAGTATGAAATAATGAGCTGGTGGCAGTCTTCAGGATTTAGAGATCTCTCTAGCGGATCCGATTCTCACTCCATAAGAATCATTCGGTACTGCAGCGCTTGTTTGGATCGAGTGTGTGTTACTGGAAACCCCATGATCATACTTGTGTACAAATTATTATATGCCACGCACTCGGGTTCAGCACTGGTGTTTGCGATGCAGCAGTTCACGTAAAATATGCGATCCGACCCTAGATTGAGAAGAGAGAAGAGAGAGAGAGAGAGAGAGAGAGAGAGAGAGAGAGAGAGAGAGAGAGAGAGAGAGAGAGAGAGAGAGAGAGAGAGAGAGAGAGAGAGAGAGAGAGAGAGAGAGAGAGAGAGAGAAAGAAAGAGAGAGAGAGAAATCATTTTATTTGTCGAAAAACACAAGGTGCATAGACAATTGTCAAATTTTATGTACATTTCTTCAAATTTTACAGTGGAGAGCTCTGCTAGGTCTTGAATATTCGTCGAAGAATACTTTTTACGCGAGGGATCGCTGAGGGAAAAACAGGGGTGGAGACGATTTTTGCTCGTAACCACCCCCAGGGAAAAACCTCAGCTTGACTGTGGTGGGCAAGGGGTACCTGCGAACAGAGGTACAGAAATAAATTAGCGAAGCTTGTATGTTCTCGAAGCTGTAGAGACACATGAAAGAGACATAGGTATAAGCTTCCCTCAGTTTAGTTTGCCTATTACGAATACGTTTATAAGAGTATGTTTATTTGCCTAGGCCTGCTTAGAGTTATCATAATATCACAGTTTACTGACAACAAAACTTAGAGACTCAAAACGTCAATTTAAAGCAAGCACGAGTACTAGGACAAATATTCCTCTGATGCAGTTGAAATTTATTAAAGATAATTATGTAATTACGTTATGAGACTAAAAACCGTAATTTAAAGCAAGCACGAGTACTAGGACAAATATTCCTCGGCTGCAGTTAAAATTTTACTAAAGATAATTGCTTACGTTAAGAACTCGAAAAACATGAGGTCAAAATTTGTCATCCTTAATTGCATTAAAGAATTCGTCAAAAGTGTACGGTGCAAGTTTACATAGAAATCTGGAAATGCTTCGTTTAGAAACTGTTTTGTTGAGGTTACGTACGTTCCCAGGTAATGCATTGAAGAATTTAATCCCCCACCAGTTAGAAACATTGCTGGTAACATTCTATCTACTGAAAGGAACCACCAAATTATTGACAGTACGTGTAGGATATTGGTGATTTGCGACTTTAAAATCATCCCGATGGTAATGTATAAACACTACACACTCGAGAATAAAAATAGCAGGAATGGTTAGAATCTTAAGCTTTATGAAATAGTCTTTACAATTCTCTCTGTAGCCTAAACCTGATATTGCTCTGACCGCACGTCTGTGGCAACTGAAAATCAGGGATGCTGAAGGGGAATGGCCCCAACAGACTATAGCATAGGTTGCCCGGCTAAGAAACGTTGCATGAAAAGCAGTGAGCACAGCGTTTGGGGACAATATTTATCAGGAAGCCTGCGAAGAAGAAATATTACACTGTTTAGTGATTTGGCTAGATCCTCACAATGTGCATTCCAATTTAATTTAGGATCCACCAGCACTCCGAGGAACTTGACTTTCTCAGGGTTTGACTCGAAAGTCGATAGACTTCTCAGCCCGAATACCATAGTTTGCGTTTTTGAGTTATTCACTGACAAACCATTCAGATTAAACCAGTTTGTAACCACATTAAACCATTAAATTGTTCAGATTAAACCAGTTTGTAATTGTCGTATGATAACCGACATGTTCTACTCACCTTGAGTTGATTCCATTATCTTCACCACTCTCCCGCTAATTGCTCATTTTAATAATTGTACAGCTCAGTAACACTAAAGTAAATGAGCCAACAGCCATTAAAGAATGTAAATTGGCAATCAATTATGACATTCCTGCCGTTTCCAAGTCATTGGTGCACCTGAACTGAGTTCAATAAAATCCAAACTCAAAGAATGCGCGATTATTTATGTCTTGGTTGCTTAGTCTTTGCGTTTGTCTTTGTAATATCTCTGCTTTAATTATTGTTACAGTGCTACAAAGTTGTCTCCACTCACCTCATAAGGGACACGATATGAAATTGAGAGCGATCGAAGCTTGGGCAGGAAAAATCAAAGCTCATAACTTGTTGTCACGACAAATAACGTCAATTTTGTACTCCCTGACACCAACTGACTTCGATTTTTCACTCCCTGAGTTGCATTCTAGGGGAAAATGCATTATAATACAAAGGATGTCGGTGACAGTTGTACGTCAATGTGCGTATAGCTGGTGTGTATCCAGTGCATCAAGTAAACTTCGTTTGGAACGATCAATGAAATATCCTTAATCGGTGTTAACTGTTTCTCGTAACCAAAATTATGAAGGTAAGAGTTGGTTACCTACAATAGACTTGTTTCTCGTACCAATAACATATTTATAATTTTTTGTAAAGCCTTGGGAGTAGGTATGCAGGTAGGAGATATTCAGGTGGAATATCTATGGGGGTGCGTATGTATATCTACCGAACATTCATTGGGATCCGGCGAGAAGGCTCAATTTCAACGATAATTCTTCCCTTCACCACGGTTGATTTTGATTCTATACTCCTTTCGATTCGGACCGCTCATGTGCTGGTTTTCTCCTAGTAGTTATGCGAGTTGGTTTCGCCTAGTAGGTAGGTTACAGAACAGTGATGAGTGCGGTTGTTGAAATTGCATAGATGTGGGTGTTGAAATCGATGGGTGTCTCACAGCCTATCTAAGCTCTACATATTGAAGCTTACCTATGTTATTGTCAATCGAACTCGGTTAATTATACTATTTCGGTCATCATAATAGACGTGATGGAGAAAAAGAGCCGTGGATTTGTAATTTTAAGGAACGAATCAAGGTTGTTGTACTACGAATTATTTATTGAACGAAATATTCAGCGGAATACGTATAATGTAAAAATAAGTCCTATCTAAAGACTAATGGCCATTAGATAATACAAAAATTAATCGATCTGGCCGGGAAGTGAACTCTGGTCGCTTCCTTCGTAGGCAGATTTGTTGTCCAACTCCAAGGTGTAGCATACGTATTCAACGCCGATAGCTGCGTCACGTTCGAGTGTCTGCCGAGTGTGCTGCTCATGGTGAACCGTTGGGAGAATCGGAAGAAATTTGAAATCCTCAGACACGAGGAGAGTAGTTGTCCACACTGGTTTGATAACTTATGCCTGGAAATGCGCCAAGGAATTCCAGGTACTGTTTGAATACCGGAACTTAATTGCAGGAGTGAACAGAGAAGAGCTATACTGCCTCTGGATGTCTTGGCTACAACAGAGAACGGGGCCATGAGACCATTGGCTCATTGTGGCGAGAGATATGATAGAATTTCGATGAGGAAAGGCGGTACTTACAGGTTTGATCGTCGTTGTGCTGGTTCCTGAGAATTCTGGAAACAACTGAGAGAGGAATCAAGAATACTGGGACCTTGTTCAAAAACAGAAAAGATTGGCGACTCTACGAGCTATCCATACGAAGACTGAGGAGTTGAAGAGAACTTGCGGAGCAAAGGCATGATGTCACAAGCCCCACTTCTTCATTAGTCAACCCCAATTAGTCCTTCACACCCCACAGATCAGTCGCAATCACTTTGCCACATGAACCATCTAAATAACAACTAAACTAACAACTTGCAATTTTCAATTAAAATTAATTTCTTAGTACCTATACGCATAGAAGGAAGAGACCTGTCCTGATCAAAAATTAGCATGTGTTGACAATCCGTCTCTACGAAAGTTTTTCTTGGCTCTAAAAAATTCGTTCCACTTCATGTGCGGGTATATTTTTCTTAGACGTTTTAAATACATTCACCTTCCTGTTCAACACTGCTGCGTTCTGCTTCAACTCTACACACCTATAGTAAGAACCAAACCGCTAGATCATCACAAGGCGTGGAAAAAAGAAAAAAAATGCGGTTACGAATTTCGAGAGGCTGATACCACATGAAAAACGTAGTTAAGTGAAAATCACACAGAAAGAGGTTGGATATTGGATGAGTGGTTTTGGTTTAATAGCAGTGGATGAGAAAGAAGGGATAACCATGTGATTGCACCTGAAGATGATAGGCTGAGGGAAGTATGACCAATGGGTGGTGATGAGATGAGGGCAGTAGAATGATGAGATAGGGCCCAGGGAGATGAGCCGGTCAAAACTCTGGCGCCAGGGCTCCCACCACTGAATCTCATTGGGATTAAGTCCTTAAAAACCCGCGAGGCTATACTTATTTAAACCTCGTTGGGGCCCTCCTCGCGCGGGGGCCCCCTCACATTATCTGCTCTTGGACAAACAACGCCCCCCTCCACACTCCTTCTTCATACCCTTCCATCCAGCCTGCCCTGGCGTCTTCCAAACCCCCTGGCCTCAGGTTCCCCGGCGCCCTCGCCCCCCGGGCGACCATGCCCTCCTGCCACTTCGCGATTTTAATACCCGTTATTCGATAATTGAATCGATTTTTTATGGGGTGCAAGCTCTTCGGGTTCTCAGGGGTTGTGGTAGATCGGCCGTTGGCTTCAGGGAGATGCAGACAACAATGGACTCGTTTTCTCGAATGAGCTCCGCATCACGTAAACCCATCTTCTGTACCAAGTGCACCAGGGACCTATATTGATGATCCAAAGAGTGCACATCTTCAGTGGTCTTGGATGAAGGAATATTCTACCTTATGGTATATCGTTGTTCAACCAGGCATCGGAATGTGCTACATTTATTTCGAGGGGTCCATAACTTTTCAACGATCAATAATCTGATGAGGTATCATTTCTTTGAAGGACGATTCACAATGTACCAACTTCGATTAAAGATACAATACGGAATAACGGTGTCAACAATTGGTTACCTACTTACTTGAAAACTTATTGTCAGGAATGCAGTCATTGCATGAGATAACTCTGTTGGTGTTGTTTGAGTTTATGCAATTCTTAGCGAATGTCACAGTCCGGAGTTTCAACATGCGAGATTCAGCCATGGTCAAAACCAAAGCTTCCATGGAGTGACATACGCATGTACTAAGTATACAGTGTTTCACTGCGACACACCTACGGATAATGAGAAATGGAACTCTCTCCAACCCCGGGGAGGGGGGGGGGGGGGGGGGGGGACCGGAGTTTTATAAAGGAACGGAATAAGTGCTGAGGACACCCCTCTACCCTCTCTCTTGTTACTATCACTAAAAATATATATTCTCATGTAGGACAAGACCTTGATCCTCATCTTATATTTCGCTGTTATGAGCTGGTCAAAAATCTCTCCCGCTATCACTATTCCGTTGTATGCAGTCGGGATGACAACCTATTGCGGACTGGGTGACGGCCTAGTATTCCTATTACTTTAATCACTAATCCACAACGTTTCTACGATATTTCGTCCATGTCAATACCTCCGGTGCATCTCAGGGGAATGATTGATGATCGCGCACTGTATCTGAAAATTGAGATGTTAGGATTATGATAATATTTATAGACAATGCTAATTCACTGACTGTTCGTCCTCTGGACGGGGGATGTGGGTAATGACAATAAAACCTCATCTTGGGTCTTCTTTTTTGATGTTGGATTTCTTCGGTGATTTCTTCTCTCTCAGCCAACTCTCGTTAGTCATCTTTGGGTTTTGCAGTGATGTGGCCGCTTCGCCTGTGTAGGGCGTCTATCGTACAAGGAATCGTTTGTATGTAAGATGCGAACAAGGGACCATGAAGAGGAGGGGAGTTCTCTTCGCCTCTAACTGTACCTGGAAACCCATTCATGAAAGGTCCGCGATATTTTAATTACCGGTCTCGTTGGCCCTGTTGCCTTCAGTCCTCGTAAAAAAATGGGATGAGTGAAGCGAAGCGGGAGGGGGTGGGGGGTTCGCTCATAAACTGGTTCTCCAAACGGCCTAACTGAAGCAGCCTCGGGTCTTCCTGCACAGCTGAACCAAACTGAAAGGTGCGGTGGAAGAAGGGATCCAATATTTGTTTATTTTGAACACGTCCGGTGGCCACTGGAGTCCTTTTCTTTCAGCTACCCTTCCACTGTGTCCACTGATAATTCCTTCCGAGAACCAGCCACCATCCTGCGGCCTCAACCACTTAGTCGCTCGCCTCTCCTTGAGCATTAACATTAAACTCGCTGCTACCTACTTTATTGGCCTTTAACTCCCATTAATGTAATGCCCGGGTAAACAACTTCAACCAGAGATACTTTTACGGTTTTCTCGGATATTACCTTTTGATTGTATATTTTCCTTGCTGACAATGTTTAAACGGAGTAAGATTTTTACTAACCAGGACGGTCGCAAATCACTCATTAGCACATGTTTATCCTCTGAAATTGGCTTGGGCTCTCAATTTTCCTGACACTAGTTGAATTTTGATGAAGTCGAGGGCACTCCCACCTGATGGCGAACCTGAGAATGAGAGCAGTGATAGTCTTGACAAAACCGGATCGCACGGCTATTGGACAACCATGTACTATTCACTTCTAGCCGTGTTTAAATGTGTCATATTGACTCAACTTATTAATGACGAACTAAAATACAAATCCATTTCTCTGCTTGGTACCTATTACAGATGCGAACGGTACATAAGTGGAAGAGTTTCAGCAGTGGGCAACCCTGTGATTCATATCAACCATTATGGAAGGGAGGATATCTGGCCAGAATAAAAATTATTACTGTAGGAATGAATATTGCATTCATACGACATAAAGCCATGTATCACTCTAGAAGTACACGCGGTTCGGAATTGAAACAAATCCATGAAACCAAAAATCACCATGGACCGTATTGACCGCAAAAAATCTGACAAGTATTGATCAGGTCACGGCGTGCATCATTGACAAAAGGATTGCAGCTATTGTGAGAGAATTACCACGGGAGTTGCTTGTTTTGATGGTGGTGGTGGCCACCTCGAGGGGAGGGGTGCTGTCACCACTCTGATTGTTTTGGACTCATGTGGTCCGTACTATCACCCGAGAAGAGTTCCCCTCCCCTGTCTCCCCAACCATCACCTCCACGTCGGATTGTAAAATGGTGGTTGATAGGTATGTTGCCATCTGGTGTGGCTCAGTTCTATTGTACTAGAACTTCTACAGCTGTCCAACCAGGTCTCCCTCTATTGTGCCCCCGGCACCGCCATCTTTACCCTGAATTTCCGAGACACCTTCCTCTTCGCTACGAACCCACCCAAAGGGGCTTTTTTTCCCCCAGTGCTTTTTGTATCATTCCCGTATTTGCCATTAGAGCTTGAGGACCCTCCCCTCCTTCGGTTATGGTACAGACGTGATGCCACATCCTACATGCTGTATACGCACTAACATCGTTACATCGTGCGTTTTATGTGAATCCGACCAACGCTTTATGTTGGGACGGATCAATGTGGGGAAATTGGTGCTGTTCCCATATTATAGATACGAGTCCGAGTACAAGGGTCTTACCTTTTGTTCCGTCGATAATGTGAGGCATAGTCGGCCACTACCTCTCAGGCCAAATACTAGAGACCTAGACCTCAGGGTATTCGCTAATACCTAGAATACGTGGAGAATTCGCCATGGTTTGCGAATACTTGTCATGCGCTGTGTAGACGGAATGGCAAAGAAACGGGGATGATTCCATCGTAGAGATGACCATCATATGACAAGGGGATACCTTCTATGTGTGTAAACGTGTGAAGATGTCACTTAACGTTGAGCAGATTTTGATGGCGCACAGTGCTTCAATACTCATTCGGTGACAATTTTACTCGTATGAAAAGGGGTCAAGTATGCAACGGGTTTCTCGTTTGATCACCTCCCACTTGGTAACTTTCAATGACGGTATTCAGAAGCTGTGATGTTATAGGATGGTGGAACTGACATTATTTGATCTGACCTCAGTTCCAGTTAGAAGTGATTTACGATATTTGGGGGTTTTGTGGGTTACCTATTTATTTACTGACCTTGATCTGATAGGCAGAACAACCACGCTGTATCCATACTCTTCCGGTCTTGTGACAAGGCTCATTCGTGATTAGCTTAATTTAACCTTCAAGTCTTCTTGACTATAGGTTAAATTAAGTTAATAAAGAAGGAGCCGTGTCACAAGTCCGGAAGAGTGTGGATATCGCGTGGTTGTTCCGCCTATCAGATCAGCTCGGTAAATAAATAAACCACCAAACTGTGATGTTGTTTGCCTTCATACTGCATAATTTCTCAACGTTATTTGATTTTGTTCACCTTTTTTAAGAACAAAAATTACCACCCAACTAGTAAGTAAGAGAAAGTAAAAACGCTGCAAATTACAACACAACGGGGCACAACTAGACCCCAAATGGGGTCGGTACACCAACAAAAAGCCGCAAAAGGCTGACGGATGAATTTGTCTTTAGATATTTGGATTCCAGGTACGTATCTGGAAAAGTGAAACATCAAATTTTGAGGGGGTTAAACAATCAATTTTCGTGCTCGATTCCAAAGCTTCATTTTCGAAAATAATAAACCAAAAGTAGGGCAGCAAGACGAGAAAAAAAACGACACTTGTGGAACCACATGAAAAGATAAATTAAAGTCTCTGAAGCAGGGGAACCGGTCGGACATAATATACCAGTGGGGAAGAAGCCAGTTTTATTCTTCGCTCTCAACCAACCCAAGTTGGCAGGTCGATTTTGATACTTTCCTAAATTTATATGTCTGTTCCACAAAGTCCATCCATGGAAAGGGAAAAATTGCTGAACTCGTCATCCATATTTCCCCTGAATTTTCTCACGCTCCCAACTCCCTTCCTGTTTTCCGCCTGCCAACCGCGGAAACGCCGCAGCTTCTTAAAACGTTGAGCTCTCGTTCGTGCAAAAACCATAAAGTGAAAAAGCTGTATTCACGGCCCCGTGATTTACTAGTAGACCTTCTCGACAGAAGGGAATAAAAAATGAACGAAGGTTTTAAAGTGCAAGGTGAATACATTTTTAAATACAGCCTTTCGCAGATTTACGGCTTGACGTAATAACACGTTTCAGGCTTCTCCGTCATTAACGTCTTCAAACTTGGAAACATCCTCTTGGAGCCCTCTAGGAGTCATTTGTATGTCGATGTATTGTTTCCATATTTCTTTGAAACATCCTTCAGAGTTCAGGGTTCGCTGGTCCTTAACTGGTGAACCACTTATGGCTTCAAATACTAGGAACAAAAATGTAAAGTTGTAATCATTTTGGAAATGATTTTGCTCTCATCCAGATAGCTGATTAACCCGTGCGTTGCACAGGATTGTTTGGTGATCGGTTTGTAGGTACATGTTGTGTAACCTTACGGCATTAATTGGGCTATATCCCTTTGTCCCCATCCCCTCTCATTCTACCTCTTGAAATATATCTGTTGATGAAGTGATTGACCAGCTAGCCGTTGTTTCTTTTTGTATCCACAAGCCTTTAGTGGCTGAAGCACGCCTGCTCACGTGGTTCTACAGCAAGATTCACCAAAACTATATGCCGCTGACAGATCGTGCTTTCAAAAACGAACCTCAAGAAAGCTTCAGCCAATATATCCTAGAAAATATT
The DNA here is from genome assembly GCA_030264115.1 of Lygus lineolaris. Lineage (NCBI taxonomy): Eukaryota > Metazoa > Arthropoda > Insecta > Hemiptera > Miridae > Lygus > Lygus lineolaris. The sequence continues at coordinate 46,470,421 of JAEMON010000001.1, read as the reverse complement.
ATCACCAGATATTTGCTTTTATGAAGGAGACTTCATGTTTCACCGGATTGGGCACTGATATTTCACCCAACCGATTTTAACTGAATTAGAGATGAACTTCAGATTCTCCCCTCCCCCCTTCTGAACACACACACACACACACACACACACACACACAAAGTAGTTATCGAAGAGAACAACTCGCAAAAAAATCGAATCATCGTTATTAGGAAGGTACCAATGGTTGTTTCTCGCAATTCTTGTTTTTTTTTTTGTATACCGTCAGAGGTACGATACCTACGTTTGTAAGAATTGTGAGCATATACGAGTACACACCGATCTATATGTTGTTGGTTGTATCTGTACAACGTTTCAATAACATCGGAATAAATTAAACTCAGTTACATCTTAGTTAAATTTCTTAATTTAGGAGTTACCCTAAGGGTTGTCTCTCCAGAGCCTCAGCGGACTTGTCCTAATGATGATACTTCTTCATCGGGGATCAATCCAACGATATCAAACAGTCTGTTTAGTGGAGCATTGAGGAGCGTCACCGTCTGCTGGCTCCGATTTTGCCATGCGAATCGTGTTACTAGACCTTGACGCCCTCAACAATCTTAAGTTCCTATATCTTATCCATTCTACTTCTCGTTCAGAACATAGCTACTTAGCTGATTATATATTGGGGCTGCTTGAAATTCAAATGTACTGAGAGGTATACTTATGATGGCTATTGCTTATTTGCAATGGAATTTACTTTCATGCGAATTAGCGCGAGCACGATGGAAGTTGGCGGAAGTAGAGTCGGAATCGATTTAGTAGGGTTACAGTACTTTTACATGAAAATTACACTTCAGATTGTCAAAGGCCTCCGGAATTGAAAGAAAAAGAGTCGTTTAATTTAATTTCAAACTCTCTACAGAAGCTCTCCGGGTGTCATCATCGGGCACTCCCTGATTCTGTTTGTTTTTAATGATTTGTGATTCGAATGACTGCGTGTGTGAAGTAGTCACATCTACATACATATGTTTATGTATGTAGTGTTACTCCAGACGATATCTCAACCAAGATGATTATCCCTATGATGCTCTAAAATTAAGATAAAAACCTACCTATACCTATTATGCTCTATATATGAAAACAGTCAAACAGTCAATGATAATATTTGAAAAAATAATGAGTTCGTTGGCCAGATTTTTCCGAATACTCTTGAGACTTTTAAATTCAAGGGTCAAAAAACGCTGGAAGACTCTTTCAACAATTTTTTTAAATGAATTGCCATCTCAAACATATAAGAACATAATAATGGTATACGTATGTTCAAAATCAGCTAGACATTTCCCATGAAAAGGGCGCACCAAACATGAAAAGCTCCCATAGGTACCCCAAAACTTGGTTAATATTATCGTTTGATAATTCCCTCATTACTCATACTGCATGAGTGGAATTTTCGTGTATTAAAATTCAGCGTCGAATTTCATTCAGATCCGATCTCTCTCACTTGATTGTTATTCACACTGGAAGGAGATTTCGAAATAACAAAAATTTTAAAAATGGGGATTCCTATTCGTAAAAACAATAATTGTGGGAATCGTCCGTACAATTTTGAAGTACCTACTCAAACAATTTAGATCCGTATTTTTTATTTTTTCGATGTGCATTTTTCAGAATAAGTGCGATGTGCATTGTTAGTGAGGTATTGTGCATTATTAGGAAAAAACGCTTACTGTGTGAATAAAAATCAAGGCGATTGTGATAGGTCAGATTCATTGGATGCTGAATCCGAATCCGCAGTATAAAAGAGTACTTTCTTTTTGAAAAAACAAGGTTGATGTGGATTGTGCATATTGTGCTCGTTTGAAAAAGACGTACAGTAACCAAATTTTGAAGTACTCAAAACATTTTGTGATCCGTATTAATTCCATTATTTTTTTGAAAAATTGAGGTTTGCAATGCAAGTGGGGCACCTGGTATACAAGGTCGAGTGAATAATAGGTGAAAATGATTACATATGATCGAATGACTGAATATCTTGTCTTGTCTTTTCATAAGTAGTTATGAACGACTTCATAGACGCTGCCAATGTGAAAATGATATGTACACGTACTAATTATGATACTTATATGCATTTTTGTTGTATATTATAATATGCAATATACCTACCTTGGTATACAAAGAGCAATTTACTTTCGAATATGGCATTCTTTAAACTCACGATATAATCATGCATGTTCCTTTGATTAACAATATTTATTGTTAAATTTGTGAAGTGGGGAGTTCCTAGAATTGTGGTGGTTCAAATAATGACTCCGGTTCCACAATATACTATAATATTATTGAACTGGACTCATTTGTTCAAACCACAACGATAATATTTTAAGCTACACATATACCTCAGGTAAATTGGGTTCAACGGCATCGACGATGCATTCAGGTGGAACACGGAACGATTTAAAAATTTTCCATCCATCTGGAGTTGGTAGGGGTTCCCTTTATTTGTTGTTACGTTTCTCTGTTGTGTCCCACAGGCAAATGTTTCCGCAGATGAAGTTCCGGGTCAGTGGTCTCGACTCGAAAGCCAAGTACATTCTTCTACTGGAGATCGGCGCTTCAGAAGGACTGAGATACAAGTTCCACAACAGGTACAATTCGGAATGGGAGTTCCAAAAAAAACGAAAATAGAGGGAGGGTAGGACAAAAACGTTTTCGATCTGATCACAGCCATCTTCATCCCCACTTCACTTCGTTAATTAGAGTTTTTGTTGTGATTTAGCCCAACAGGTTGATTTCAGTTGTTTTTCTTAATTTATTTTTAGGCGAATGTTTCCCGCCTACAAAGTACGAGTTATGGGGCTTGACAAAAAGGCCAAATACATTCTGCTCATGGACATCGTTGCCGCTGATGACTGCCGCTATAAATTCCATAACAGGTATAAACGATTTGAAAATATCTCAGGTTTCTTCTCAGAATGTGGTAGTCATGTTGTTCGATATCGTGAGTCGCTGAAGCTCCAACGCCAGTACGAGAGGGTGGGATACGCTTAAGAATACAGAAAATCTGGTTAAAGATTCAAAAACGCAGTTTGATGATTTAAAAAATAAAATGTGTAACGTAAAATGAATACATGGAGAATAGATTCAGACCCTTAAATTCCCACGACTAGAATTAACTGTGAAAAAAATGGTTTCTCATTCAATTTCGTCTAAATAGGGCCTGAAATAAGGTAAAATAGCTTCAGTTTGAAGAATTTCAGTTTTCAGCAAATATTGTCTCTCCGTGAATCAAAGATCGTTTTGAAAATTACTGGGTCAATCATTTTAATTTGTTTCTTTCAAAATTATGATAGATGTGTGAACGACTAGAATAAGTGGAGTAGTTGCGATTCATGATTCCAATAGCGTCCCGTAGGTGTTTGTAATAGGGGATCATGACGTACGTTACTGAAGTAGGTACCTAATCAAAACATTGTGATTACTAATTGCTTCATCAGTTACAGTAACTTCTGGTCTGAATACATACCATCCGATTACTTTTCTATTGAGCCTTCATAATTAGTGAAATCGCTGTGTTCATTGCGTATTTTTTGGTATTGAACGAAAACTAATACACGCAGCCTTGACATGTAATCACAGCCTCGTTGCGGCTTATAAGAAGTTATGAAACGGATATGTTTTTTGATTACTTGAGGCAATCCATAGGAAAAGGGCCTGTAAGACTACATTTTTCCAAACTTTCCCTGTGTCCAAAGAAACACGATGAAACCTTTTTCTATTTTTATTTTCTCAAATTCGTTGATGCTAATTTATTAAAGCTTGCGATGAATCATCAGTGCTATAATAAAGACGTCTTAGCTATGATGTTTGGATATATCGCACCCCTGACAGAAAAGTGGCTCTTCTCGAGAAAAAAAAAAACAACTTTTCAGTACAGGCGAAAATGTGAATCAGCACTTTTGTTTACCACTTGTTGATGCCACTGAGTAGCCCAGTGGACACAAATTTACGTTTTTTCTCTTGTTTTGCTATCCCACGACCCAATAAGAACGATAGGTTTGATTATTAGAAATTATCCGAGACAGGATTCCCAACAGAAAAGTGAAAAACTACTAAGTGTCACTTTTTGCCCCGTCATTATTGTATTTTTACTCAAGATGTCTCTTACATTTTGTTGATCCAACCATGGGTTTTACTCTTTTTCATGACTAAATACTTCCAGTAACGTGAGCCTTTATAATTCTTTTGTTATGGGTACATTTTGTGTACACAATTCACTCAAGTGTATACAATCATTGTCATTTTTAACGCAATTCATATTTATTTTTCATTCAGAGGGTAGGTTAGGGAGTAGCCCTTTAGGCTTGGTCATCTTGGATATTCTAAACTACTGGCACAATCGACTGCCACTAGTTCTGAATTCACATAATTGTTTCTACCGTGTTATTATCTCCACTCAGTAATCTATATCCATTTTCCCAAACCGTCTCGCATCTGAAGGAATTTCAATAGCTGTCTGGTTATTTGTATAGGCCGTTTTGCATTGTCGGTGCTTGTGAATATAAGCCATCTTGGACTGTCATTCAACTTTGAGCATCGTTTCCAAGAGAATTGAAGGTATATTTGGTAGGACCTCGAGCTATGGAATGCCCAACTTTATGTGTAACTAATACCTAGTGCAATCAGTCAACAGGTTGCTTTGATTGTACTTAATGGGTAATCTCAGATCCTCACGATTACTTATTGGTAATATTACTGAATCGTAATCAAAACTTATAGTTCATCATGGGGTAATCGACTTCATTTTTAAATGTATCAGATGTAATCAAAACCAGTAGGTAATCGATTTCCGGAGTCATATAATTCCATACGCCCTCCCCTACGTGCGCCTTGATCTTTCTGAAGTCGGTCAGAATAAGAACGGTGAATGGTTGTTCATGTTGATATAAATATACTTACGAAAATTGGTGGAGAGTGTGAACAAATTCAAATGTTATCACTTGTTGTAGAATCGGAACGTTATGAAGCATCCCTCAGTTGAGTCCCTTCATAGCCCCCC
>JAEMON010000001.1:46437748-46465379 GCA_030264115.1 Lygus lineolaris | reverse complement strand
CCCCCTAATATCCCTATATCCCCCTAATATCTTGAGGTACATTATGTATATCGAATGTCACATCGGGATGAAACTCGAATATAACGGTTATTTCTCCTAGCACAACAATTCTACCCATTATTGAATATTGAAATGCAATATCGATCGAATTAGCTATGATTGAGCCAAGTATGAGAATCTGATAATAAAACAGTTTTACATAGCAAAACAATCTCCAACAATGTTTTCTAGGTAACTTAATCTGTTTGTTTTGTTGTGGTTCCCTGACTGTATGACAGCTATGTGCAGCAACAAGTAGGACATGAATCCATCCAGACAATCATGTTTCCATCTTCATTCCGACATTCATATTAGATCGAGACACTAAAATAATGTTAAAAATTTTCTTCCCTTCATGTTTCCGAGGGGTGGATGATGTTATAGGAGCTGATGGAAACGGCCAAGTAGGTATATAACTACTTACCTGAATCTTTTTGCATTGTTCTCCGTTTGAGCACCAATTACGGTAGACGATAATTGCCCTTCTTCCATCCACTAAAAACTTTCCCCGGCTTACGTCTGCTGAGCGGCGATCACGGATTGAAGACGGAAACTAATTTTCACAATATCGATTAAAGCGCAAAGTCAATAACAATTTATATGATGTTGGGCGTGTAATGCTATCATGAAATTATTATAACCTGGAGGCGCTGTTCCCTCGGAAAAATTATGTTACTATAATGTGAGGCTCTCATTCTGAAAAACCGTGAAATAATGAAATGAATTATTGCAAATGCAGATACTATGAATGGTACCCCCCTATATTGCAGTCGAAATATTCTCAACAAGATGCAATACCCTACCGACTATGTTTCTTCAGCCTGATCATGTTGTGCCCCTAAAAGAATTATCTGCCCCTTACAACTCTCCTATTGTAAGAAATGTTTTTTCATGTATAGGGTGAGAAGTAAAGCATGAAAATAATGCTTTTAATTTTTTTTAAAGCCAATTGATTTCGGTGTTTTTTTTATTTTTTTTGTTTTTGTTTTTTTATAAAAAAAGTTATTGAAAAACACGTGATTATTTTGGTATGATTTTGAATATGACAACATGGGGTAGTAACCAGGTATATTCGGATTCAGCGCAAAACTTCTCTTAGTAATAAAGAGAGAACGGATTTTGTCCAAAAATCTCATTTTGCGAGCACAGTGTGGCGATAGGGAAGGTGGAACAGCAGGACCCGTCTTCAAATCGTCAGCTCTCTAACGATAGTTGCAGCAATTTTCCCAGTTCTTATCTTGATTTTGAATGACAAACGCATTGTTTCAGTAGCTCAGGTTTGAAATCCAGTGAAGTCGCACGACATTTCTAAAATAATGTTTCTCAAACAGTGAAAATTACGTCGCCCCTCGTCCTTTGTCCAATACCTAATGTTTTCCTCGGCTGTCTCCAGGGAATTCCCAAACCCGCAACTACTTCACTATTATTAGTCGAGCGAAAAAGAAAGGAACAAACACAAACAGAGCTTCTTCAAGCGACTAAATGCTCGTTTGCGGAGGACTTTTCCTCGTAGGTGTCACAAAGTCGGCTAATTCTAGAGCGGCGTCGCCTCCATTTTTCCGTTTGGTGGACTTCCCGCGGTGGTCGCCAGATGAAATTATTGTTGCCGAGCGAAGGGAAAATCAAAGGGGAAACGCGTTGAATTGTGCGGGCGTGGCGGCAGGAGCTTCAGCGATGAGGTTGAAACGCCCCCCACTGTAGTCGGCCCTACAGCATGTTTTGCATGTGAAGCTATATTTGGCCTTTTCGAAAGCCACATCTCCTACCTCTCCCACCACCATCACACATTCCCTCTCTATTGTCCCATTCAGCTTATTCGTATCGGGGACTCACATCCGGGCTTCCACTTGGAAAATCGATACACGTAGTTGGATGAATTATTCGTCGGATTTTTCTTTCTTTACATCTCCCAGATTGAATAAAGTTATAGCACACAGCCTCAAACATCCAATTATCAGTATGCATAAAAAAATGAAAACAATCAACAGAAATTAGGATATATCCAATCGAACTTGCTCTGAGTTTTTTTCCTAAGAAGATAGGGGGACTTTATGGGTTCTGGTTCTCAGTAATAAACTCATAATTGAAGAAGTTCATAGTTCCACAATCACTGAAAATCGGTCGACAATGGTTCTTTGAAAATTTGCGTATCAAGTCATAATGCATGACTGGGACTTTTTACTAATTTATTGATAGAGAATCCAAATCAGTTGTTAGTATAGATGCGCAGTGGGGTGGACACAGCGCTCCCGAGACTCTCCCAAAAAGAATTTTGATCCGATGCAGGAAAGAAAGAGAATGCCTGAAAGGGCGCAAGAGCTGAAAAGATTCATAATAAGAGATCGTTACATATCCAAAATCATACGCGTAACTGTAATTCTATAGCAGTAACCTAGTTTTTGTGGTCTTCACCTCCCAACGTCTCATCATCGATGTCACCGCCGTCGAAGAGGACTGAAGCCCTTGACAGTTGAAGTATGAGTGCACTCGTACGAGTATCTTCGCGAACCGAGAATCTCAAAGATCCCATGCGAAAGAAAATCCGTCGGAAGGAAGAATTCCGATTCAACTCCCCTTGCCTCGTAATAGTCGCCTTGTAATCTATGACTCGGTACTCCGAGTGCATTACAACTTTTTATTCGCGGCTCCCGGAATGCAGCGAAGGAAACTGCTCGAGATCTTAAATTTCCATCGACCCCATTAAGCCCCAGGCAGTTCAAGTCGATAACTCAAGTCTAATATGTATTCTTCGGATGTGACCATCTTGCGCGGGGTTGAAAAAAGAGCCCAGTCAAGACTTGTACCAAGTTTTAATACACTAGTACCTACCAGCACACAAACATTTTAGATCCTTATTCATGGACCATTTCCTGGTGGTTGTTGAAGGTACTCTGCAATTGTCAATACTTAACCTCATTGATTAAATAGCGAGTGGAATTAATTAACTTATCAAAAGATACTGCCTTAGGTCGCTAGTTTATGATTCAAGCATGTAGGATGTTACCTCATGTTCTGATACCAAATACACCTATTCCTTAATCAATTTAGTAAGCAATACATATTCATTCGTTGGGGACCGCAATTACAAGCGAAAATAAATATAGATTGAGCCATAATTGAGGTAGAAGCTGATATATTTCCAGATGTTTCATTAATTATTTATGAATGGAATCACGCATGTTACCTACAACGTTTCTAATTTTAGCGAGCCCTGTCGGAGAATAATACGTCCCATTTATGAAGTTCCAGGTACCAAATTTATCAAAAATTTATTTCGAGCTTTTCTCAGTAATACAAAATATAGAATATTTAATTCTTCTGCTATAACCTAGAACTAATCTCCTCAAAAATTCTCCACGTCTAAGGCCCCTGAGATGGAAAAAGAAGCTTATTATTTTCAAAATCATAAGAACCACTCGCTAAAATTTCAGAAATTGCTATATATTCATCATGCAGAACAACTGATACAACTGATGTGTGGTGAATTGTAGACAACAACAAATAATAATAATAAAAATAAAAAATATTTAAAGATAAAAATTGATTGACTGGTTTTACTAGTACGACTGATAAAGAATAGTCCAAATGCTAAACGTTAGAGAGCCAGTGACAAAATTTGTCAATATAAATTATACGTCTTCATGAAAAAAGAGTTATATAATACTTAGGTACTTCATGTTGTATGAACAAGTTGGTTCATTTTCGGGGTTCAGTATTTTTCAATTTTGGATTCTCATTCTTTGGATGGATGGTGAATAGTATGAGCAAAATGTTGTAGGTGTCATTTTTTCAAAAATAGTCGCCATTCGAGTTCTTTGAGCCGTGACACACCAGCAAATACGAGAAACATGGCAATATTACTGCTAGAAAAAATACACTGCCAAGGACATGGCACAGAAGCTCCCTCGTGGGCTTCACAGTATTATGTCACCATTAAATTTTTAGAAAAACCGGTTCGACATGCTCATGACGATAGAATGAAATCGTTTCATTACGAAATGAGATATCGTAGTCTCAGGAAATTTACGTTTGCGCATGCGCACACGCTACTAATGGTCCGATGGCTATCCAATTAACAGGGCACTATCTACGGGCTACCCCGTACAATCTCTGCAAAATTTCACCGCTATTAGTCGAGTAGTTCCAGAGTTATGGTCATGAAACACATTTCAAAATTGCGCATGTGCAGTACTTATTACTGATACAATCGTGTCGAAATTAGAAGGTAATGGTAGCCCTCAACTACACACCGAATTTGAGTGAAACCGGTCCATTACGAACTGAAAAATTGTAGTTTCAGGAAATTCACGTTTGCGCATGCACAAATACTATTAGACGTCTGATGGCGATGAAATTCATAGGGGGCTCTCTAGGGTCTAACTCGATTAATCTCTGAAAATTTGACTGAAATTGGTCTTGTTGTTCCCTAGCTACGTCTATAACAACAAATTTCAAGTTTGCGCTTGCGTAGTAGCTATTACTGATCCAATCGTTACGAAATTAATAGATGCTGTCTTAGAGTCAGCCATCAACTATCCTCCAAATTTGAGCGAAATAGGTCAATTAGGAACTGAGATATCGGGATCTCAGGAAATTCACGTTTGCGCATGCGCTCACGCTACCCATAGTCCGATGGCGATGAAATTCATAGGGGACCATCACGGGGCTAACGCGCATAATCCCAGAAAATTTCATTGAAATCCGATCAAAATTGTGGAAGTTATGGCTGTGGCAAGGAAATGTGGATAGACAGACAGACGGACAGACAGACACGAAACCAAATTTGTTCAGGAGGCCCTGAAACGCAAAATGCGAGTGGAAATTTTGATTTTGGAGAGCAACAATTTTTTTCATTTCGAAAATGAAAACAAAGCTTCCGCTGCCCTGCAGACCCCGAAGCAAAAAATTTTAAAATGAACTACTAGGAAGACCAAGATACGTTCCAGGTGGTTCCTGTTTGGTTGCACACACTTATCCTCTCCTTAGACGCCATAATCATCTTTAGGATTATGTCTGTGTGTATTTACGTTTGTATAGGCTAGTATAGTAATATTGCCATAGATACTATTCTAGATGTCATGCAGTGAGCTTATAACAGTAAGCCAAGTTATTGAAGGTTTTCCCAGACATGATGTTTTTCGGAAGTTCTAACATCGATTTGTGAAGATTCTGTACCTTCCTATGCGATTGTTCTGAATTTAAAGTCTTACATTAAGTCTGAAAGACTGGAGAAAACATACCAAAAGTAAAAAAAAAAAAACCTTGTCCATTCCCAGAAAATATATATATATATTTTAAACGTGCAACCAAAAACGGACGTTTTGATATTTGACCCCAATTATTTTAATAATAAACAAGCCGATTACCCGAGCGTTGCACGGTCCCACAATGGTTTGTTGTCCAGATCCCAAACGCTCGCTTCGCTCGCATGACAGCGGGATGGAGCCGGGCGGGGCCGGGCGGGGCTTAGTTCGGATTAAAAAGTTTCTTTTACAAGAACCTTCTCCTGACATTAAAGAACACAAAAAAGAAAGAATTATTCAATTTGGTGCACTCATTCTCAATTTATAGCGTGAAATAGGGAAATATTGATTCATTTTTATATATTAAATATGATTGAAAATCAAGGAAACCCAAATTAAGGGAAATCCAATTTAAGGTCAAAAGCTTTGCGAAGGAATGAATAAACGTTAATAATCGATTAAGTCTGAGTAATTTACACAACAGTATGAGAATGTTCACAGTTCACCGGCGCCAAAGGATATATTTTCATGTATTATTTTCATGTTTTATTCTGTACTTAGGTACCTACTAGTTTTTTCCTTTTTTTTTTTAATTACCCTCCAGGGCACTTGGAACGTTTTGCTCATGATCACCCTTCAAGTAATGATTGCAAGAGCCAACCAAATATCCTCGATTCAAATACTAAAATTATTCAACACTACATTCATATCAAGAGGATGGAAGCCACAATCTGTATCCACTACTTATAAGTATCTATTGGTATTAACTAATCCACTCGTGATCCGCTGCAATAATAAAATAATCTGACTCAATGGTCGTTGGTTTTCACAGTAGATGGATGGTGGCGGGCAAAGCGGACCCCGAAATGCCCAAGAGAATGTACATCCACCCCGACAGCCCCTCCACGGGGGAGCAGTGGATGCAGAAAGTCGTCTCCTTCCACAAGTTAAAACTCACCAACAACATCTCGGATAAGCACGGATTCGTAAGTACAATAATCACCTAAAATTATTTATTATTAATTTGGTAGGAGAATATACACGGCATAAAAATTGTAAAATAAGTTTCAGTCATGTAGGTACTCGTAGTTCAGCTGTGTAAGAGATTTGCCAAAGGAGATAATACCGATTCTATCGTTGTTTGGCATTATTCAACATATTTTGGAATATTTTGTCACTTATAAAATCATATTTATTTGATGGGCTACTCATATATTATTTCGAGTTCTTCTCTCCTAATACCACGGTACTAACATATTCCTTAATGTGGCCCATAATACTTCAAATTTACCCTCGAAAATACAACAAATTGCAATTTTTTGAGTTTTGAAGACTATTGTTAATGTCAGTTATTACATAATACGACATATCATCTCGAATGACACATATGAACATACATACTCGTATCGATGAGTAGTGGCCAAAATACAAATAATTTCCACGGGGGAAATTTTGAAGACTTACCCATCTAAAATTTTCGACCGCATCGTGGCAACTTGATTTCCTTTAACAATTCGCTTACAGGTTTCATAAAGTATGTGCCAACGCTGAGTTCCGTTGCATTATAGAGCTTTCATTTTCGAATTTGTTGCAATACCTATTATATGAACCAATCCGTTTCCAGCTTTCTCTGGTGATTTCACCTCATTTAAGCCCGAATTAATTTTAAACCTGGTCATAATTTACGATGTTTCACTTATTGATTGAAATATGAATAGGTCGATAAAATTATTTTATAGGAAATACAAGGAATATACGCTCATCAATAAAAAATAAAAACAATGTCGTATGAAATCGACTTGGGTTCATATTGACAACAGTTACCTATCCAAGTATTTCCAATATTTTATTGATTTTGATGTTGCGAAAGAAAGAGGCAAGAAAAAAAATGAACGATACGATGAAAATGGTGGAAATGCCTAGAAGACTACCGAAAAATGACGTTTATTATTGCTCAAATATTTTAAATGTCCACACGCATAAACATAGGTATTTCAATTATGATCTTCACTGTGAGCTATGTTAGTCCATACTTTTTGATGTTTTCAATGAATAAATTAATATTAGCATACTAAGCTACAGTCTCTTACGCCTGCGATTCACTACCAAGGTACTCGTCATTATTGTCGACACCAACAAAGGTTATTCACCCGTGAACCACGTCTACACTTGAACTCATGCATGCGAGTTAATCGTAATATAACCTCATGTAATATTACGACGTTACTCATCATTCATTGTCAATATTATAGGTGCTACCCGACACCCATAAAAACCGACCATCAGTTTCAGTTGGAGCCGCGTTTCGATAGTGTGGGCAGTGACGTAGTGCTAATTAGTGAGAGAAAAAAGAAAAGTTTACATGAAGCAATTTTTCCACCCTTATGACTGCTAGTGGTTTCCCGATTACCCTCATGAGCACAGACAGCGTATCGCATACGGGACAAACGGTACGACTATCATCATCAGTTTTTGTTTTCAAACTAAAACTAGACCACCGACCGACTTAATAATCCACTAAGTATAGATGTGTACGTCAACCTTGAACTAGGTGCTGTGGTCAAACTGCACTTATTGAGAAAATTATTAAAATAATATCTGTACAAAACAGCATAACATGGACGTTCCTCACTCCCATAACAAAAATGTTGAACTTCTATTTTCTGAACTTGGCGCGAATGTTAGGGGCCCCTTCAAGCATGTGGTCTCCGAAATTTCTTGACCAAAGAAGGAGTTCACTGCCTTATATCAAATTTCAATCTATAGGAGTAATTTAAGTACAGTGAAGGGCATTGGGTTGGTATAACACATATCTAATGGGTTTTCTAATACACTGAGCGTTATCCACGTATTTATTTTAATATTTTTAAAAGTTAGGAATGGGATCCACATACGTAGATAGTTCTTAAAGCCCCACAGTACTTCATAGCTTACACTGCTGGGATTTTCCACAGACAAATACAAGGAGACTTAATTTGCTTTGCGGATGATTCTGCATTGATTGTGTCTGGTAAATCGTGGGGAGATGTAACAGCCAAGGCGTCAAAAAACCTCACTGAATTAGATGACTGGTTTACACAAAAAAGTTTGAGATTCAATTTTAATAAAACCCACTTTATGGCTTTTTCGTGGACTCCGTCAAAAACTCCCATCTTAAATAAAATTTCTATACACAAAAAAATCCTGCGCGAATCATGCGTTATGTAGCTGCCCGGAAATTTCAAAAGGAAACCAAACGAAATATCTTGGAGTCCTAATCGGCTCATGCCTAAATTTAGAACTTCACATCAGATTCTTGAACAACGAACTTCTCAAATTCTTCCCTATTTTCAGAGAGATACGTAACTTTATGTCATCCGACCTCAAGAAACAAATATATATAGCTCTCTTTCAATCACAACTTATATATGGGATTGTAGCTTGGGGTGCGTCATATAAAAATAAACTTAGACCGCTATTCATAACGCCAAAAGCATTAATAAAAACCCTCCTCAAAAACAGAGATTATATCCTACAGAAACTTTATTTGCCTCCTTCAAAGTTCTGAACCTAGAAAATTTGTATACAAAAACCACAGTTATTTACACGTATAAAATGTTCCTAGAAAATAAGATTGCTAGATCACAAACAAATAATAGAAGCACTGACAATATTACAGTTACCACACCACGTTGCAACACCTCTACAGTTCATAGATTATACCTATTTAACGGCGTATTTCTTTTCAATAATTTACCAAGAAATCTAAGAAACTCAGTTGTTAATTTAAACGTTTTCAAGAAAAGTATGAAAAAGCATAATTTCCCTTCCTAGATATCTAAAATGGGTTTTCTTTTTCTTTCCTCATAAATAGGCATAATTTATATAGGAATTTCATTAGGATTATATCGCTAAGAAGAGATCTGTATAATTGTGTCAAATTGAGGCTCCATCTTCCAGCACGAGTTTTACTCAAAGGAAGTTGTAGCATTTAGTATATGTGTATCCTCTTATACTGTAATGTTTTGTATAATCTGAAATAAATGCATTACAAACAAAAATTAATTTCGAAAGTTTTGATCACCTTTACAGGGGGATGGATACTCGTTGTTTAATATGATCCGTGACTCTGTTGAAGCTACGTCAGCTGGTTTCAATATAGATTATCAGGGCGTGGGAGAAAGGTGTTCATTGTGTGACGTTAACAACTATAAGATTGGGAAAGTCATAACTATATGACTGGGAAAGCTATAATTGAGTTTGAACGGAAACAAACTCATTTTGGTAGTGAGAAAACAAATACGGTTGGGAAAGACTAAATTTGGTTGGAGGAAAACGAAATTTGTGTGCGGAAAAAGTAAATTTTGTTGAGAAAAAACCGAATATGGTTGGGAAAAATTGACTGAATCAAAACTAGATTCGGATGGAAAATACTGAATATGACTGGGAAAGCTATCATTGCGTTTGAATGAAAAAAACTAATTTTGATTGTGGAAAACTAAATTTAGTTAGGGAAAAACTGAATTTGGTTGGGGAAAAAATAAATTTGGTGGGGGAAAAATAAATTTAATGAGAAAACACTAAATTTGGTTGGAAAACACTAGGGTACACATACAGGGTGTCCGAGATAACGAAGACCACCCCCTTAACTTCCTTAATAAATGGGTTAGAGGAAAATTCCAAATGGTAACCCCCTCATTTTTTTCTGTAGATCTCAAATAAAACATTTTTGCGCACGTGCGCATGCGCGACACTTGTGCAGTGCGCATTAACTTTCTTATTTGAAATGGGAACCACCATTTTTTATTGCGGAGTCGGATTCTACGCAAAATTTCATAAACATTTGACACCTCAATCGATTTTTTTTTTTTTTTTTTACCGCGCGCAACCCACTGGCGAGCGCTCAAAATCGCTCAACCGTGAAGTTGCACAAAATCTATTTTTTGGGAACCCAGAGTGTGGCACACGAAATTTCTTTATTTTACGACGCTGAATCACGTGGTGATACCAGTTTTTTTATTTGACTTGATTAGACCGAGACTACAGCCTAAAACATGTTTCAGTCAAGTCAAATAAAAAAACTAACATCACCACGTTATTCAGCGTCGAAAAATAATGAAATTTCATGTGCCACAGTTTAGGTTCCCGAAAATCAGATTTTTGCGCAATTTCTTTTCAGCGCTCGCCAGTAGGGTTGCAAGCGGAAAAAAAAAAAATCGATTGAGGTGTCAAATGTTTATGAAATTTTGCGTTGAATCCGAATCTGCAATAAAAAATGGGGGTTCCCATTTCAAATAAAAAAGTTAGTGCGCAATGCGCACTTTTCGCGCATGCGCACGTGCGCAAAAATGTCTTTTTTGAGATCTACAGAAAAAAATAAGGGGGGGGTTACCATTTGGAATTTTCCTCTAACTCATTTATCAAGGAAGCTAAGGGGGTGGTCTTCGTTATCTGGGGCACCCTGTATATGACTGGGCTATTCTACTAGGTGTCTCTTCAATTGATAGAGAGAAGAGAGGGTCTTTCGAGAAATGAATGTGACGCGAGTTCTCTGCCCATCAACCGGAGACCGGCACATAAACTGGGAAACATAGAAATCCTCGGGTGTTGATGTGATGCCGAGCTGAAATGCGGATTTCAGTAGGTGACAAGCAGTGATTTCCCCTCGGAGCGGCGGCGGCGGGTGCGATAACATCACTGCGGGGTCTCGTCTGGGCCAGCGTCACCCAATGGCGAATATCCGTTCCCGAAACCCGTTCTCCGCGTGCACGGCGCCTTCCCTCCGCCGCATCATCTCGAACCGTTGTTCACTCGGCCCTTTTTTTCTCGGTCAGTCCGTGTTAGACACATCGTTTTCTTATCGGAACTTCTTTGTTTATCGGCTAATGAACAACTTTCGAGACCTGATAGGCAAAGGAACACCCCAAATCGTAACATCTCGTCCTATCAAAATGTATGGAGCTTTTCCAAATTGAATTCGACATTTGCGAAATTGAATTCTAAATTTTCCCAATAGAATTCAAAATTTTCCAAATTGAATGCGAGATTTTCTAAATTGAATTCGACATTTTCCAAATTCAATTGCGAATTTTCCCAATAGAATTCAACATTTTCCAAATTGAATTCAAAATTTTTCCAATAGAATTCAAATTTTTTCAAATTGAATTCGACATTTTCCAAATTGAATTCGACATTTTCCAAATTGAATTCAAAATTTTTCCAATATAATTCAAATTTTTTCAAATTGAATTCGACATTTTCCAAATTGAATTCGACATTTTCCAAATTGATTTCAAACTTTTCCCAATATAATTCCAAATTTCCCCAATAGAATTAAAAATTTTCCCAATAAAATTCAACATTTTCAAAATTGAATGGGAAATTTTCAAAATTGAATTAAACATCTTTTAAATTGAATTCAACGTTTTCTAAATTGAATTAACATGTTCCCAATAGAATTAAACATTTTCTAAATTGAATCCATCATTTTCTAGATTGAATTCAAAATCTTCCCAATAGAATTCAACATTTTCTAAATTGAATTCAACATTTTCAAAATTGAATTCAAAATTTTCCAAATAGAATTCAACATTTTCCCAATAGAATTCAACATCTTCTAAATTGAATTCAATATTTTCCAAATAGATTTTAACTTATACAAATTTGATTCAACATTTCATATCCTGAAGAGACAACTTTACTTTTACGGACTGCGGTTAATAAACCCATGCTTTCTTAACTTCATAGGTGATACACAAGTTTTAGAACACCCGATCCCTGTGACGAACGTTCGCCAGTGAGTCAGTCGCGAAAGACCGTCGATTCAAGATGAAAGAAGAAGATGAGATTTTTCTACTGTAGCTTATTACTTATAATAAGCCAGGTTATAATCTGGCCTGGAATTTCGCAGTCATTTTGTAGAGACCCATACACACACATACAAACACTTCACAATTATTAGGTATATGTTTTGTAATATTATAAACGGATAAAGTAACTGATTCCGTATATAGCTAATAATGGTAGCTGACAACACCTTCAAGACCGTTCCAAGCAATGCTTGACCGTTTTTTATCAATTTTCAACTCCAACAATGCAAACATCTGATCCTTAAACAGATGTGCGTGACAATCCAATGGGGAAACCAATGTTTTCCTATGAAATTATTACGATGTTTATAATAGCAAATTTTAACGAGTTTTTCCAAAATTAAATTTGAACTGCTCAACATGCCTGAAAAAAATGAGTTCAAGGTCCAAATATTGGAAGATTTGTTGAACTCCGTGATTTTAGGAGTTTGGTTTGTTGTAAGAAATGCGTTAACGAGGTATAGGTAAGTATAGAAACAAGATTGTGATGCATTTGGAATCAGCACAGAATTTAATATAAGAAGAGCTCACCCAGTTTGCACACAAAAATTGCATTCCGGCTAACCATACGTAGAGCCTAATCGTAGATTTGATGAGGAAGATTCGTCTTCTGGGGTTCACATGCATCGTGTAGATATCCGTATTTAAGAAAGATATCTGTCGAGTTCAAAAATCAGATTAACATAACTGTACTTATCGGTGTAGTACTTGCTCGATTCGGCTATAGATATTAATTCAACTGTAAATAAATTAACTGTTAATTTGTCCCATCTGTATCATTTTTTACATTTTTACTCAAATAGTTATAAATTAATATGGATTTTTAAAGAAAACCTATAGAAGTCGCACATGGTTATAATATGATTGTACTGTAAGAACTGATTTGATGAGTGAAAAAGCGAATTTTCCTACCAGTTAAATATCAACAACTAATGACATTGATAATAGCTTTCGAAAAGAGTTGGGGGTTGTAATCTCTTGTGAATGGTCTCAAAGGAGTCTTTAACTGAAAAAAAGGAGCGAGTGGTAAGGAGGAGAGGGGAGTGGTAAGGAGGAGAGGGGAGTGATAAGGGACGGAGTTGGTACGAAATGAGGTGAGGGGGAGGGGGGGGGGGGGTCGTAAGGGAAGCTGGCTTTATAAAGAGCGAAGCAGCACCTGTGCTAAAAAGATCCGATGCGAGTGGGCCAGAGGTGGTGGTGAATGGGAGTGAGGGTGAGGGGGGTTAGAACAATACTTTGATAGCGGCTCCTTTTGAAATTTCCTAGTCTTCGGGGACAACTGCCCAAGAACAATAACCACAAGGTACCGACCCCCCACCACAACGTCTCCTGCTTTCAATAACTCGTTTGTGCTCGTTCAACTAATTTTGCAGCTCAGTTCCAAACAAGCGTAAGAGATGCGACTCGAGTATAAGTACCTACCTACGGCCTTTCTTCATTTGCTCGACGTTGCTCGTTTGAACGCCTCTTCCTGACGCTCCTATCGCGAGTTGTAATGAAACTGTTGCTGGAATCATGAGTTCGTAACTAAATTCTCACTTGCCTTCTCAGGGCCGTTCTGTTGAGGACCTTCGGTGCTGGGATCAGGCGTTTACTCTTCCACCGATAATCTTCACCAAATTAGATCAGGTTGAAATTGAACCGATTGATCAAAATTCGATTTTTTTAAATATAAAAGAACAGTACGAGGGCACAAAAGCTTGTACCTTGTGCTGTGCTTGTACCGTATTATCCTTCGAACCTCTCATTGCTGAAGTTCTAAATCCTTAATTAGCGTTTGACAGAGCATGGATAAACAACTACCAGGTGTCAATATACGAGCCGAATAACCTAGAAGCCCTGCGTTGCTGTGATTTGAAACCCGGACTTCACTTAAATCGAACTCTCAACGATCTGAGCCTTCCTGCCGTGGTCTCATCAGTGCGGGAGAGTTACATAAATATGGAGGCTTCCGACTAATAACGATCAGGGTACAATCAATGAGCAAATCTGGATAGTCGTACAATCGATTTGCTGACGGGCAACAGATTGTCCTGGCTGGGAAAATTACTTGATTGAGAAGATCCGAGCACCAACGGTCCTAAAGAGATCAGAATCCTAAAATCTTCAACTCCCACCACGATTTCTCATTCCTTCATTTGAGATTGTTTGTGTGTTTTCTTTGAATTATTTGCTTCGAATTATGAGCGGGCTACTATGAATACTCCCCGCGAACATTATCATCTCACCCCATTGTCCCTAGAGAAGTATGTATTTATTGTTGAGGGGTTCATTTGACACGAATGTATTCATCCCAACCCAATGTCGAGGGAAGTCTGGGGGAGTTCGACTGAACCATGGAAGTCACGTGAAAAATGAACAAAAATCATTTTTATACTGCAGCATTGACAAAATTATATATTAATTTCATTTTAATTAGAAAAATTAGGTTACGCTACACTAAGTAGATATGAATTTTATAACTGAAAACATTACCATCTGGTTGATCGTTGATGACAGTTCCTTCCAAGTACAACCTCCTTTCAGTTCCTGCTTGAATTTATACGTTGAACGATTTCGGGAAAGGAAACTGAACAAGAGCTCTTGTCAGAGGGCTGAGATTGCGGGTTCATTGTTTCGAACTTGACGAAAAAACCGGCGCTGCTCGATTGAGGGGTTGCAGAACTGGAGCACTTTGTCTCGTTTTACTGCCGATCAGTTCTTCCAAATCTTTTTACAAAAAAAGAAGGAATAATTACAGAGTTTCAATAAAACGGAGGTGTTGTTGAGATGGAATAGTTTAAATTTTTTTTTCTTCAGGCACACTGTACTTAACAACCAACTCTGGTACGTAATATACTCTCATACTCTCTGAATACTCACTCACGAGTGATATTATCAACAGAAACTCTCTTTTATCAGGAAAGATACCTAATTCGATCCCGAACAATCGGTTCATTTGCTATATTGCTCTTATCTTTCATTTATAATATAGAATATCATCCACCCGTACCACCAAACTTATTAGGTACTTTAAAAGAGGTATAATCCAACTTGCGGCGGTGCGGTAACATTCCAATAATTTAGCTGCGCAGAACTTTCTGTGCACACTCTTATCAACAAGAGTGAAATATTCGAATATTACCTGATCTGCCGCTAATGAGAACAGACCATATATGTGATCGTTCATACTTGATAGGTGTGAATTTTCTACTTTTGAACTCAGATTCAAATTGAGCACCCTGGAAAACCCTTAGATGAAAATTTCCAGCCCGAAATTCCGCCAAGTTTGGCCACAAAACTGGTGTGAAGAAGGGGCTGAGGGTCCTCTCCAGATGGGCGTAGCAAGTTCTAAATACAGTACACGTTTTCGCTCATCAGATGCACCTCATGTTGCACCTCTTTGGAAAGCTCTCATTGAGACCATTCAACTGAAAATGTGAAAAATAACCACGTGCTGTGCCGATTGCTGAAGTTTTGTAATTACTTACCCCAACAGAGACTCGAGTGGTACAAGTCAAGTTGTTACGCTGGTACAAGCTGCAACTTACTTCTCATTCATTTTTATTATTTTGTTAGAACTGGTTAGGCCCCAAAATTTGCTGTCTTGGAGAGTGTAACTGGGTTACATAGCAATCGATCTCCAGCGCTTCCCTTACAGACACTTCAACTACATACTAAAACACCTCCGAGATATTTAGTCCAGAAGAAGGTTCGAAAATAGTAATTAACAAGATGCGTCCTTCAAACTCCATCAATAAATGTGGGAACACGCTGCAAATGATTAAACAACGATTTATTATACATTTTCTGAAAGAACACAGTTCATCCTTTGGTTATAGAAGGTACTTTGGTAGGTAACGTCTCAATAATAGTTATCACCCCAAAACGCTCAACCGTTTTTAAATCAATGGGTTACCATTGGTTTCAATGGACGTGGTATCATTTAAAAAATCTATGTATAGATTTGAATTATTTAAGATCCAAAATCATCTTCAAATGTCGCATCATTGCCTTAAAAAATAATGCTCGAATATGATTGCAAGGAAACGCATTGTTCGCTTAACAATGGAGCCATATGGAAATCGGACATAATGTAACGCCCGAAGAATTCGGGGCTTCCTGAGTTATTCACACGGAAAGGTGAACTTGAGGAGAATGCATGTGTCAAAACACTGAAACATCTGGTTTTCCGGTGGGCAGTGATGGTCTGTAATCGTACTGTATCTTTTATCTTTATACACTACCCCGCATAAAGTCTACAGTTTTGATTCCGAAAACGTGTATTCCTTCTTAGCATAGTCCTATGACTTATAAGAGGCCCACAAGGAACCCCCGAGAGTAGCTAAATCTCATTGAACAGTGGAATAGTTGAAAGCGTTTCCTATGCGCTCATTGGGCGGTTGTGAATAGGTACGATCTAGCTTGATCTAGCCAAGCCGGAATCGGAGGACACAAACTCTATAGCCAGCTCGAACACTTCGACTCTCTCTATAAATTATCGTTATTGAACACACGAGGAAGCTAGGTGCCACACCCACTTGGCGGACTTTTTTCTTAACGGACTATGATTGTACATGATTTGACTTCGGAATTCAACGAAGAAGTATTTTCTAAAATGCTTCACACGAAGTGAAACTCATCAACTCGTCGTTATAACACTAAGTTGAACGCCTCCAACTATCATCATGAAACCCCTGATCAGCCCAGTGAAAAGAAACTTTTTTTTTTAGTTGCACATCTCAATAGAAGTTGGAAAATCACACCGTGTCAACGGCATTGATGATACCCTCGTACCCTCCCAATTAGGCGAGTTCGATTGCGATTATAAAAGTTGAGGCTGCCCCGCTAATTTGCTTGCTCATAGTTTAGCATAACGCCTGAGGGGAAATGGTTAGGAGGCGTGAACCGACCCAAACCCGAGATTACATAACTACTGGAATATAAACAAGGGTGGAGAGAGATCTCATGCTTGTTTTCCCGGGCGAAATTGATATAAGTGCTAAAAAAGACCGTCGCTTGACAACCACCTTCTTAGCATACAGAATAATTGAGATCGGGCTGCGATTCATACCGCTAGCAGTGTTGCCAACCGTACGATTAATCTCGCATTTTAACAGGGAATCATGATCTTCTTATCATTGAATGACTTAGTTAGATACCTCGTTCGCCGAAGTCTGAGTAGATGACGTATAAGTGGGCACGTACGTTATGGAGATTACGGAAAAGTAACAATAATTGTACTCCTAACCACATGACAAACGCACTCAACTATTGTTCTTGTTTTGTCTTGAAAATCGTTTCAACATTCAACAATGTTCGTTCTTGGTCTAATTTTTACCCGTTCGCGTGAAGAAACGGAAAAAAGTTCCATTCATGCAGCATGGAAATGAGCGAATTTTCAAATGATAATTTTAACCGATTTGGTGGGTGATTCTTATAGGTAATTTTACGCTGATTCCGAATATACCATGCGTTCCTATGTTTAAGATGGTAATTTACACGAAAAACCTCAAAAATCACGTTTTTTGGGATTTTTGACTACATTTCCACCCCTTGGAGTAGGTACTCCAAAAATTCTGGCCAACGAACTCATCCTTTCTTTTGATATTATTGATATTTTAAATTTGTCTGGATTTTTTATCTCGATTCCTCGGTCAGATATCGTCTGGTGACATATATATGTGTGTATGTATGTATGTATGTGAAAAAGCGTTAAATTTCAGGAATCGTTTAGAATGGTCTAAAACCTGGATTTTCATGAAGAAAATTATCAAAAATTTGCATTACTAAAATTTAGAAGCCATTGCAATAGCTTCATTTTCTTCGAAAATTCGCTAAAGGAAAAACATTAGACAATACGGACCAATGGGCTCTCCTGATTCTCTAGTCGTGAACGCCTCACTCTTTCCGTGCACGCGAACTTTTACTCGTGAACATGTAGAGAACACTTCAAGCTCTTTGCATTCAAAAACTAGTGTGGGACGTCCTAAAAACTACTGCAAGAACTCCATCAAGGATACTATAAACCGCAGTGGTCATTTTTCTACATTGAGAAGAAGTACGGAACGAACAAGAGTGATATTATAGTAACTCACTATTTTCGTGGAAATGGACAACGTTTTCGTTAACTCCGTCTTCTTTATTTGGATGTACTCATCAACTCACACTACTGAATGTAACATATGGCATATGCTATTTTGGTTGAATCATCAAATAAAAAAGCTCATTAAAAATTAGTTGTAAAGTAATTGAAAATGAAGTGTAGCAGCTTTGTCTGGTTCGGCGGCAAATTTCTGAGGTGTTGGCAGACCGAGTTGTGGTGCGCCTTGCCTGAGCCGAAGGAGGAGTGAGTAGAAATTTTTTCAAGGATTTTAGTGGATTTATCATCAAGCCAGATGCCATCAATAAAACCCTACCGGTGTCGGTTTCCTTTTGAAAACAGTTTGTGGGCATAATTTACGGCCATGAACGGCTGGTGATGAGCGATCGGGAACGTCGTCACAAGGTATAACCAGTCTTCGGGGTTTTATAAGGAAGAAAACGGCCGAGTTGAAGGGGGATCGTAAAATTGAGTTTTAAAAACAGAAGGCTCCCGCAGGCTTGAGTGTGTGGATTCTGGGGGGATTCCAGCATTAAGTTTTCGCTAGCTCTAATTTTCTGTCGAGAGATGATTGCATTCGCTGCAATCTGAATGTAAACATCGGGTTGGTCTACCAAAACTCATATTGTCGACGCCCGTGTTGACAGGATTTTATGGTAGGACTTCATTTGCAAACTAGTAGAGGCAGGCTGGGAGAGGATCCGCATTCTGTGGGATTTTGCTACATCGTAATTTTCTCTCTGCAGGAGTATCATCATTTTTTGACGATTCAATGAAACGTCTGAAATCTGGGTAGGCATAATAGTCCAGTGGTAGATCAAGGAGTTGGTTTCCAGCAAATTATTTTCCTTAAAAGTACTAAGTGCTTAGAACCACGAAACCTCTTCACCACATCACCTGCTCATCTTGCCAGGGCTCATCACTGATCGCTAGCATGAGCTCGCCAGATGATTGGAGACCCTTAACTTTGGAGGTTCAATCTTTGTCTAACGCTCACCATCGCTCGCTACCGCTGCCCATAGCTGGGCATTTGACAGTTTTTACTGAATACGCAGCTTCTATCCATAAAGGGCAAATAAAGTCCCGAATGAGCATCATGGTAGAACCTGTGACTTGGACTATAACGGAGTTCAATGTGATTAATGTCAGGCGCCTTCACCTCATGACCGCTGACTACAAAGTCACCTGGGGCGGAATGATCTATGGTCTGTGACACATTCTCCTCAGATTGAACCTCACAAAGGAACTTCATATCAGGGCAGTCGCAATCACAATCCCTGTTAGTACACATGCAAATCCTAAGCCTACCCGCGATTCAAGCATAAGCTACCAAATTCATGGTGTCGAAAATGAGCTCATTCTCTCATTCTCTTGTAGATATCTGCTGCTGACAATTCCACGTGCTTTGCACCTTGACACCCTTTTACAATCACACCAAATTTATCTAAACTGACAAACATCAACACGGTCGAAAATTTCTTCCACATCATATTTTGTTGACGTTTTTCACGTTCACGCATTCTTGCATACCACCTGTCTGCGATTTTATGGTGTTTGGTTGTTCGGTATTTTGGCCCGTCCGGAAAAGGTTATGTTTGAGCAATGACCGACTTCCTCTTTGAGTTACATGTATAGTACCTACTTAAAGAAGTTTCCGTTCTGGTTTGTTCAAATTATTGGATTTTTTATGGTCATCTACTACTATTATTATACTTTAAGCGAATTTACTGAGAAATTTAACATTCAGTAGTACAATGTTGATCCCCAGTCATTGAAGGGGGGAACGGTGTTTTAGGTCCCGTGTGATCAAGTTTAGAAGTTGAAGAAACCTGATTTTTTACAAAACTTTAAGATTTACGTTTAAGATTATTTTATTTATTTTTGATTTTCATTGGTCATATTGGCTCGGAAATGTTGCTACTCACAAAGCTGCTATTACAAATCTGAAAAATTTTGCTTTACTCCATTCAAGACGTGCATAATGCTGACGGTTTATTTTCTCGAGGAAAAATTTGGTGGGTATCCTCACACTAGGTACTTTCCTCAACCGTTGATATATGAAAAATAGCTATTTCGGGCGATTTTATTCAAATCGGGACCCTCGTCGGAGTATTTTCCTCTAAATGAGTTGACATTGTTTCTTAATGGTTTTTTTTTTTTTACATGAATACAGTGCGAAAATTGGAGCTTGGCCGAGCCAGAAAATTTAAATAAATCGTGATGTTTTTATTGTAAGTACTACGTGAATATTGTGCCTATCGAGTGCCGCCATCCGTGAAGGCCGCTGATGACGAATCGATTTGATCCACCTACTTTGGAGTGAAAGGGAGATGGGTAGTCGAGTCTCCAGGGGTGATCCTGGCATTGAAAGTGGAGTAAGATATCCCGAAAAAGGCTCCTTTTCAGAAATTACGTCTACAGCAGTCTTCTTTCTCCTTAAGAGGACAGTAGCCTGCCTTTGTTTGTACGACCCCCCTCCCACCGTCCCGTAACAGCCTCCCCCGACACCGAATGTGTTTCTCTGCTCATCCGTAAGTTATATCTGTGAGAAGAGCCTCGTTCGCCTCATTCAGGTAGTGGAGATGAGTTTAATCCGAGCATCTGTTCGCCGGGGGTTACGGCCAGGTGACCCCTGTTTACCAGACCCCCGCCTCCTCCGCCCAAAAACACCGATCGGCACTTCAAAGGCCTCCAACTCTGGCACCCTCGTTCGGCGACCCGGTACCTCATTCGTTCGGCAGAAAGGGGGAAATCGCCCTCGTCCTTGTGCTTCGAATTATTTTAATACCGTCAATCCCGTAGATAATCCCCCACCGCCACGCCCTCTGACAAGTGGTCAGGCTATTAATTGGATACACAACCCCTCTTGCTCACCACACCTAAAAACCCTTTCCGCCCCCACACACCCGAAAGGGAACAAGTTACTTCATTAGCCGCGTATCATCTCAATTCCCTTGAAGGACCGGCTTCGATTTATTCGGATATCGTTCGGCGTAATGCGGACGGCCACCAGCGTGACGCATCTCTCTGGTCAAAAAGCTCTCCACTCGCCACCCTAAAATGTTTGAACCCCTTCGTATCTCCCACGATCACACGTCGGCCTCCATTCTCTTCGAATATATCAGCCCCCCCCCCCCTTCACCATGAATTGAAATTCCACGACTGATGGGATAATAATTACTTCAGATCGAACGCACATTTTGGCGTTCACAAAAATATTTTAAACGAAGTAAAAACTTTCAAAAACCATCCTCATGAATCGTCACAACCATCAATTTCATCAGGTCTTTACTAATGATAATGTTAAACAGCCAATCAAACAAATAATCAAACCAAAGATAAGCCTATTGGCTATGCGCATGAGTCGGAAATTGGCACTTTTTACCACAAATTCGGGTTCAGCGCTCTCAAATACCCCCGTGTGCCAATTTTCAGTTCGATTTAGTTTGGCTAGTAAGGCCGAGAAGAACCCCATGACGTCACATGTCGCTTGTGGTGGTTCCCTCAGCCAAGACATGAGGGGGGAGGTGACGTCATAAGTTTAAATTTTCCAGACATTTCATCAAACATCGGATACTAAGTTTACCTTTTGGGAAAGCTCTCACTGAGAACTGCCATTTGGATCAATGGGAAATAATTAAAATGTTGACTAATAAAGTTACTCTGACTACACTCCCCATGAAGTGAGAGGATTTGAATGCAACATTGACAGAAGAACGCTGATCGAAGAAACCGAAATTGTTTTGATTTTAAATAGTATCGATAGCTAAACGAATATTAATATACCGCTGCATACTACTCGTAGGTATATTTATAGTACGAGTACATGTTCCAGACAGCACCCTCCATATGAGCCAATGCGTTAAGCCACAAGTACTTAGGTTGTAATTGGGTGAACCTCAATTGTTCTTTAATTGATTCAGTATCAGAAAAACACCACCTTGCAGGGGAGAATCTGTAGTATCCTTTCCGTTCGAGTGACAGCTTCTTCTCGGAGAGGAAACAGCTACCGACTAGGTAATTGTTCTATTCACGAGAAGATCCCTCGTTTCCCATCTTTGTTTCTTTCGAGATCCTATTCAATTCGTTCTATTGAACTCTCCATAAAAACTGTTATCACTTTTTTTCAGGTAAAATGAGGGTATTCAATTAAAGTGATTAGCCTGATGCGAGTTCTGTTCCTAAAATTTACTTCATTGTCTGTAATTGATCACAGTCTGATACAAAGACATGGTTGAAAGGAGGAAGTAAAGCTCCATTTCCTAGGGGTTAACCACGTAAGGCGAGTCGGCGTTGAGCTCTGAGTGCCTTACATACACATTCTCCTGATTATGATTCGCCGATTAGTGAATCACGTTGTGTACTGTTCGAGCTCGATTCTCGACCATCAAGCAGTTGGAAGGCATCAATATGTGTATTTTCGGGTCCCTTGCTCTTTGTCTGGATGCAAACCTGAACTACGAGGCAACGTATACCTATTTTAGTGTTTCCATTGTAACTCATACGGAAAAATTAATTGGGGTCCACATAAACCACCTCACGTAACCACTCATATCAGAGTTAATTACGTTACCTTCGAAGGGTCGATTGAATAGTTGGCAGGATAATAAGTGGAAATCTTGCTGGCTACCTGAGACTTTATTGGGGACGAGATGATCAGGGTGATTAGTTTTTTTACCCTTGGACAGGAGGAACACTGAAGCATTCATGTAACAGTGGTCGCCATGGATCATCCACACGTTTGTATTCGAAATTTGAGTTTTGTAACGTTGTTCGTGAAAGCCTCTCATTAAGTATTGATTTTTCTAAGGAACCCTCTGGGAATTGTCTATTTACACTAATTTCTAGATATTTCCAAAACGTGAAAATGTCACCACCTTTCGAGCGCTCATAAATCCACAGTTCATTGCTTCAATTGCCCTCCTGCTCACCACTTTCTTATTACAAGATATTCAAAATAACTAGAATTTCTGGACGTAAATGTCGAATATTGTTTCGAACCATTGATGTTTTGAGACAAATCAACTTGAACTTTGTCAATTGTATTTATTTTCTCGAATCCGCTGGAACCTTCAAATAATGATGTTGCGCCCTACAATCCGGGCATTCAATCGGCTTACTTCTTTGGCTTACTTCGACTCACTTACTGACGGATGAGTGCTTGACCATTCGCTAGCCTACTTTATCAAACACGGCTTACATACTGGGTTACTTCGGCTCACTTACTGACGAATGAGTACTTGACCATTTGGCAATCATAATTTATCAAACTCGGCTTACTTACTGACTTACTGGGTTACTTCGGCTTACTTACTGACGGATGAGTACTTTACCATTGGCAAGCCTACTTTATCACACTCGGTTTACATCTTTGGGTTACTGCGGCTTACTTACTGACGGATGAGTACTTGACCATTTGGCAAGCCTAATTTATCAAACACGGCTTACTGACTTACTGGGTTACTTCGGATTACTTACTGACGGTAGAGTACTTGACCATTTGGCAAGCCTACTCTATCAAACTCGGCTTACTTACTGACTTACTGGGTTACTTCGGCTTACTTACTGACGGATGAGTACTTGACCATTGGCAAGCCTACTTTATCAAACTCGGTTCATAACCTTTTAATGGCTTAATCCGGGGATTAGAATGAATGGAGGATCCGTTGCAGTTTGGGAGTTTATGAAGCTGTGGAGGCTTTGAAATATGGAAGGGAGATATCGAGGATAAGCGAACCCCAGGGGTCGTCCAGCGATCCAAATCTCATTATTCCCCCCAAAAGTGAGTCGGGGAGTTTGAGGTGGCCGGATGAGAGAGGGAGGCGGTAGGCGACAGGAGGAGATCAGATTATGCGGTTCGCGGACGGGCGAAGGAATATTGTGAGCCCATTGTGAGACTGACACCCCGAGGGGGGTGGTGGTAAGGGGGTTGGAAATATGCAGTATGGCCGGATGAAGGGCGGCGGGGCGGTCGTATGGCGTATGTCAGGTATTGTGCGTCCCTCGGATAAGGACGCTTATCAACGTAGCGAGGAGGTCCCCATCTAAAATGGCGGCTCTCCCCGGTCGCGGAGGGTTGTTGGGCCAAGGGCATGGGGGGGGGGGGGGGGGGGGGGGGGTTGCATTAGTGGTTGAGAGGCTACAACTCATCCGAGGTGTGCACCCCGCCTACTCGCTTTCCTTCGTTTATGCTCCAATCCTTCGTGGTTTTAATTACTCGTACGCCAATCCTGTCGTCTGCCCATCCCCCAATCCCTTCAATCTGGTGCCCTCTTGAAAACTTTAAAAGTTCCCTACGACACTACGGTTACTGTATCTTCGTGAATTGAGGTTGCAATATTCAGGCAGTTTATTCATCAATGATTAGAAAAACGTCTGCCAAGTTGGGTGGGCAGTACAGCTTTCTCACTTTGTAACGTGGAATAGTATAGTGTAGTATAGAATCAGTCATCGTATGTAGTGAAAACTTCATTAAAATTGGTAATTCCGGAGTGATGCCCTTGGCAAAAAATTTCGAGTTAACTACTACTGATTCAATTTTCTCTGGAATTCATATTACATGAATTATATATTATATTTATATTATTTCATTCATATAATGATCTTGACCATCTACCCTCCGAATTTGAGCGAAATCGGTCCATTAGGAACTAGGAAACCTAAGTTTCAGGAAATCCACGTTCGCGCATGCGCACACGCAATCAGTTGTCCGACGGCGATGAAATCAATGGGGCGCCGTCTAGGGGCTAACCCATGTAATCCCTGAAAATCTCACCGAAATTGGTCGAGTAGTTCAGGAGTTATGGCTATGAAAACACATTTCAAGTTAGCGCATGCGTAGTAGCGCGACTGATCCAATCGTCACGAAATTCGTGGGTAATCATCTTGGAGTCAGCTCCCAAGAACCCTCCAAATTTGGCTACTACTAGTGATCCGACGGCGATGAAATTCATAGGGAACCATTTAGGGGCTACAATCCCTGAAAAATTGATCAAAAGCGGACCATAACTTCATATACTTAGTTTTGCCTGGGACATGGAGTTGACCACAGGCAGGCAGATAAACAGACGAAAAGGGACCAAAAATGTTCAGAAAGCTCTGAAACGTTAAAAGCTATTCGGAATTTTCAGTTTGGAGGGCAAACTTTTTTTTTCTTGCACGAATATTATAACTTTTCACCTTCGGTAGTGAGGAATCCAAACCTCTTGGGCAGAACCTAACTACTCTACCCTCATTGTCCATCAAATTCGAAGATTGATGTTTGTTGGACCTTTTTTGCCACATTGGGAACGGAATATTATTCACCTTGGCATGGAGGGTATTGGTCATTTTTTACATCCATAGAAAGTACATAACTCACTTGAATTGATGGAAAAAAACCAAAAATGGCGTTAGAGACCTCGTTTCCCCGACTATCCTTGTTCATTTCTCCCTCCATAATGGTCCATCACAGATGAACTTTCTGTAGAGCTACGATCTAAGCAAATTAATATTATAAAAATTCAGAACAAAAAATCGGACTTCTCCACCTCGTTTATTCAGGTCGCAATCGGCTCTACACTTATTATACCTCACGAAAACATCCTTCCATATAAACGAGTAAATGCAGGCGTATATAGGTGCACCTACCTACATAAATCTGTCTAAAACGTACTCATATGTTTTGATGGAGTAAAAATGTTAGATGGGTTCCATATGTTTTCCCTTTTTCTATGTTGCTGATTTCATTGTTTTCTTCACCCTTTGGGTCAAGTTTTTTTCTAAATAAGGGTTGTTTTTATTCTTGGTTTAGGCACAACCTTGTGTTTTGTATCCTTGAGACAGATGAATAAATGATGACTCCTCTGCCGCAGAAAAACTTCATCAAATGAATTATATAATAAACCGATAGAAAATGACAAGTAGATAACTTTAAGTGAAAACTCTGATTAGACAGAGGAAAATATGTCTGAACGAAAGTTTTATATGCGGAAAAAAAGCTGCATTTTATTATTTCCCGCATGAGCAACCCTTCTATGAGAAGATCACTGTTCTTTCGTCGTCGAAAACATTGCCCAAAATCCTGGCGCGTTCACTACCATGTTTCTTAGGTACGAAGATCAACAATATCTGAGATATCCCGAAGTAGGTAAGTACTTACCCATCAAACTTCGAAATGGCTTGATCGTTTTTGGACGAGGTAATACACTCGGCTTGATGAAAATAAATGGAAATACGATAGCATAAAATCAGCTGTTTGAAAGGCAATTTCCACACTTTCTCGGCAAATCACACTCTTGTTTCTGCTCCTTTTCCCGGGTCTCACTCGACGCTTAAATGGTGATATATTTGAAATCATGAAAAAATTAAAACCCATACCCTTCCATTGACGGTTTTTGTGGTAGCGCATTTTAAAAATGTCATCCCCTAGTTTCTACCCCTTGACGATAACTGACAGTAATGCCAATCTTCGAGGCACTGCTAGACCCCATAATGGACCTATATGCCGAATTTAGTTAATTTCGGTCCACTTCAATGGGCAAAAGTCCGCGAATGGCGTATGACTTCGTTCAGGGTATCCAATTGAAGGAACAACAAGGCTAATTGAATCAACTCCTGTTTAGTACCTTTTATATGCCCCCGAAAACAAATTTGGTCAATACTCAATAATAATAAGTTATTAAAATATGCAAAGGTAATTTTCTCCAGACTCCGTAAATTAACTTTCATTAGAGTAGAATAATAGATGATGACTAACGTCTGAAGAGCATTCAAGTGGACTGGGTAAGGCAGATAAAGGTAGAAATTACAGAAATGCAAGCGGGATATGAACGACAAGTAACTGTCTAGGTGCACTCATTTATGAAACTTATAAGGACCCCATTGCACGTTCGTATATTTATGTAAATGTGTGGCGTTCACGAAGTCACGTAGGCTCATTTTGGGTCATAACAGCTGCCTAGGGACGTTCTTCCCTTCTTGATCTCCCAGATGTGGAGGGTGTTTGGAAAATTTTTGAGTTTTTTTGCCCTTTCATGAAGCAACGGCTTTTTGCTATGGGATACTAAATTCACCAATTCGGTTGTAAATAGTCCCAAAACGAGTCCTTCAAACAAATGAACGCTATAGTTTCTAGTTTCACTGTTTTTGGGTTGTGTTTTGCCTGCTGTACTTTTTGTGTGGCAAATTTGTATGTATCAATTTGGCAAATATCAGTTTTTTTGTGGAATTCGATTGGTCCTAGTACTTGCTTTTACAAATAGAACATTACATTAATCTATTTCCCTGACTTGATCATAATGATGTCGGCAAATGGACTCTGGAGATTATTGTGAGACCGATTGCGATCTTCTGATCGTGGGATAAATGTACACAATCACCTTTCCTAAACCAATCGAAATCGTATTAGCGAATTTTCGAAGAAAATGAAGCTATTGCAA
>JAEMON010000001.1:46402197-46429571 GCA_030264115.1 Lygus lineolaris | reverse complement strand
CCCCCCCCCCCCCCCCCCGTCTCCCCTGGCCGCCCCCGGTCGGCCCAAGTGCCGCCCCGTCCATGAAAATGTTCTTGTTAATCAGCGGTGACCGCCTTCCACCAGGCGCCTCCAGCCGGGGGCGTGCCCCCCTCTTCGGCACCATCCACACCCACGTCCACCACCATTTCCCACCTCCCAAGACGTTGGGGCGGCGGGAGTGAGGTGGCTTTCCACCACTAATTTCTTGACGGCTTCATGTAACCCAACGTTTTTGCCATTTTAACCCTCCCTCTTCCTCTGCTTCATCCGTTCACTCTCACACACCACCACATTCACCTCTCGTCTCCCCCACCTCACCTATGGGTCCCCCCCTCCCCTCTCGCCCTCTTCCTCTCTTCACCCCCTCCGGACACTCACGCTTTTCCGCCCACTCCTCCATAGAGGAGGATACCAGTGGTGGGTGGAGGATGCTAGGAGTACTTCGGGGGTGGAGTTGGAGGACCTCACGCTTTGGGAAATCAATAAAGATTGTTCCTCCGAGTTTCCGTTGTTGTGTGTAGTTGGAAAAACACATCGCTCTCTGAGCAGCTCACTCAAGAACAACCCACAATTTTCTCATTCGATACACGAGGGGGAAAATGTAAAAATCATTACCATCACGGACTAAACATCTGGTGCGAGGCTTCACACTACTTTCCTCTCCCATAGAAACCCGAAAAATTACTATTTTGTGGGTTTTACCGCTGATTTCGGCCTTCAGGATATTTAGCATTGGATGAGGGGTATCGTAAGTTGTTTTTACTTGCTGATTATCTATATCCCACACGGCAAATAGACGTCTATAGAGTGTCCACCTACGCTCACTGCTCTAACATATATCTATTAGATGCATGTACATTATATAGATGCAACCCAAATAGGTTCATCGAGAGTGGGAAGAAACAACCTAATCATGGTTGCTTGTGTGCAGGGTGTCTCGACATGAGCACAAATTAATCGCGTAACCCCGTAACGTGATATATGTTTGTTCAGACTACATACGTTTATCAGGTTCTTGCTATAGATTCTTAATAGACTTCCACGGAAAAGTACGCAAATAGAATGTGCGTGCAACCATACCGAAAGACCTAGTAAATCAATACCACAATGGCTTGGCGTCTAATATACGTCTATAGTGAGACGTCGATACGACGTCTATAGTTAAACTTCGGGAAGAAGTCTAATGACAGACCTCAGTGCAACTTATATTTGACGCCCGTTGGAGGCGCCACTGAATCAAGTTTGTCCCCTTGTCGATTGTCCATTTCTACAATTTTGAATATAAGTACCACTCATTAACTTGCGGTGGTTATCGCTTCATGGCCTTAGTGGCCACGATCAAAGTGTAGTATCTGTTCTTATCAGTTAGATCTCCGATATGATCACCAATGGTGGTCACCCGAAGATTTTCAATCATCTACGAAAATAGACGTCTATTGAACGGAGAAAAAGCGACCATCTAGTGATCTTTTAGGCGTCTATCGTAGTCGTCTAATAGATGTATCGACTTTTATGCAGAGATGTATATTACCCATCTAATCGACGTCTATTTGCCGTGTGGGATTGGTGTTAGACAAGGAATTCGCTCCGGAGATGTTGAATATTTGAAGTAAGTAATCGTAAGATTCACTCCGAACTGTTAAAGTGACCCTGTTGCTGAGTCACTAACCCAAAACCTCAATTATTATGTATAAGAACTCTGTGAGAGCACATGATCCTGGAATACTGTCGTCGCTTTACTGATTGTAACTTTCACTAGTAAAAACCTTCATTGGAATAATAGAGCATGATTTGAAAAAGGTTGGTTGTTTTAACTTCTTGAAAGATTTAAGTACTCTATTGTGAAAAATTTATTGAAAATTAAAAATTCCTGTAATCCAGAATTATTAAGTAGAAGCCAGTATTAGTTATGCAAAAAATGCTCAAAAAAATATGAAACGAAAATTGGCTATCATTACTTCCTAATTATTCCCATTTTTTTAATCGTCATATCTCTAACGGTATACCATCCTGTACAGTCCATTGTACGTTCGTCAGCTTATCCAAACGTCAACCCCGTTCGTGATTCAATTAAAAGGGTCTTTCTGAGAGGTGACTGCTATGACAGTGAGAGCACGAGGAAGCCCACTGTTATGTCCGTATGACGTGTGGAATTATAGCGATATCCACCGCAGGTCCGGCCACTCTCAATGAGGCTACTATTACACGAGTGGCTCTGCGTGTGCGGGTGACCATTAGGGCTGAGGTGGTTTTCTTTGTCCGCGCTCCATGGTCCGTACACAAGAGCTCTCCACCACTTACCACCGCTATCCCTTCATTCCTTTTTCCACGATTCTTTTTCATTAACTTCCCCTCGTCTCCTCTTTTTGTATTTTTACTATGCTGGGATACCGCCAACACATTTTCCGGACTCCCGGAGTCAGTCAAGCGGTTCCCAACGACGCTGCCACGCATTTCGAAATTTGCGAATAATCGGACAGTATAATAGGGAAGCACGAGAGCCTGTCGAAATTTTAATTCTCTCCATTCCTGAACCAAAATTCGGTTCGATCTGCCTTTTTCGTCTCCGTAAATGGTTGCATTTTATGTAACCTGGGATCATTTTTTCAGATTAAATTGCTTCAGTTCCACAATTAGTCATCTGTCAGTCAGCTTTATTCGAGTCTCAGAACACTTGATGATTACCGCTACCAGATGAATCGATTATAACTATCGATTTGTAAAACATTCGGTTGTATATAATAAAAGCAACCTTCTCAGTATGGAGCTCTACAAAATAGATGGTAGGTATGTACTAGTATAGCAGGGTCAAATTAATTAAGTCCATTAATCCACTTAAACTTTTGCCACATCAACCTAAATTGTTGGAAAATTCTCGAATTTGACAATTCAAGTTAATCCTGTTGACTATTTTGACAGCTGATAAGGGTTTCTTTTCATGTGTTTAAGTTTTATTTCATTTGTTCAATGTTTGAATTAAATTAAGTACCAAAAGTTTTACTTTATTTACATAATATAGGATTTTAACATAGATAGACCGTTTTTTAGTTCCAATTAAACCTTTCGCATTTGAATCTTTTTTCAATTGAGGAAGGTTTAATTGAAAGTGGACTAGGTTTAGTTCAATGTGAAACATTTTAAAAATTGGAAGTTTGAATGGTTTAATACAATGTGGAAAGGGTTAAAGCAATTGAAAGTAAATAGATTCAGTCTGATGAGAAAATACTAAGTTTTAGGAAAATTGGATCAAACAGTCTCACGCACAAGTCGTCCGATTTCCCCGGAATAATCCACTGTGAGGTTACCCGTTATGGTGGCTCTCATTATTCTGTTATGAATGGAATCTTTTGGCACATTGTAACGGACGTTTACAACACTACTCCCCCTTCATTACTAAGTTATTGACACTATTCAAAGATAGGTGTACATCTCCTACATTACATTTCATTTTTGTATTTTGCACAACTACTGCACTGCTATTCATAGACTTCTATAGTAACAGACTCACTATAAAATAAAAATCTGGTAAGATCTGTGAGGGCTCAGTGTAACAGACATGCAGGAGATCGAAGACAGTGGAACTCTCGGCCGTGGTATGTTCAAATATGAAATGGACTTCAGAATGTTGCGGAAGGACAAATCTATGACATATGTGGTGACAGCAGTGATATTAAATCGACAACATCGCTGCAGGTGGGAGCATTGAAACCCATTAAATGCTTCGTCTATTCAAGGTCATACTAGGTAGGCGTCCAATAGGGATCGATATAGTTTCATCTACTCAGTGCCGGAGTACCCTTGAGAAGTAAAAGTCTGCCCCTAATCGATGTGAGTAATATGAAGAATGTCAGTGATCGCTGACGCTCTGGCAAATAAACGCTCAATGGCGACCTTTACGTGCGATTCCATCATTTCTCGATTCTCTAAGTGAAGTTCGTCGATAATGTCGTATTCTATAGTTCATACCGAATTCCACCCTATTGGTCTTGATATCGATGGTCTTGCGGGGTATCCAGGTGAGGGGGTCTGACAACGTTATAGGTTGTTCTTGAGGCACTAGAATATCTGGTATCGTAGTTATAAACTTCTGGGTCTCTAGATTGGAACTTTATCGTTCCACTAAGGGTACTTATATTTCATGGGAGAAGTAGGTTGACGAGTTCACCAAAGATATTTCGGTCCTGGCGTATCGGAATAGTAGATCATCCCCAAATCTTCTGATTTCGAAATTGTATCAATGAAGGTCTTAGTTATTTTCAATCTACAGGTAGTACCTTCCTGTTCTATGACCATCTGACCAACACCTGAGGAACTGATTATTCTCCAACGCATGCAGAGGCCTGTTGTTTTCACAAGAAGCATCTCATCATATCTAACTACGCTATAGCTAATTATCTATGTTCTTGCAATATAAAAATTAACTCTTGGCATCCCCGTTGCACGTTGCCTTTTTTTCATGAATGTTTGATGAGTCCTCATCACATCACAACAGGAGGATCTACCAGCCCAGCATTTTAAAAAAGTCCAATCCATGTGAAAACTCAATTTTTTTCAAGGAGTTATCATTACGAACTGTAGTTGAGCTGATCCCTCACTGTAATGCATCTAACCTCCTTTGGTAGGTATACATTGTAACAGCCCGATGTGTATATCATTAGGCATATCATTTTCACTATAAGCATTTCCCAGTCAAATTTAGTTTTTCCCAATCAAATTTACCTTTTTCCAATCAAATTTGATTTTTTTTTACCAAATTTAGTTTTTTCCTAGTCAAATTCAAGATAGGTCCTATCATAAGAGCTGCTAAACACCTTGAATTTGATTGGAAAAAAAATAAATTTTTTCGGAAAAAAACTAAATTTGGCAGGAAAAAATCAAATTTGACTGGGGAAAAACTAAATTTGGTTGGGAAAAACTAATTTTGACTGGGAAATGCTACGTATATACAGCATCAGTCGAAGCTGAATTTTGTTGAGGTAAATGGAAGCGCAGAAATTGAATTAGGAACGTGGGAGTTGAGGTCGATAGTATGTAATATCAGGCGGAAAGTCGTGGTGGGGCTGTGTACACACTACACACCTCGTGTGTGCGTAGCTCCCGTTATCCGTCGAGATTGTTCATCAGCGGATTAGCTTTATATTTGATGGCGGAATTATGAGTGAGGTGAGAAACTCACCGGCTTCATCAACCCCTTCATTTCTCCTGAGGCGTCCTCTGTTGCCGCTGCTTTTCCAACGGATAACAGCTTTATAAACAGTGCATAATTTGAAGAGTGCAGTTAAATTTCTATCTATGTATCTAATTTGAAAGGAGGTAACGTCACCCTGTTGCGAAACGGGTTATTGGATTGGAAACGATTTTACTCGGTGCGATGTTTTACGATTTTTTTCGTAGATTAAGAATCTACGGTGTAAATTGGCGTCCCTTTGTGGCACAAAAACTCGTAGAAATATGCTTTTGATATATTCCCCAATATCACACGGGAATATTGTGGAATATTGTGATATTCTGTGTCGAAGAACACCAACCCCAGCGCTCTAAGTCAGTTGTGAGATGCGTGCACAGAAGTTCATTCACTGAGAAATTAGCCTCAAAGTTGTACTGATGAAAAACTATTTTTATAAGGATTTATTTTTGATCACGTTATACCATGCCTGAAAGGACCTCGATAGTTTTGCAAGCTAATACAAATTACTATGGTTCACTCAAATTTTAGATTTGGTAGGCATAAGTATATATGTTTTTTTTTTTTTTTTTTAAGCTAAAAACATTACTGAAGGTATAATATCATGAATATTCATACATGATGTATGGTTTATATATTCGTGATGAGAATACAATTTTCTATAATAATAATTTTCCAGCAGAGCCCATTTTATGGATCATTCGGCAGTGGAAACTTACTGAGCACGGGTCTCACAACATAGGTATCTACCTACCTACCTTGAAAGCTGAGGTCGGTCCCATGCAAGGCTGAATTTAATTGCCTACTACTTTCCTGTTGAACAAAAACATCCTTTGTTAGTCCGTCTGAAATATTATTCGATGGTTGGGCTCCGGGTATACATATTCTAGGTTTTTAGGGAAGGGAGAACGCGTAAACCATAGGAATTTGTCGTACAGGGTTTTCAAGAATCCATACCTACAAAAACACCTCGATTAAAATTCGTCAAGTTTCTTACAAATACAAATTATAAAAATATATCCCTGATTTCAAATTGGCTGTCTGTGGGACCCCAGAACTGACACGCACACATTTCGCGAATTCTTCATCCTACAGCTTGTTTATTGCACACAAAGAATCTCAACTTTCCCAATCAGACTCGTATTGCTAGGATTCCCAGATGCATCAAATTATTGTTTTTCAATGCGCAATACAGTTCTCTGTTATCACGTGATTCCTATACAGGATAATATAGTGCGTGTTCATTTAGATCTAAACTATTATTTAGTCTTCCTTATAAATATATTTTTATACCACTCGTTTGGTCTCTCCCATCCGAACAACTACAAGTTAATGTTCATCAGCAACAATTGGAGAGATTTGTGTGCCTTCGATGAGCTTCACCGAATGCTTACGAACGTACCTTCATTCTGGTGTGTCATTCTTCGTTATCATCTCGGTATAGGAAATGGTCCTTTTTTTGTGTGTTTCCTGACCTGTAGACTGACTGTTAGAGGTTATCGTGGGCATGACGAAGTTCCTTTCAAAGAACTATCGCCGGCTAATTGTTTTATTTCGACTTTTTCATTATCGGCGAACCTAATAACACTAACAATATGTTTCTGCTGGATGGAACTCTCGAGAAATAAATACAGGTTGTTACATAGGTACTAATTTGATTCGTTCAATGAGGAGTGAAAATGATGGTGGAGGAAGTGCATATCGTAGAATATGGTATTGAAAAACGCACTCCAATGTTTTCTATTGACCGTATTTCACTCACTTAATTTAATTTTCCATTGAAAATCAGCCGTTTGCATTGCACGAAACTCAATTGTAATGAAATGATGCCTTCTTTGTAGCTTAATAATTAGCTACGAATAACATTCACGCATAAAAGTATTTTAAGAAATTGTGTATGTTTTATTTTGTCACAATGCCCTTTTCTTTCCGGGGATGGTTCCTCTCAGTGGAATAAGTCATATGGCGATCTTGGATAATAATAAGAAATAAACAAAATGTTATACTTAGTGATAGGAAAAAGCTCTCGATTAAATTGTTCAGGTTTCAAGAAATACAGTGAAGTCTCTCCTTAGGTCCAGGTGGGACCACCCAAAACGTCCGTTGAGGAGGGCTAAGGCCATAAAGATATATTGGGGGAGGGGGGGGGGTTGTTTGGTTTGTGATTCGTGTTGTAGTATATTGTATGTATTTCAGGTACTCGTGGCAAATATAATATTATCAATTATTATTATTTCAAGCCGATAACGGGTAATCTCACAAAATATTTCTGGTTTTTATTATTACTATTTTTTTTTATCTACTCAGAACTGCATCAACCTAATTACTTTCTTGGGTGTAATACTTGGGATTGTACCCCAGTCGGTACCCCAGTAGTTTTTGGTGTCGACTGCCACCACACAGTCACGTCAGTTGCAATGCCAAGACTCATGACAGCCGCGACTATACTGCAAACTTTGGAGTCTGGTTAGTGTTCCTTCGAAATTTCAATTCAAGAGACCCTAAATTGCGGCCTTTAGTATGATACAGATAAACAAACAGACCAAAAAATGCAGAGCCCAAGTAGGTAAGTACGTCTAAGTACCTACCCGTTCGGAAAAAATTTGAAAACTTGGAAAAAGTGAAAAATCCAAATAAAACCCCTGTGATACTCTTCCACTGAAAGGTTTCGAGATTGGGCGATTAGTACATTTCATCGAGTTTTCCAACTAGATTTTCGGCTTGAACGAGTACCTAGGTGACTTGAAAAGTAAACCGTAAAATTTGAAGAGGGAATCGTTTTGAAGTATATTCATTTGAATAATCAATGAATTACCTTAGTGTGAGTACCTACCAAAAGTTCGTCTCCTATGTACCTTTACCTAACCTCCCAGTAATAATGCTTGGGCTTCCCAGAAGTGCCCTTCTACTGAACTCATGAATAACAATAATAATCCCGCGTCTTTTCGATTCTAAACACTTGCCAACAACCATATCAGACATATAAAGATGTGCGATGACTTACTCGGATTTTCAACCCAATATAATTAATATAACTTATGTTCTGTTAACGATTGATGTTAAAAATTGAAATTTAATTTCTTTTCAAGGACGAGTTTGGCTCAAGGGCCAGTTGGCTGAGCCCCGCGGTCCGCCAATTAACTAGCCCCGGTCTAAAGGATTTTTTGGTCAGTGTTATTATTTAATACTTTATAATTTTCCTTTACAATTTAAATC
The DNA here is from genome assembly GCA_030264115.1 of Lygus lineolaris. Taxonomy (NCBI): domain Eukaryota; kingdom Metazoa; phylum Arthropoda; class Insecta; order Hemiptera; family Miridae; genus Lygus; species Lygus lineolaris. Next base: position 46,421,149 of record JAEMON010000001.1, on the reverse strand, counting down.
TCATCAATATGAATTATATGTGATAAGTACTTGCCTTGTTATGAAAGTTGAATTAGTTGGGATGGGATTCATGTTCTCGTATTTAATCGAGAGAAGGTGGGGGGAGGGGCGATAGCCCAACGTCTATTTATTTACTTATTTCTTTCTAAATCGCCCGCCTCTTCCCTAAGCCGCCAACTTCAACAGGTTGAACCAAGTTTCTTTGATCCTGACCCTTCTGAATAATAATTGACTTCGAGACTGTATTTGTCGTGGGTTACATAATGAATCCAGCTTTTGATGTCCCTTATTGGTACAACACGGCATTGATTTCCGATTCTTGCTTGCAACAGCCGATCTATAATTAATTATGCAAATAGGTACATCATGACTTGCGTGTTCAGTTCACGAGACGGATTTTTCTTTATTTTTATAACTTTTTTGAACAAAACTCACACAGTTCGAACCACAACTCAGTCTAACTCAAATTCCAGATTTTATTTACAATTCATTTAGGTGTCATGATTCGTCATTACGACTAGGACCAGTTGATGATGCAGCAACCTATGCGATATTTTTCACAGCACATGTGACTGTCTCAAAATTGAACTGTATTCCAAAATGCATGATCAACGATAACCAAGATGTGAATCCGTGTAGCGTCACCCCATGCGGTGCCAGACTGGGCATAGTCCCCCCAGTCTCAGACCGGTACCACGACGCCTGTCCATGATGGGGCCAGAAATGTTCAAGGACATTTTCAAGGTATGTAGAATATTCCCTTTGTATGTGAAGGTGGAAATCCCGAAATTAACTAAGGTCGACATATTATGTAGACAAGGTTTCTGGTGCTATTGTAACACCAGTTATTTCTTGGCACCACGATTTAAAAAAAAAAAGAATAGTTCATTGAAATGTCGACGTTAATTATCGAGTTGATCATACCCTCCGAAGTGTAGGCTTCCGATCCCTAACCCCGAAGTCCGAAGCCCAACGTGTTATCACTATGAGTGAAGAATTAATTGCATCGTTCCAGGGGCCGTACCCACCACAAATAATCCCCTGAACTCCTGATAATAATAAGATTCTCGACCGCAGGAATATATACAGCTGTAGTTGGATATAATAGCTGACTATACTCTTATATAAGTTGTGCGAAATCAGTACTTGTTGGTCGAGAGAAATCAGTGTTTGTAGGATTTGAGTTTCGCACTTGCGCACAGACTACGGTTGATTTCATACATTGATGAAATTCATACTATCGGGTCATCCAGATACAGAGACCAGACCCCAACTTTTCCGCGAATTGGAACGTTACAGAGCCATGAAGCCATTGATGTAATCGTGAATGGGAGCAATTAGGATAGAGTCCTTGGCTGAAGGAACTTGGCAACAAAAAAACTATAGAACCATTGTGCCAAATCTCATGTCACAAGCTCACGTGGACAGGTAAGCACGTCACACACCAGTTCATCAGTTATCGAGTCTTCTCCCTATAATCTGAATAACCTGCACACGGGATTTATTAGGAACCGTGGAATGGTGATTTACGTTCCTGATCGAGGTTGAATTTCCATTTATATTGAGAGCGAACGGATTTTTAATCGTCAAAGGGAAATTGGGCATCTGTTCTCATTATCCCTTCAGTTACAAATGAACGTGTGGTTGAGCTTACATAATCGAAACGTCAATTCGCAGCTAAATTGAATTCGCCATGATTTCATTCAATGATTCGAGGAATTTTGAATTATCTTTCCATGCAGGCATCCATTTTCAATCAAAATACCTTGATAATGTACCTCAGCGTCGTATTTGAAATACTTGATAAGCCATGAAATGCTGGAATTTGAAGCTTTTATACCGCTAGCTTCGTTGTTTCGACGGCGCGAATATTTAGTTGCCTCGCATTCTGCCTTGTATATGAGCAGTTCGGTAATATTAATCATGCGGTTGAGTATATTTATATAAAGCGTGGATTTCTCCTCTTTAATATTTGTCTGCTATTATGATGAGTGAACCAAATAAACATAGAACATACCTGTTTGGTGAAAACCGGACTTTACTCGGTTTTTAATGTAGACTGATGGTGCTCGTATGTACCTAATCATCAATAATGTCAGTTATGGAGAGCCAGAGAACCAATTGATTTTCTTTGGAATGAACCGTATTGTGAGGTACCTATTTTTGATGAAAGGGAAACACCTTTTGATAAGAATGTCCACAATATTTCCAATCGCTTTCTGTCAAGCTTGCTTGCCCATTGTATACCCCAAAGCCAGAAAATCAAGGGAATCCTTCAGTTTTGCCGGATCAACAGCAGTTTTAGACATCAACATGATCTAGATTTTTTTTATCTCGTTGATCCAATTGCGATGGCATTCTTCTTCTTACCATTCGTGTTCAATCGGGTCCAGGACATTAAATTGTGAGAAGTCGGTTTTGCGTAAATTCTTATTTGAACCGAATATTGAACCGACAGGGCAGTCATTTATAGGGGCCCAAACAATCCCTGAAAATTGCATCGAAATGGGATGAACACTGGAAACGTTATTTAACTGTAAGTTTGTTCGTAGAAAAATTCGAATGCTGGAAATTTTGATTTTGTACAAAAATAATGGGTAGGTGTAGCTTTCACACCTTTGGTAGATTTGGAAGCAAACAGCGTATTCACCTACCTAAATAGGTATCTACCTTTGTCATTATAATTGAATTCTTGTAGAAGTAAGCCAAATAACGATTCGGAAATCCATTGATTTTGTCCAATAGTATTAATTTCATCTTTCAACATGTCGAGTTTCATGATACTCCTCAACCTCAATATCTATGCTTTCCTAGCATATCGATCACCGATTACCACAGACAATAGCTTTCAGTGTTGGCTTAATATATTTAAGTAATGTAGGGAGAGCAGCTCCGGGGTGGGTTCCAGGTAATGAATTATAACTTCCGTTCCACAACGCACTTGCGAGACAGCCTCCACCGACTGTTTGATGATCGTGGAACCACTCACACCACCCCAACCTACGTTCGACCTTATACGTTTCTCTTTACGATCCCCATCATAGACTTTCCGACGTAAAAACGACGATCCCGTTTGGATACGATCGCTATTTTTCAGGTGGTCACGTTAAAAGTTCCACGACGTGAAATGGGAGTGATGTATGACCCCCATCTTATTTTCTCCCTTGCTTTTATTTTGTCTTTATCTTGTTCCACATTCTCGGTTTTCCTATTCCATCACTACGCATTTCTCTGACTGTGAAAAGTGTTCTTGTAAGGTCAAAATAAACTATGAGAACGATGACCCAAATGATCAGCTCAGCGCGAGTGAAGTTCTCAGCAATTTTTTTCCAATCTTGAGGTGGCAACCCTGCACTCCTCAGCGAATCCTCCGTGAAGACTACCCCTACGTAGTCCGCCCGTGTCGTAATTTTCCAGACTTCATAGAGCACCTTGGTTCTCTAACGGTACATGATTCATTTAATCTAATAAGTGTGATCAAATATGAAAAAATATCGATTGAACTTCGAAGTTTGCCGTTTTACTTTCAAATCCGCTCCGGGATGTGTGATATAGGTAGATTCCAATAGGTACTTGCGTTCACTGCTTTCGCGTTTGCTTTGAACAATGAAGTATTTTCTCGGTCTATAGATTCATGCAAAGTAATATGTAAGGTTTTTAGTAATTAATTCCATCTTCCTCGCCTGGAATGCTACAGTAAAAAAGGTTCTCTCGCTGCAAAACAGAAGCAAACCCTAGACAGCAGGAGTTCGGAAAATGATGCCGGGAGCCCCTCCTACTTAACCCGGCTGTTTTACAAACTAAATCATATTTCCCTTCAATTGCAATGTTTGCGTGTTCGAGACGGGTAGGTTGGTGGCAGGGGCCCGGCGAGCCTTCTTTCTGATTTCCAGAGGGAGTTGCGTGTCTGGCCCAGCAGCTCCTTCTAAACACAATCGATTAATGCCTCCACTATTAGGAGCTTCTTCGCCGACTTCAAGACCACTACAGAGAATGAAGTGCTCGCCTTTTGCCTCTCAAGCACTTTCGACGCATCTGTGCTAAATTTCATTTTCTAGCTGCAGAGCTTTCAAAATGTTTTGGGAGCTATAAAACGATAAACCTAGTTAGATTATTTTCGTCGCATGTGATGTCTGGAGCAGCTAGCAGCTGAGAGCGTAAATATCATTATTAGAAAACTAGCAGTAGCAGACCATGAATGGTACCCTCGTGGTTGGCACATGTGTATTTCTGAGGATGAAGAACCTGATAGTTTAGTTATGTAGGAAACTGTGAGGTACGCAGTATACATTCATCAGTTGTACTCGTTTTAGAAAAACAGACTCGGCCCCTGTTGACATAGATTTTCCCCATCCCCCAAAAATGTTGCACGACTGCATATTAATATTTTTCCTGCATTTGGCAATATTTATATGAATTGGCAAGTTCTCCCTCTCTTATGTAACTCGAAATTGTTCAACTAGAGCGTTGTGCAGTGCTATAATTACAATGTTTAGGTATTCTAGACAGAACGTCCATGCCAATTCAGATCTCTTTTCGACCCCATTACACTTTGTCCGATTCAATTGAAACAAAAAAAGTGTATTAGGGTGAAGTGTTCTAAAACTTTCAGTTACCCACAGACCCATACTTTTCGACTTGTATACACAGTTTTCCAGTCAACCTAGGTTCATTCTTGACCTTCTAGTATTAATGTGTCGGTACAATCTAACGAACCAGTTCCATGTCCGTAAATGGCTGATATTCCAACAGTTGGGTTGCAATTGTTAAAACATAATGACTACGGAGACTACCGTTTTGGTTTTATAATCACGTTTGCCTCATAAAATTAAAAGCATATTAAAAGGAGAGTCGTTCAGTCGTAAAAACTGAGAAACTGAGAAAGGTTTCAACTTTGGTATTTCCACCAAGTTGGCGTGTGAATTGGTAGAACGTCCACAGCGTGGTGTGTCCTGGCGTGAGAAAGTTTATTCCCGATTCGGGTGGTCCGTTTCCGATGGCCATTTGCGACGAGTTGTGAGTGTTGTTGGCTTGCTACTTCATGTCAATCCACCACTACCCTCATGTCGGTCAGATCTCATTGGAAGGGCGCATGAAGAGAAATAGAGACTAGTTTACCTCATAACACCCTTTTGGTTATAAATAATAGGGTATTTGATTATTAACGCATGGTAATATTATAATACATTCATTCACATTATTTATTTTTGCAATTTCTATTCTTATTATTATTTAAACTCTTCATTATTTCAATAATTCAATAAATAAATGAGTAATAAATAAATAAAATAGGTAATAGGTGTAAATAAGGAAATAATATTTAGGTAAATGGGATATCAGGGGGTGTTACAGTCACGAAAATGACAGTAAACTGACACGTGTCATTTTAATTCTACATACCTACTTATGACCATTCTCGAGAGGTGAACATTTTGCTTCCTATCACTTACGAAAGTACAGGACTTTTTTTCGTGCAAAAAGTTGAAAAAGTGCCCTCCAAAATAGAAATATTCACTTGGTTTTTTCTTTTTGCTCGTTTTAAAGCTTCGTTTTAAAGCTTATTGTGATAACTTATGGCCCGATTTTGGTTACATTTCCATTACATTTTACATTGAGTGGTTTAGCGAGACGGGTCCCCTATAAATAGCATCGAAACTGGTCCAATGGTACTAATAGCCTGTGCTCATGCGCAAATGTGAATTCCCTGAAGCACCGATTTCTTACCACCTCATGTCCCAATTTTTCTCAACGTTAGGGGGGATTCTGGCCCCAATAAGACGAGCACCAATGAATTTCATCGCAAATGAACTTTGAAAGTTCCATTCATGCAGCATGAGTTTATGCGCGAATTTTCAAAGAAGTATTTTAACAGGTTTTGTGGGTGATTCTTGTAGGAAATTTTGCGCCGATTCCAAAGTCACCATATTTTCCTCTGTTTACGATGGTAATTCACACTAAAAACCTCAAAAAACACGTTTTTTTACCCTTTATTTTCAAAATTTGATCCCCTGCAGTACTCTGAAAATGCTGGCAACGAACTCGGGCTTTTTTTTGCTACCTATTGACATTTTGAAATTTTTTTCTAAAGATGTATTTTTTCATTTTGTTTATTATAGATGTATATGTAGGTATATCCAAATTAAATAACTATATATATATAAACGAGCGCGCGTACACGCGAGAAAATGTTTGAAATTTTGCATTAATAAAATGTTGAAGCCATTGCGAAAGCTGAATTTCAATAGCTTTCGTTAGAACTGTATACTTAGTCACTGCACTATGTTCTAAAATTGATGCCTACAGGAACAGATAACCATATGATCCAATTATTCTAAAATTTCAAGGATATCAGAGTCTGTATGGCATCAAATAGAAAATCCATGGATCTCATGGATACTAAAACGGATGCGGAATCATGGAATTCTTCAAACTCAGATTTCTCACGATTTAGTGAACCAGTCTTATGGAAATTAGACTGGTAGGTTCTGAGACTGGTTCAAAATTTATGCTTTCATCTCAATAACATTGAAATGGGGAAGCTACTAGTGTCCCACCCGTTTGACAGACTTTTTAGAATGTGTTACATTGTGGGCTTCAATTCGTAGTGCTCTGAAGTAGGTTGGTGAGTCGTTTTCCCTCAATTCGCCAGTAGCATCTTTGACTGCATTGCAATTTCAATTTTCTTGCCACATTCGCTTCGAAAGTTTCATGAGTGACATCGGAAGTGACCTCTTGTCACACCATCTCGTCTAACTCATGCAATCCTGGTATCTCATGTTCCCTCGTGTCTTCAAAAGGGTCAATCAATGGGAGGGGAAAAATCGACGGGAAAACGGTCAATAAGGCAGAAAGGAGTTGACTGAAGGGGCGTCGTGGGACAGCTCGTAAAAGATAGATCTGAAGGTAAAGTTGGGCTGGTTCGTCCTCTGAAGATGAATGTTTAATCAAAAGGAACGGCGTTACATATGGTGTCCCCCGCACGGACTTGTGTCCTTTGAAAGGGAGTTAATGTTTAAAAGGTATCACTACCTCCTGAAGGGCGAAAGGCTCTTGAGAGAAAGGGCTGCCAGCACAACTGATCTTCTCTCATGGATATTTGGACAATGATTTTTTGGTTGGTGTAACATGTTATGGGACTCAAAGACAGTATTTCATAAGATCAAAGTGAAAAGTTCTTTTTTTCGACCTTCCAATTTCTCTCTGCTCAGTACGTTTAGCTCAACCTCTGTGATGCACACTGTAACGATGTTCGCATGGAGCAATGGAGAAAGGACTTGGGCAGTACGCCTGATCAACTGTAGGCACAGTTACCTACCAGTTGGTAGATTATAGTAGATATCTAGTGCTGTTATCAGTTCCACTCAAGGGAGGGGGGGGGGTGTTCTGTAATGTTGGGATTATCTCTTGAAAACTACTGTTGGAATGTCAAAACGACTGTTGACGGGCAGAACGGCTGTTGTAAGAACAGTTGTGAGAAACTTGGTTCAAGGGACTACCGCGGATAGCTATTGGTACTTGATGTATCGATTGGGAACGATGTATCGATTGTGAAGATCAAGGAAAAAGAGAGAAAACACGATAATGCATGGTTAAACTAATAAATCAGGACAAACTCTTAAATCATCGCCAGTAATTTATGTTAATCAATGAACACGTGATTCAGTCACCTAACCTCATCTCGACAAATCTTCTCACCACCATCTGAGCTGGTCACAAGCTTATGAACTGAAGGGAGCTTTTGTCGATGTTGCTTTCTTTCAGAACATCTCGCGGTTAAAACATGGTGGCGTTTAGCAAGTGCTGAAGTTACAGAACACCAAGTTAGAAACTCACCTATATTGTTACCAACAGTTGTTTATTCGCTAACAGAACACCCCCCCCCCCCCCCCCCCCCCCCCCCCGGTTTTACGCACTTGAAAAAAAAATTGTCATTTATCACCCTAATGGGAGGTAAATGAAATTATGACATAAAATAAGATTGGAATTCAGTGAGAAATGCTGGATCAGACACGTAGGTATAGTACTCTCTCCAGTAAGATATAGTCCATTGACCGTTTGTTGTTAAATTCCAATGTTAAGGTGACAGACAGAAAGGAGAATGTTCTCATCATTTGAGCTGGTAGGAGGTCAGAAAGGGTGTTAACATCGGAATAAATTAGCAACTTCTATTGTTATGGAAATAGCGGCTTATAGCGACTGATTTATGAACCGTGGCAGACTCGTCCGCACTCGTCGAAACGCAACGAGCCGATGTCTCTGAGAACTGAATGAATTACCATTTCTTATTTTATCGGAAGGCCAAACTGTAAGAAGCTAGTTTCGATTGAATTTCACAGTTCGGTACTAAGTAATTCATACCTATGAGATGATGTGAGTAATGAAGTATAATTAGCGATAGGAGGTTGAAGTGATCTCTTAAAGCTATATACCTTTCGTACCTTAAAATTCATTGATGAGAGAAAGATTTATCGGTAGAGGGCTAGAGGGACAGGTGGTTATTCTTTTTTAATGTTTTCTTAGTTGATTTTTCTGGTCCAGACTGATGTCACATATCTGTGTATTTATAAACAATTATTTATAACTAATGTTGGGTTGTTTCATTTGGGGGCTGATTCCCGACGAACATTAAAGACTTAAACCCCCACCTCTGAACAAAAGATGAAAAAGGGATATATCCCCCGGAAAAGGCTTTTATAAGGTATTGTATCTTTGAAAAACTTGAAGGTATTGTGCCATGAGTATTATCACTATTATATAGTCAAAATTTGTTCTGAATAATCGGGAAGTTAGTGATTATTGTCAACGTGGGAATGCTCAACCTGTCGCCGATAATCTGTAATCAGAGAAGCAAACATGATAGCCCGGTATACCCCCATTATCGGGATTATCCTATAATACGGATACAAACATGAGATTTGTGTACTAAAACAACAGCTGTACACTAAGTAAATGCGATTAATCAGTGCTAATTACGGATTGTATTGACTGAATAAGTCCCTCAATTGTTCTAATATTCGAATGACATTGGTAGGTACGTAAACCGTAAATTTTCACCAAAAACTTTGTTTCGTTTAGGTTTTCACTCATATTTCATAACATAGTTTGGTAAAATCAAATTTTTTTAATCTATAAATTTGCTATTGAATCGGTAACTATAAAACACTTGAGACTTGACTGAATTTGTACTTCGAACATTCATTCGGTATTCTCGTCACACTCCTCCTAATTTATGTCATTGGGTAACAATTAAAATCAATTAAAACCACCCATCACTGGTGCAACGATTTAGTGTTTATAAATCACAGTCGTCAGAAATCGGCCAATTTCGGAAGAGGGATTAGGGATCTTTACCTTTCAACTCCAATGGGACGTATATTTCAGCAGCATTTTGATATCTGGTGGAACAATAATATATTATCTCAAGTTGCGTTGCGTGAAGTTCTCTTGAAGTAGTGCCAAGCAGTAGTATCGGTATCACTATCATAATCGCTTGCCTGAGTAATGTTTCGAACATAGGTACTGCATGACAGTATTCTGCGAACTTCTTGAGAAATCTACATTAGGATCTAATTCCTTCCCAATTCCAAGAATTTTGAGAATGAAAATTGACTTCATGACAAATTCGGAAATTGTCATCTAACTTCGATCATTTTCAAGATATTTTTAACAAAATTCGAAAGTTTTCAGACACGACAGATAATGAGAGCTAGAAATAATAGTGACTGTGGTACACTATTTTCCCACCTCATTAGCGCCGAGAAAACTCGTGGGACACTAGTGCCATCTTATTATGTATTTTCATAATCCGCAGGACTTATATTCTCGTTCATCGTCGGAATTTGAAGCGTGGAAAAGGGGAATTTTGAAATAAATTAGTTTTGGGAGGTAGTCGGAGCCATGCCTTCTCTGAGTCTTCCACAGTCCGTTGTCGGCAATTTTCTTGAGTTGTTGGGTATATGTGGCGAAGTGACAATGGATGCATACAACCACACATATCCCGTGGTTATTCAATTGTAACGAAGACACTCGAGATACTCCTGATAGTCCGAATCCTACCTCGCTGATCATGATCGATCTTCCTCGTCTGAGCTCCAAACTACCCATGCCCGCCTTATGGTCGCCATCTGCACCCCTCACGATTTCCAATGCAGAAAAAGCCTCATCGGTTGACAATATAACTGCTTTTCTGGTCCTGAGATAGTGACACGGCAAACCAACCGTGTAAACACTGTCTATATTTATTACTTATTTCCTGGGTCAGATATTCCTTGTCACGGCGACATGGTGCCCGTTACGCTAACCAATTTGCCCCTTCCTAGGAGTAATCCAATTATTTTTCAAACCGCTTGACGGCCGCGCTACCGCCCTCTCTCTCACTCGTCTCTTTCACTTTGATACTAGTCATTGCTACCTAACTGTCGCTTTTTCACGATAGAGCGAGCATTGCTTGATTCATTGCTAACATTTTAACATTCACACATCGTAAACTTTCACTCCATTTAATATTTGGATGTGCTATTCCAAAGGAAGACAATTCCCCTCAATTGTTACTGCATTTCACCTCTCCTACGAAGTGGATTCTACACAAGAATTCTAGCTCCGCCTCACAGCTTACTTTCTGCCGTGAAATATTGATTAGAATGGCCAAAGATTGTACTAGAAAAAAAAACGCAACCATAACTCCCGGTAGAACAAGAAATAAGTTTAGGTCACCTAATATATGCGCGCAGTGCGCATCAATTGATAACAATCCCGTTGTTTAAGGTAAGGTTTCCATTCTAGCGTGTTCATCACTTTATTTTCTGACAAATTTTCAATTTGTTCAACTCCATAATCAAGGTGAAGGCGCCAGTCTTAAAGTCCTAATGTTCCAATTAAACAATATATTTCACCACTTTAGTGGCATATTCCTTACCGATTTGTTACTCGGGGAGCTATATTATAAAGCGCGATTTGATGATATTGATCCCATCTTTAGTCTATAGTGGGTTCACCTATCTATGAGTTATACCTATCTACAGCATGTTTCTCCCATTTCGGTGTGTTTTTTTTTTTTTTTTTTTTTTTTTTTTAATCCATTACCACCCAACAATGTTTCACGTGAACATTGAAAATTTCGGCAAACCCTATTTTTTCGTTCATTAAGCAGCACGAGTTCCTATACGTGTACGAAATATTTCTACGGCACGCCTACTCAGATACCTGCTTCGATAACTACTTCGTACGTTCCAGAGATTGGACGAGTGTGTTGAGAAGACGCCGCAACTCCTGGGAGCAGCTAGTCATCTGTCTAGACGGCTCCTTTACCCTTGGGAGTCGTCGAACCATCACTTGATTATACACAATAGTTTTCCTTAGGCCGGTACGTTGGAGTGAGGAGTTAGCTCCGTTACAGTAACCTCGGTCGACAATGCCACTGGGCTAACAAGAGCCCCTTAACAAAGCGTCCAAGTGGGTGCTCCCAAAGTGCAAATAACCGGACGAAATTCGTACAAAAACTGAGAAAGGCAAGGTGGGAGATAAAACCTTGCCCTCCAAGGGTGTCTATATTGTAATTAAGCTACGAAAAAGTGAGTACAAAATTATCTCAGGCTACCTGCGTATCGTATCGTTTAGTCTGAAAGGTTTTTTTTAGTTCTCTTTTTCGCCTTTTTATAGCGTTAAGAAGGATATGGGGGTGAGCTCGGCCCTACAGACCTTTTGCTTTGAAGCAACCTTTGTGAATTTACCGCCTCCTTAAGTTTATCTAGAGTGGCAAACAGCGGGTCCATTATCTGAGCGTTATTTCATCCTGAATTAACCCCTTTTGGCAGAAAGAAGAGCTCAAAAACAAGCGAGAAGAAAAAATATAACTTTTTAACAAATCATATTCAATAGGTAGTAGGTATATTTCCAAGTAATATTATTTTCAACAATTTTTATTTGCCATTGGTTGCTCATAGTCATGAGGTAAATTACACATAAATTTGAAAATTCGAAAGTAATCACAATAGTCACTGAGATTGAACAAAAAAAATAAATAAACCTGTTCCTCACACAACAATTCCACTGCCAGTCAAAAATCAAATTGAAAACATCCACGAAGTAGGTTGAACGGTTGTTGCGTCCAAACTGCGCCTTACTCCTGATAGTCCCCGTACATTCCTTCAGGACCAATTGGTGCTTCCAATACATATTCATAATTTTGGGCGCCATTGCTTCACACATAGCATAGGCACATATGGTTCTAACCTTGCCTTTATGTACGGCACATTTTTTTAAACCATGGGAATTGGAAAATCATATGTTCAATAAAAGTACTTGTATAATGAGGAGTCTATAGAGTGGAAAAGCGTCGATACCGCTTACAACATTCTTCGTTTAAAACATCTGCACACGATATCGTGGGGAATGGTTTTATCAGAGTCTGACGCTAAATCCTCACCTGTTCTGCGAGGAAGTCCATAACCTAATTCCTTTCAATCCTGGGATGACCTTTCATCCTTACCAAACACACCTTCTCACACTCACTAAACGAAGAGTCCAGCGTCCCTCTTACTATATGGATGAGGTGATTCGTCGTTGATTTAAAATCTACAATCCTTAATTTTCTGTATTGCAATTTCATTTAAAATAAATATTCGACTTTCAAGGAGGTTAAACAGTCGTATTCGTACCGTTACGAATCTCTTTTGCTCTTTATTCTCACTTCCAAAGCTAACGAAATGTATTAGTTGCAAACGTTTATTTATGTAAAAAATCGTTTCTCCAGCCTGGGGCATCAAACCAGTAGTGTAGTTAGTTACTTCAGCAATCATTGGCATAGTTATGATATTGGTTGAATTATGGGAATAGCACACGAGGATATGTACAGTGCATGGAAGTAGGAAGGGACCTTCTCTTGCCACTTCCATGGTATACTATACTGTGCGACACCCCTCCCACTATGTCGTTTCTATCTTCTGATTTCCACAGCTATCGAGCTGTAGTACTAATTGAAACCTATTACGTCAGGGGTCATATGCATTTTGGGAGATACTACAGTAGTGTTACCAGTTAAAAATCGGCGAATTCACCCTTGTGACGATGTGACTCTTTGGCTGGTTATTTTGAATGAAACCCTACCTTGTGAGGATGTGCAATAAATGGACTTACCAGTCCAGATTCCACGACCTAGCATCCACAGGAGTTTTTCATCCTCGAGCAATTATAGTCCAAGGGGAAACAGAGAGTTCCGGGAACACGGAAGAAGACCTGGTCAGAACGGCCGTTTTGAAATGTCGACTCCTTCTACAAGCTGTCCTTCTGAGTCGCTTCTCACCGTAGTAGCTTATTCCCTCCTTTCACCATCAAATCAAGAGCCGTTTTTTTAAGCGTAGGTAGTTTATCTATAATAATTGTAATTATCTATAATTCTCAAAATTATGGGGAAGCAATCCGATAACTTGCGATTATGTCCGTAACTGTTTGTGTTCTTCTGATCGTTTGGGAAAAACACAATGTACACAATTCACAATGTATGCCCTATTTTCCACACGTAGCACTTTCCAACTACCAACTTGGGCACTTTTACAAAACCAAATTGTTCTTTACCCATACTCATTCTATATTATCAGGAAAGAATTAACGGGAAATATAATTATCAGGGATTATAATTAACAGGAAAGAATGGAATAACTATGCTACTTGAAATGAAATGAAAATTTGTTTGTATACACCGTTAGGTATTACAATGGTTGGTATGTGCTTGGAGTTTCTTCTAACCTTCCCGATAACGGAAATAGATCGGTGGAGAACGGTGGACGTTTAACCTCTGTCCACAATGTATACTCGTAATACATGATATGTAAAACACACATACATCATTAAAAAATTTGTGAATAAATCTAGATTTCATTTATAATAATCATAAATAAATATCCACGAATTAAAATCTCAAAATTTTGCCTAACTAAAACTTTGAACCAATACCAATAGCTTTTTTCCAGAATTTCCATCCAAAATTTGTTGCAAACATTTCTCCATACTTATTAGTTTTTGGAAATTTCGAAAATATGTCATTTTCCTACCTCGATCGAATTATTCCAATTGTAGGTTGAAATAATAATGAACCATTCTCTTACACGTATGAATTCATTTTTTTTTGCAATCACATAATTTTTTCATCACTACTGATAAACGGGCAGCTAAGTCTAAATGTTTAGGTACTTCTTTCAGACAATGATTGAGACACAAATTCCAAAGACAAGTTGTTCCTTGATGTTCTACTCGAAAACCCAGTAGGTATAAACGTACGACAATTTTCGCTAAAATGGGAGTGAAGCTGTCTAAATTATTGGCTTCAAAATAAAATGATTTGGCACTTACCGCCTTCATTGGACTCCATAGAATGAAATAGGAAGTCGATTGGAGGAACCTAAATAGAAAAACTAATATACTTTTAGTGTATCCGTCCCATTCTCGATTTTGTCCCGATAGATTTCATGGTCTTGACAACTTAGATTTTTCAGAAACCGTTTTATTGACCTTGCACCGGGATAACCCTTGTGGTTCCGCACTCACCAATATCACAGCCATAAGATATAAGAAATCGTCCAAATTTTGTACCCAATTTTTGGACTTTAGTTCCGCTAGATTTGAGATCTGCCCCATAGTGCTCAAGCCCTTTGTGGTGAGGATGATGAATAGGGGGGATTGGTAGTACAGGAAGGAGAGAGGGAAATGCGCTATTGTAAACATCACCAATTCCGGTATGTGCCTGGCAAGACGCGGGTTGTGACACCACGGAGTACTCCTGCTGAGATTACTAGTTCTTGTAACTTCGTGGCACTTCGCCCACGCAAAACCCCCCTCCAGGATACCTGGATGTTATTTGCCGCCACTCCTGTACGCTCAGAAATGGCCTGCCGTAGATCTCGGCTATCATATTTTCGCTTTTCCGCCCTTCAGCACACGAACAAACACCCATATGCATGTAGGCTTAAAGACATTTGTCCAAAACGTGAAGAAAGTTGAACACCTGAAAGGGTGTTCCAGAAACCGAATTCCCTGCCTATTGCATTACTTTCCTTTCAACTTGCTGGTGAGCTGGATATGGTGAAAAGAGCTCCTGCAGAATTCTGGCTGTCCAGATCTATGTAGTATTCGGAAAAACTGATAGGTACAAGCACAAAACCCTACGAAAATCCTCTGAGGGTAGAAAAACTCCCTTATAAAGTAGCCATTTTCGGATCTACATCTACATACGCGTTTGGTAGCAGTTTAGAGCTCCGCCCCAGGAGTTCCACCATGAGATTTTGGGTGTATCCTATGCGTTTCCTAGAACCGATTCGTGATTTCAAATATGGGCGGAAATTTCGATGGAGCAATGCAAGCCCAAATGTGAGATAGTTTGGAGGCGAAGCGACGATGTGGCGACATCAGTGGGGGTTCGGCAAATGTAAGCGAAAAGGGTGAATACATTTATCCCAAATAAAGAAGCTTGGCGCCGACCACCCTTTATCTCCTACCTCAGGCCCCCTCTGAGCACACACACTAACTCGCTTTGGGACACACCTACACAGCGTCTTTCACACACACACCTTCACGTCTCGTCTCGAACTCCGCGATCCGGCTCCTCTCCCCGCGTCTTCCTATCGCGCATTTACTTTTCCTTATTCTCTTGATAGAATTCGCCGGCTCTGAAGCGACTCTCCGCCACAAAGGCAGCCGGTCGTCTCACGACGCGACGCTACCGGCGGTGGCTGCCCGGTGGTTCATAGTTTCACTTCAGACAACACAACCGTCCGGAGACGTCTGCTGAAAGATGTACTCACTCAACTATACGTATTAGTCACTATTGACTACACGGAATGATTTTTGATAGGTATTCAATTACGATGCTACGATTAGTCCGTTTTCTTTATTCCCCCACATACATGGGTAGTTAGTCCTTTTGATGGATGAGGTGAAGTCTGGTATAATATAGGTACCTACATAACTCCTAAGTCCTTGGAGATATAGTGTAATATAGAAGATTGGTGTTAGTCTTTGCTTTCGGTTTATTATTTTCAATAATGAAACTTTGGAATCGAGCACGAAAAACATTTTCTTAACCCCCCCTCTAAATTTGAGGTTTTACATTTCAAGATACGTAGAATCCAAAAATCGAATAATAAAAAATCCGTCCGTCCGCCGTACGCGGCACTTTCCTTAGTTACCATGGACCAAAATGAATGAAATTTGGTATACCGGCCCCATTCGGGGTCTAGTTGTGCCGCGAAGCTTGGCGTTACCGTCAGTCTTCTCTAAGGGTGGGGATGGAATTTGCAAAACGCCCTAGCTCGAAAATTTCAAATAGGAAGGTATATTTTTTCCATCGATTTAAAATAGAACACAATTTTTAGCGTAGTGTTGGACCTTGCGGAGCGTTTTATGACCAACCGTTCGCTACCTGTAAGGACTTAAGGGTTGAACGGAAAAAAGAGCAGAAACACGAGTGTGAATCGCAATTCTTCCCGAGTAGGGAAGTCAAGTTCAAATATCAGCTGTTCAAATGCAACTTTCTTTCGATTTCACCGAACCAAGTTTGTTGTTTACTTTCCTTAGTTACTGAATTTCATTAAGAATGAATGATACAACTCTCCGATAATAATAATAATTACAAGGAGGTACCTACTCATTGTCGCCAAGAGTTGATTGTGACCCTCGCGGTAGGTGGGTATTTTATGTCAATAGGGTCTTTGTAGATGGGCAATCTATACAGAAAATAATAAACCGTTGTGTAATAATTTGCAGCGTTTTAAACTATCGGAGGAAAGGTGAGATTTGAAAAAATAGTCTGCAAGTTATACAACTTACATAGGCAGTAAGATCAATTCCTCCATAGCATAACATGGACGTAAAAAATCACGTAAGCGATTGCGCAGTGACTGTCCAGTAAGATGAAATGCGATGAAATTCATAATATACAGTCTAGGGAATTGAATTTACCCGCTCATTCCCTGAAAGATGACATTTAGATTTAAATCAGTCAAAAAGTTGTGGAGTTTAACCTCTGACTACGAATTTCAAAACTGCGCACGCGCAGTGGTTATAACTTACACAATAGTGATGAAATTCCTATGTTGCCGGCTTCAACTACACTCCGATTTGGATCAAAATTAAATCGTGTTAAATCAGTGTTCCAGGAAATTCACGTTTGCGCATGCGCACTTCACCCTTGCTTCATTGGCCACGAAATTCATAGGGGGCTGTCTAAGGGCTTTCCTGCACATATTCTGTAAGGTTCATACAATTTGGACAGTAAGTTCGTATAGTTTTGCCCGGGACAAAGAGTTGACCATAAACAGACCGACAGACTGACTTGGCATCAAAATTGTTCAGAAAGCCCTGAAACGCTAAATCATTCGGGAATTTTGATTTTGGGGAGCACAGTTTTTTCATACGTCTTGCACGAATATAAAGCTACCTTTGGTAATGAGTACCTAATCAAAATGGTGACCCCAAAAATTTGAATGCCTACTTCAGTTTTCGGTTCCAATGCTAGCTGAACAAATTTGCCTCCGTGTCTGTCACACAGCATATATAATATGCGTCCGTCTATGGGGTGTTCCTAGTCCAAGACACAAAACCAAAAACTATCTTCTATTAATTGGTCCGATTATGATGAGATTTCCAGAGATCGAGTCTCCTATGAGTTTGATCGTTGTATTTGAGAATGGGAGTCCTAATAAATGGAGCACATGAGAATTATGTAATGGTAGAATAATTAGTCGGCTGCATAGTAGTATAGGTGAGAATTGATGGGATTCAGCCAATAGTGAAGACTTTCAAACAACTTGCATTCTAGTTTATTCCTTACGCCGTTTCAGGTTTTATACGTCACCCATCTTCAGGTGAAACCTTGTGAATTCTACTGACATCCTACATCTACATACTACTGTCGTATTAGTATTATACCTGGAAAGTCGTTAGGAATAAACAAGAATGCAAGCTGTTTGAAAGCCTTTACTATTGGTTGAATCCCGACAATTCCCACCCATGGAGATTTACATACTTCCATGTTACAATTGTTTACGTAGGTACCTTACTGGAGAATCCGTCAAGTCGAGTACAGGTGGCAAGCGCTTTCGATGTAAGGACATCATCATCATCAGGCCGTCGAGAGAGTACTCGAGTACTTAGATTCAATTCCATGTTACGTTGTTAGGTTCCCTTTTATGCTGTTAAGGGGCCAAGGGAGTGACGTATTTCAGTTTTTCTCATTTTCTCATCCAATTGTTGGCCAATTTTGATGTGATTTGCGGCATTCTTCTTATTATTCAATCGTCTAGGAGTATCAGGTATGCATGATTTCAATTTCGTAATTTGGAACCAAATTGGTCTAAAGGCACCAAAATCACTACAATTACTTCATTCAAAACTACTATATATTCTGAAAGAATTACATACTTGTTTACTTCAATATCAACGTTTCGATTGGTCCATCTCCTTGCAATTCAATGATTTTCTCCCTCCCAAGAATCAATCTTACATCTCCAAAGCTTGAAGATCCCAAACATGTCCCAAACATTCTGTTGTCGGAACATCATCATAATGGTCCATAACACCGTCATATTCAGATGTCCATGATCTTATGGTTCATATCTAACATTCTAGAGCACACTCAACATTACATTGGTGATAGAGCTTGATGACTTCGACGCATATTAGCTGTTATTATCCTCATTTGAGCGGGACTGTTCTGTTATACGCAAATGATTCGTTACTCGCAGTTTCTGTCGAACATAGAAATACCTTGGTGTATGATTACGTGCATACCCCAGAAGTCCTATGTGACAGATAAGTACCGGTTCTCCACGTATCTCTTTGATCACGTTGTGTTAGCTTGCAGGAATCCGGAACTTCTTTCCCTCCTCATCCCTAAATCGATTGCAAGGATTCTGCTTAGGGGGTGGACTTGGGTTTCCTCGCCTCTCTTCCCAACATCCCC
>JAEMON010000001.1:46370561-46402187 GCA_030264115.1 Lygus lineolaris | reverse complement strand
CCCCCCCCCCCCCCCCCCCCCATCCCTCCTTTTCTGTCTTCCCTTTTACCGGGGTTTTCCATCCTCTTTCCCTGGAAGTTGTAACCTTGTAGCCGAGGTAGCACCATTCTTCTTATAATCTGATTGCCGGGGCGTGGTGCCGCAGTAGGTGATGGGTATTGGAGACTCTGGATGTTCAAACGTAATAAAATAGGATTCAGCGTGAATGGTATTCTGAGGAATATATTCTCTCTGGAAGTGTCTATTTTTCCTATTAAGGACACGAAAGAAAAGACGTGATAGACGCGACTACTAACGGGGGTTGAACTGACTCCCAGCTCGCCAAAAAGAGCCCGACTGACAAGTCACACTTGTGTACCATCTGACTCCCAGTGATATTCAAAATCGACAAAAGATACCCAACTGAATCCCACAAGACACACTTTCCAATTTATATTTGTTTTGAGAGCTATTAGCCTTACTCAATTTTAGTAGAGAAGAGCTACCTTGTCAAGGAATGATAAAAATAGTAGTTTAAAGTTAAAAAAATGAGTTTCGCCTTTGACCAATAAATGCGAAGCGTTTTCAGTATGGTGTGTGTACTCACTATCACCAAACTCCACTTCACCGCTACTAACTTTGGCATAAGCCTTGCGCTTACGGGAATTCTTAACGGCGCAAATCAATCTCTCCCCTGAACTTAACATTTTGTGGAAAATATAAATATAACATCCGTGGATAAGCACGTTACCGCTACGATCAGTAACACCAGCAACGATATCCATCTTGGCTTGCATTAAACTGACTTACTGAACGACTTGCAACTAGGACTGGTAGTTACCTTATGTGTTATTAGAGTTGACCATTCACTTATAGATTATTTGTTTAAGAACGCATATTTTTGCGGGAGTCCGATGGGACGAGAGAGGTTTCAAATCTCGTCGATCTAACAGCCTCGGGGAGTCAGTTGGGATGGACCTTTCACCCTTCAAAAATTAAAAACATAGATACCTATACGTCCGTCCGCCTGCGCCACTTTGCATTGCACTTAGTTACCTACTGTGTCTTTAATTATTGTAATACCAAAATCAGATACCAAAATTACCAAATACCAAAATCATACCTAATATAGAATAATTATACCAAAATTATTATAAAATTATTGATCTCGATCACCAGAAAGTGTAATGGGCTAATCGTAATTATTATAACGATTGTAATAATCAGTAATCTTTGCACATGGGTGATGTATTCAGAAAAGTATTGAACCGTTGTTAAATAATTTGCAGCGTTTTATGGCTCAAACCACTTTCAATTCCAGGGAAGGCCCTCTTACCCTGGGAAAAATTCGAAGCAATTTCGATTTCGGGACATTTTGACTTTTTCTCCCAAATGTCACGAGAGGTTTTGATTATATTTGATGATATTGATACATGTTGATAGGTACGTACCCCATACTCCCATGTCATCAGCAGAGAAAGATCCAAAGTGATACATTTTCCGGTGAGGGATGTGGTGTGAAGCTCCGCACCAGATACTTCCTGATTCAATGGGGAACTTGCGTCGGTAGGAATTTTGCATTTTGAGCCTCAAAATCTGATTTAGTTCCCTTGAAAACTCATGGTGCCAATTTGCAGCTTGAAATTACGACTAGTTTGACCAGAAAACGGGTCAGATCGCGTGACGTCATTGAGGTTAGTTTGAGGTTTGGGAGCTGAGGAACCCGGCAAGGCAGGCTTAAATTACAATAAAATTACTTGAGGTTAAAGTTACAATCCCCATTTTCGGTCAGTTTAAATCGTCCGTCGGATACCCCTCATGTAGCTGCTTTTTGGAAAGCCTAAGAACTTTCAAATATCAAAATGAAAAATGACCATGCAAGTTCCCCATTCTTTATTAATCATTCAATTGAAAGGCTGAACGTGTCATGTGTTTCCGTCACTTTATTGCTCTAGAAGTGTTCACTCCTCGTTTACGTGCTCTATTATTGACGATACCTGTGAAAAATTTTACAGTTCCGTGAGATAAAGAATTGTTTTCTTGACTTATCACATCCAATATCAGCAAACTGTTATGGACTAAAATAAACATGTGGATCCTTTTAATTTCGGCAAGTATGACCATTGACCCTCCATAGTATAGTAAGGATGATCGCGTTGAATGATTTATGTATTATTTTAGGCTAAGTATTTGAAAGTCAGGTGCTCCAGTTATTCTGTTGCATATACTTATGTTATGTAGTAATGGTTACATTAAATCGGTATGCAATATGTGTAATGATGATGTGAAGTGTTATTGCAACCCACCATATAAAGTTAGCAGTGTAGCCACATTATCAATCATCTTCACCTGCCATTCTTTAGGGAGGTCCTGAGTCTCAGAGTTGGAATCTCTTGTCTCTAACTACTAACAGAACGGACACGGGGCATCAACACCACGAATGAGGGAAGTCTTGTTTTTTTGTGGCTCCTCAAAATTGGGGGGGCGTTGCCTTAGTCCGACGGGGCAAGGTAGGTATGGTTAGGAAAAGTGGGTCCTCGCTTATGAAGAAGACACCAACCTTTCCACAGCCTGTGATGGATTGATATGCCCCCAAACCGTTCTGTCTGCTACCTCAAGTACTGGAAATTAGTTGCCCGGCGACCTCCAGACGCCCAGTAAATTGATTGTTTTAGGACTTCACCCTCGATTTCACGCTGTCAAACTGGCCATAGCGTTTACCTTTTCTTCTCAAACGAGCCTTTTTTCGGTGTTTAGATCCGTCACGTATGTACAAAAAATGGAGGAATAATTCGTATTGATAAATATTTTTGGTTGGGTGATTGTTTTCATGCTAGTTATTTATCTAATGGTCTAAATATAATGATATGCATTACTGATGATATTTATAGTCATGCTGACAGAACCTATTATAATCATAATCGCAAATTAATAATAAGCTTATAATATTGCATTCGTTCAATTCGTATTATTGTTTTCGTATCATTGTTTAGATGTACCCTTTTTTGGGTACATCTAAACAATGAGGTTCATGAACATGGGTGAATATAATAATACGTTGATAAAACAATCGATTATTCCACAATACATCTTTTAGGTCGCGAGACCCATAAAGTCTCTAAAAAAAAAAGCAGTCCGAAAAATGGGAGGGGAAATTAAGTGATTGAGCATTGAGAAGGAATTTAAATTGCGGGGGAAAGAGGGAGGGGGCAGGGCAATTACCAGGAATCGAACCCAGAACCCTGCTCTATCTGTAGCTGCCTGCTCTTCCAGCAGAGCTTCATCCATCCAACAATGGGAAGTACCGTACCTACCTGCCTCAGTGAAATCAATTATTTCTGTTTCGTCCACTTATTCCTCAACAGACCTATCGAATTTTAACTAAGTCCGTCACGATTTCATTACACCCATTTCCCTGTCAAGAGTGTTTTTTTGCGGTCATCAGAGCGGCCGCTCATCGGGAGCCCCATCGGTTGGTCCCAGCGGAGGCGCCAGTTTCTTTATTGAGGTGCCGAGAGCATAAGCGGAACGAGATGTTGTAAAAGTGTCCGTTTTAAATTATACTACAGACCTCCTGCTGTGCCTCTCATCGGCCGCCATGCCTCTGATTATTCAAACTTACCTCTACTTTATCAATTGTCATCTTCACCATCTTATGGCATAAACCTTCTTCAAGTTCTCCGCATCCTCACAAAACCTCTCCGCATCCCCTCAAAAGCTTCCCCCCCCCCCTCTCTCTCTTCTACTACTTTTCTATTATTTTAATACATTAGCTCTCTCCGACCATAATTTGTTGCTTCTGTCAACCCTTCGCTCGTGATCGACTTTAATTTGGTAGCTCTACCTGCGTCTTCGGCCTGTTTTCAACGTGGAAACTCGTTTCTCCCAACTCCCTTATACTCGTATTCCCGACTCGCATTCGAACATTTTTTTCCAACCGACATTCCCCGCCTACCGTCTGCCCCACTTCGTTAACAATACCTATATTTGAACTGATTCCTTTTAGGGTCCTCGTGGTTTCATCACCGGTAAACTGAGTTCCCTAAATTCGGAAGCGTTGCAAATTACACCTTTCAAGCTCAATTTCCCCATCAACAAAGGACAGATTAATTTCAATTCAAATGTGGTGTGACAACCAGAACCTCAACTACATAATTTCGAGGAATTCAGCCTCGTTCTCAATATTCTAGTATTTTTTCGCTCTATGGTTCGCCGGCTTTTTGCTGCTGATGCTGAGTTCCTCAGATTCAATAGTGAATTGAACATTCTGAATATGCCCTCTTGATTTTCAAAGTCGTTTTGTTGTTGTGATAGATCCGAGTAAACCCTTCCATCCGTTCTCGTCTGGGTGGAACTTTGATCTGAAATAGGTAAGATGACATTTTTCCAATTAGACTGAAACACATAACGAAGACAAATAAAATGTACTATGTATGATGTGATACACGTTCTTGAATCTCCCTTCATGTTAACAAAAATAATTAAATTTTGTTCCAACTCGAAATACGATGTCTCACTCGCATAAATTGCCCACGAATCAAGCAGACCAGGCACGTAAGAGAAAAAATAAGAGAATATTTTGAAATCATGAATCTTTAATGGCACTTTGAGACATTCACGTATGAAGTCGGCTGGATGGAGCGAGGTGGGCTGCTTGGAACGTGCTCTAATCAAAGATATCGTGTTCGTTAGACTAAACATTCGTACTCAAAGCATCCGCAGTTCGAACTTTGTTTAGCCTGGCCTCACAATAACTCTCGGTCGGCTCCTTTGCACCTACTCGTATTTTTATGAATCGTAATTTCCAACCAAGTCGTTTTGTTCCGGCTGTTTTTTATCATTAGTTTATCGTTCACGTCCAACGTCTATTGTGTCTTCCCTTACTTGACCCGAAAGGGAAAAGATAGGGTTTGCCATCGGCCTGAAATTAAAAAAAAAAAAAAAAAATAGAAAAAATAAAACAATTTAAAAAAATCTGGAACTCGGCGTGGATATATGGGAAGAGGGGGCAAGGGAGTGAACCCAAAATTTCCTCAAACATGCCTAAATCTCAGCTACCGAAGGGTTCATAAGAACTCTTACTGTAACATTATTACCGCCCCCCCCCCCCCTTCCCATCAACCATTTTAGCGTTGTTTGGCGGCATTATTCCTATTTTATCGTACTCTAGGGGGATTTAGTGGTTATATGCTATGTTTCAGTGGTTGAATTTTAAGAAAGGCCATTAAAAATTACGAAATTAAAATCATACGTGCTTATCTCCCTAGGGAATCGAATAAAAAGAAGAATTCCGCATGCCGATCAAAATCGGCCAACAATTTTCTGAGAAAATTGGGAAAAACGAATTACATTAGTTCCTTGGCCGCTTAAATACTCAAACTGGAACATATCTCTAGATTTCAAACTGATGTATGAGTGATCTAATTTAGGATATGTCCAGCTTGGGTTTCTGACCCTACAACGTATTAGGATAAGTAGGTATAGTGTAAGGTTAAAAAATAATCAAAACGTCTTAAATCTGTGATTCTGTTCGATTATTTCATCCTCTTCTAACTCTTCAGGCAGGTACAGGTGGGAGTCCATGTGAACAATCTGCATGATAATATTTCAAGGGTTCAAAAACTAGACAGGTTCGGTGTATATAGTTGAGAGTATGATGATTTCATGGTATGGGTGGACATACCTTACAATTTTTTCATTGAGATGTAGTGGTAGTAGTATAAAATTACACCAGTGTTTGGAATAATAGGTAGGACTAGACAATATTTAGTGGTACCTACTAATATAGGTGTCATTGACCAGTTGGACAAGAAAAAGATTGGTACAGGTGTATGACGATGCATTCTCTGAAAGTGGGAGTATTTTGTGGACTTATTCCTACAAACAAAATAATGTATAACGATGTAGTTATTCATAATTTATTTACCTAAGACGTATTGCGATGGTTCAAGAATTAATGGAGTTCCCCGGTTCATTGGTTGTCATATTCAACAGATTGAGTATACTATAATCTCTATGTATGCATAGGTACTTCATCATATACGATCCTGCTCAGTGGTATTATATTTCCACTGATGGAAGAAATATTAGAGGCTCAATATGTGTGTATATAGTAGGAAGGAAAAATGTGTGTTTATGCTGTAGGAGGAAGAAAAGTCAGGCAGTAATGCAATTCGTAGGGGATCGTATAGAGATTACTTATAAGCACAACAGTCTGATGTCGTTGAACTCATGGATTGGATTTCCTCGTCACTCTGAGTCAACGCGATCTAACGTCATTGGGTCGTTGCGAAAACTACCGATTCAAGAGCTTCGCAGTACCTACTGGTGAACCATACCTCTCTGACTCGAGTCATTCCATTAACATAAAGTCTTTTGTGGAGAACTCAAGCGTCGGCCAACTTCCACGCAATAATCGAAACAAGCAGACGTCTTTCAGTGATGTTACTGTTACCACACCGGAATCACACGGTCGAGCGGCTCTGCCACGCAGCATTGTCCGCTCGCATTTCAACGTGGAACAGCATTAGGGAGGCTCATGTCGTGGGGAAGAGCGTGAGCGCATTGTTGTCGGGTGGTAAATGGGCATTCGACTCCTTGCAGCTCTCGGCAGGTCCGGGGGAGACAAAAGTCTGTTTGAGGTTTCGCCGGCGCCTTCCGTCTCTTCCGATTCCGCAGCTTCCGGCTTCAAGTGGTGCCCGCGCTGGAGGGGTTCCCAAGAACGTCGGAAACTCTCCCATATTGCGATTAGTGAACTCGAGGCGTCGGGATATCTCAGTCTGTATGGTGTCCTATGCTGGTCATGAAGGTCTGGGGACCCAAATCACGGTGGCGCTAATTTCTGAAATTCTAACTGCAGCACAGTGGTTCGAAACAGGGGTTTTCTGGACGAAAATACGGTCTCCCCCATTCTTATAGGTAGGGATAGAAAGTTAATGCTAGGAGCAGAATGTTACCAGAATGTCTCGGGAGACTCCATTCCACTAGTAGGTAATGTGTATCAAAAATCCGAAATAATTGAATGGGAGTAGCATGAAAAAGGATAATCGGATCATTCAAGTAGCATGAAGCTTTTTTCACATGATAGGATGATAGGAGCATAATTGCCGTAAAAATGGAGTGGTGAGAATATTTTTCAAAACATTCTTACATAGCCTTCGGAATAGTGCAACAACCGGAGTTTATACAATCATAACTCTATATTGTTAAAGATGTTCTGATCTATACAGGGAGTCCTTCAACGAATGGATGTGAATTTTAATGCGAATTTCGTCAGTCTGTAATTTTATTTTAAACAGAAAACAATTTTTGAGGTTCCATTTGTCAAACACCTGATTTTTCCAGGTTTCTTAAAGATATCGCAAGTAATTAGCTTTTTTGGGTATAGGAACGTATGGTGCATTTGGATCCAGCGCAAATTTCCCTTCATGCCCCGCAGTTTCTCTTTGAAGGAGCGCAGAATCAGATTTCGAGGTCCAAAATGCAAATGTCCTACCCATGGAAGTTCTCCGTTTTGGATGGTTTCGGTGGCGCCTTCGGTCATCTTCCGATTCCGTTCTTTGCAGCCTGAACGAGTCGCAGAGGCCCCCAAGAACGTCGAAATCTCTCCCTTATTGTATCTCCTGGGGCAAACGCCACGAACCCCCGCCCACTTCTCTCAAGACATCGCCTGAATATTAGAACTTCTCATATATACATACTTTGAATGCCAAGTACCTCCCTTTTTTGCACAATAGCCAGGAGCAAGTCTCGGAATTCTAAACATACCATTTTTTTCCTCTCCCCTTTCTCGGACCCCTGTTTTTCTCCGTATCCCCCACCGCCCGGAGCCCCCACCTTCCGCTCCCTCGAGATGGCAATCTTTGTCCGAATAGTTCTACAGATTCCGTTTCTGTCGAAAATTTATTGTTCGTTTCGTGAGGGCCGCAGCGCCATGCCTTTGTTTAGACAAAATTAGGCGAGCTCATATCTCTCCATCTCCTCGCGCTTCCAGGGAATCACTGGTGGACGCAGAGGGGTTCTTTGGTGGATTTTCGGGCTGCCGAAGAATTTGCTTAGGACGCGCCACAAGGTGTCGGTTACAAGACGGAAATATTCCAAACTTTCGTGTTCCACCAGAGTCGCCCTTGACATATGGGATTAGTTCTATGAAAGTCGCATTGTCTTGGTTCCCCTTCCCTTATTTCTTATTCCTAACCTAAAAATATTGTGAATCTTTTCTACACTGTCGTCGCACTAAAATCACTGTATTGAAACTTACTCTGAATAAAAATTACTCTAAAATTGAAACTCTATCGTTACCTTCTTCACTGTGGTGATTATTGTATTTATTTATACCAATAAACATTCATGTAAGTATATCTATTCGTATCTTTGTTTCAGGTAAGTAACCATAATTGCTGATCTGCATTCGAGGTCGGAGATGGTAATGTTGACTTTTTAAATTTGTTTTTTTCCTGAGCTCCACTGGAAGATGCACGCCTACCTGTATCATCCTCAAATGTTGATTGTTTCGAACATTGAACCAACTGGAAACTGAGATTTTGATTGTGAGCTTCTTAGTCTGAAAGCGCATTGAAAAAACCATAACCTGTCTACTGCATACAATATTTTCAAACGTTTCACGAACAGCAATGTTGATGATCCATGCAATCACCATTCAAATTAGGAACATGTTACCCCAATTTTCACCACTCATTCTAATAAATCGGTATGAATCGGTTTTTTTTTGTTTCAATCCGATTTTTTTTCTCCAAAGAGTAGGTACCAGAGCACAGTTAGAACCTATCTCGTACCTACTATCCTTCAAAGCCTCTCAGTAGGTAGTCTCAGTGCTGAGGTCCTAGTTCGCTAATTAGCGTTTGATAGTACCCTGACAAACAAATTCCAGGTGTCCGAGGTCCATAACCAGGCAGCCTGGGATTTGAACCCCTGACTTCACAAAGATCGAACTCTAACGATCTGAGCTAACCTGCCTCCTTGAATTTGCGAATGAAAATATGATTTGTTCGCACAATCGAAGACCCAGAGGAGGATCTCAGTGGCTAAGTCAGCTATAGGGCGAGTGTTGTTTTCGAAGTGACTCCTATCGGTTGAAGGTATCGACCATAGTTGGCAATCAAGCTGGACACTTCTGTTCGATAAAATTATGTGCTTTACCTTTTAGGTCTCTGACTCTTTGACTTTTACCTAGGTCTTTGACCCGCCAGAAGAGGACTTGTTCTACTATAGGTCGGAGATTTAGCACCTCCAGAACTTGGAATTGTGAACTGCCAGATCGAATTAAAACTACAATCTACCAAAGACTTTCAGTTGATCGGCCAATGGATTGGATACCTATACCTATACCTATACGTTCGCAAGTTTCCTAGTTCCATTCAAAGAGAACAGGGAAATACGCACAGATCAAGGACAATTGAGAACGAGTGTTCTCTTTCATTACGTACTCCAAACATTATTGACTTGAGTTGCCTATGTTTGTTCCGGATCCTTTTTCCTTTTCTCGCGAGTTCCCAGGTTATGTGACACTGTGACATAGCCAAGACCAGTTGGTGGCACTGCGGGCGCAGCAGGACGCTCGGAAAATAGCGTAACTAACGACAGTTTATCGGTTAAACAGCGTATACGAGGAACAATTGTCCAATAGGAGAGGGCATTTGTCGTCGCCATTACGGGCTCTGGGCTCCAGGTTATTTATTGGGTTGGTGACAGTTTGACAGAGAACCGGGTGGCCCTTCCAGACCTATAATTTAGATCCTAGAATGACAATTGCCCCGAGCACGCGTTCTCTTTTTACATTATACATCCGGTATAGGAATAGCCGATAAAACGAATCCTTTTTTCTGTCAGGGTCCCTCATTCGGTTTTCATAGAATTATATTTTCCATTGGTGTTTTTGGTGGTGTTCGTGTGTTTAAACTTGCCTCTTCCGACTGCTCCACAGCTTCCACCAATGGCAATATTATTCACTGCTATTCAACCATTCAGTTCCACAGTATCGCCAGTCGCATCATAACAATTCATCCTCCATGGGCCGAATGTCGTTTCTGTTCGATCCACTTCAATCGTTCTGTGGTCGACCTGTTAACGAAACTGAACACAATGAAAACAAGTTGGGTGGGCAGTATAGTTCGTCAATTTGGTAATATGAATGCATTGGATCAGTTGCTGAAAATTTCCTCAAAATTGGTAGAAAAGAAGTCCATAGGGAATGGAGTTGATAGAGAAGAGCAGAGAGGAGAGAGTGGATAGAGTAGATTAGTAGAGTTATGTCTATGACAACAAATTTCAAGTTTGCGCATGCGCAGTAGCTATTACTGATACAATCGTGACGAAATTCACCGTTAATAGTCTTGGGGTCAGCCCCCAACTACCTTCCGACTTTAAGCGAGTTCCATTAGGAACTGAGTTATCGTAGTTTTTGGACATTTACATAAATATGCTCTTGCGAACATGCTACTAGTGGTCCGACGGCGGTGACATCAATAGAATGTTAAACTGAAAGATTTCAGTGAGAGCTTTCCAAAAAGGTGCTATATGTGGGGTATCCGATGATTGGAAGTGAGCGAAAACGAGTGTGGTAAAATCGATACAGATGACCTCCGGTGACCCTCCTCTCCTCAGAATGGGTGACGTCACGCGTATCTTCTCACCCGTTTTACCGCCAACCTAATGAACATTTTGAGCTGAAAATGAGAACTAATCCGAATTTGTCGAAATGCAATATCACGACACACCGGAATTCTCCATTTACGTATTTGTAATTACATGTGTATGTAATTACTCCTTCTTTTCGCTGTTTTAACTTTAGAACAGGTAAGCAATTAGAAAGGCGAGACACAGAGTTGAGTGGTAACCAAAAACATGATAATGACAAATATTCGCCAAAATTTATCATTGAATACCTACTGATAATTAACCTAACCTAACTTGATAATCATTGAAATATGTGTAACTT
The DNA here is from genome assembly GCA_030264115.1 of Lygus lineolaris. Lineage (NCBI taxonomy): Eukaryota > Metazoa > Arthropoda > Insecta > Hemiptera > Miridae > Lygus > Lygus lineolaris. The sequence goes on along the minus strand of JAEMON010000001.1, from coordinate 46,391,251 downwards.
AACTTACTGAATATAACTGAAAACGTATACAACTTCCTGTGAATAGTTTCAGTAAATGCATGGTTTATTAAAAAATAAAACGCAATACACGGATAGAAAGAGAGGCATAAATAATTTATTGTTCATGCATCCTCCCTAGATTGTACAGAATAATTCAAATTATTCGAGGAGGACTTTTGGCATCACTCGTAGTTTCCTCGAACAGAAATCGGTGTGCGCATAGGTCGGAAATTCTAATTTTTGGCCTCAAATTCGGGTTCATCGTTTTCGAAAACCCCCGTGAGCCACTTTTTGAATGAAAATTCCGTCCGGTTGAGCCAGAAAATAGCTGGAAACAGGCACGTGACAGAATTATTTGGGCGCTGGGTGTCCCCCCCGAGGCGGGAGATGGGTCGGTGACGTCATCTTTATCAACTTCAAGACCCTTGCATGCTAATAGGATACCCTTCATGTTGCACCATTTCGAAAAGCTCTCGCTAAGATCTATCATTTGGAAAAGGAAAAAAAACTATTCGCACACCCTATTCGACTTGAATACAATCACTGCGGACTTCGTTGAAAATCTATTTTTCGTATTTCCAGAACTGCTTTCTCGTACCTTCCTCCAATTAATCCTTCTCAAACAACTCCAAGAAACTGAAAATTTCCAACTGCCGCTTTATGGCACCTCCGCATTTTATATGCTTTCTGTGAGCGTCCAGTCTTTGGTTTTTTCCCGGCCCCAAATCCTTTAGTGAAGGAATGAAAGAAAAAATTTTCAGGAGACTATCGAGTGCATCAGCATTAAGTATGGTAATAATTACAATTATTGCTCCTCGTGTTGAAAAAACAATGTAGCGACACCGATCTAATTAATTTTTCTTTTGTCGCAGAATGCATACAATTAATTTTTTGTCGGCAAGTGAACGAGCGCGGAAACATTCGTTACCATACCATTACCTCGAGTTGTCTGGTTATTGCAGGGATATGTAAACTTATCTCGAGATAGGCAACGTGGTTGGTATCTTGTATACTACCTATATCGTGAGATCCTCGCCTACGTGATTTTAATTGAATAAAAGGGCATACCTTACAATACCTACTTCTGTTCAGCAATGCGTTTCAAATCACGTAGTGTCGCCTTTGTCTATTGCATTTTGTGTCAACCATACTCAACAATTTTCCAATCGAATTCAACAACTTCTCAGTCAAATTCAACAATTTTCCAATAAAATTTAGCACTTTCCCAATCAAATTCAACACTTTTCCAATCGATTGGAAAGTTAAAGTGTTGAATTCGATTGGGGAAACGTTGAATTTGATTGAGCAAGTGTTGAATTTCATAGGGAAAGTGTTGAATTTGATTGGGAAATGGTGTGCATGATTAGGAATTAGTGTTTATTCGCTATTTATGGTATTTTGAAGACGATTCAACCAACATGATTTCTTACTTCCCGCATCGAGGAACTGATATCAGAGCTAGGAACTCCAGTGACGTTCGTTGCTCTGTTCTCATTCCATCCATCCGAAGTGGTACAATGTCACATTTCCTCGTGGCTGAACATTACAATCACTCTAATTCGATAAAATGTTTCCAATGGCTGGGGCGCAATCGAAGCGATGTCATCGTCATGCAAGACTTGGCGGATGACCAAAAAAAAAAGTCCTAGCTCGCGAGGGTGGTGTTACAAGGCATCAAGGTATCGAGCTGAGAAAGATAACGAGCGACTATCGAGAGACGATCAGCTCGAGGAATTTGGGGAACAACGGGAACATCGGGCTACAATCCAAAAAAAAAAAACAAAAAAAAAAACGAAAAGATGCCGCTAAGTAAGAATAAACAATGTGTCGAAACATACATTTCGGTTAGGCGCCAAGGCGCTCTTCAATAGGAGACAGAAATGTGAGAGCTGCGCTTCTGAACTTTTTCGACATTTTTTCTCTCCCTCTCTATCCCTCTCGTATTCTCGCTTTACCTCTTTTTCTCTCTCTTTCTCTCTACCTCCTCTGTCTAATGAAGAACGGTCCAGAGTTGGAGCGACAGGTTGTGGTTTTAGCTTGAGGGGGGTGTGGGGCCTCGCCAGACCGAATTCGGATATCCGCGACAGATTTATGTCGACTCCGGGACAATAGAGAGCGTCCGGGATCGTCCGGGAGACGGATTTTCCGCACGTTGATAATCGAAGTATCCCCAAGGTACCAAAACGAATCTGAGACGGACCGAGGTTGAAAGTCGACCTTCCCTTTACCCTGTATGATAGTTGCGTCAAAAGAACAAAAGGAGATACCCATGGGTCGGAATCCCCGCATTTTTAGCAGTGGTTAAAAGTGGACCATCAGCTATGGGTCAGTGCATGAAACAGCAAATCCGGAATGATTGTTTAACTTATCAACTAGGTACATGGTGACAAGTTCCAACCAATTGCACATCGAACTTCGAATGCTTAGTAGAGGTGCTTAGTCTTGATTTCATGATCACAACGTCCCATTGAAATAACCAGACGAGGGGTTCCATATAACCAGACGGAATTTATTGAGATTTGATATGTCATGATAAATACGAGTGTGGTATGAGAGTGCTCCCAACAAGATTACACACCGCTATTTCTGCAATTCTGAGAGATCCGCACATAGATAGATGGTCAAGTACATGAATTAATTAAAACCGTGGCATTCGATTATTACTTCCAGTTCAGCTATTATAGATGAGTAGATGGGATTTAACCCACGAATATTGTTCCATTCATACAAACTATAGCTGAGTAATCAAGGCATGTCGTGTAAATTAATAATGATTTCTACATTCTCGTGGATAGTTGAGAACGTATTAGAAGGACATTACCAATAAGGATATTACCAATTGACAGTCCCGTGTCCTTCGGCACCTGTCGTCTGTTCCCAGACGATGATATTTTACACGCGGCACCTCTACTAGCCATAGAGACTTGGGATATTATAGACGTCGTTCCACCAGTTTGCAACGCGTTGGGAAACTTATTAACCAGATCAGAAGGTGCCATTGCGCAGGTCCGGTCCTTAAGAGCCTTCAATTCCGCGTTGACACCTCTCAGAGGCGCATCAAATAAATCCACCGACTTCACCGCCGTTGACAGACCTTAGACCTTCAGAAGGTTCCGATAGACGGAATATCGACTCCGTCTCACTTGGCGCAGTAAAATGAGTATCTTACGACTACTATCCGTCACGGGTGAGATAATCCGAAATCTTCTATTCATTCCTTCTCATCAACTGGTGTCTTCCCGCCTCTCCAATCCCAACCGGTATTGGTTTATCATGTAGGAAATCTGAGGAACTTTAAGCATCATTTCACAATCCCAGTCGATACTCGCTTAGCATGAAAGACAAAATAACACTAGGTACCTACCTTTGTACAAAAGGGTACTCAGGAGGCTAGTACTATATTAGTCCATGCAGAAACAAGCTTGAAGGGTTGAATTCAAGTCCACCACTAGGTAGTAAAAAATGTATTTTGGACTGACGATTGGCATTTAAATTTTGACACGACACATACATTTCCTATATCAGATCTGATGGTAAATATTTCGAATCGTGACTGATTTGTCCCGAACGAGTTCCTCGTTATCGGTACTTTTTCTGATAACGTGTTCTTCTACAACTTTTCACTCTACTCTACTTTGTGCGACTTACTTAGTTTTAATCTCCCGGGTTGTTGCCCGAACAAACATACAAATAAATCGTCCCTATGTACAACCCGAACATAGTGACTTACCACCTGTTTTTGAATAGACCCTAAACGCATTACAACCTTTGGAAGAAAAGCTGTAAATCTACCTCTAAACTTCACGCTTTCAATATTTCTATGAAACAACATAACATTTACTATGAAACACATCGTATCTACAGGTATGTTGGTGGTGGGGAACAGACTATCAGAAAGAAAAAATGTACTAGCATTGTCTTACTCAGATTTATAATGTACATAACCTTTGTTGTTCATTGGTTAGGATGTACTTCTTTAAAACTTCTTCCACTTGAAACACTATGGATTGTACTAAGTACAATATTGGATCCAAATCAATCAGGGATGCAGGCCCAGTGATACCTACATGCTATAGGTTCATTCGTATTGTGAGCTCAAATCCAGACAGGATGAAACCTTGCAATTCATTCTATGAGAGAAACATTGATAAGGAACAGCCATTCCTGTCACAGGCATGGAAGATGCAGCTTCCTTCAACACGTAGGTATTCATTATGTGCCTTCATGGTGCAGCATCAGTCCTGCCTTGAAGTCCAATTCAAGAGGAAGCGACTGCGAATATCGAGTTTAAGTCTTTATAACCACCTTGAGGTAAAAAAGTGGGAGCTTGGAGGGGCTTGGGGCATATGACAAACAAGTCTGCTACTACTCCGATTTACATGATGGGTTCCTCTGATGAGGATCGCTATCAAATTTTGAAACAAAAAAGACCAACCGAACACGAGGTATAGATAACAAGTGATCATTGGGAGATTGGTGAGGGCGAAGCACGACATTTGAAGGATCCAAGTTGAAGAGAGGTGTCGGCTTGAACCGGGTCGGACAGCAATAATGAAACCCATTTATTACTAGATGACACGCGGTGGCGCCACTGTCCTATCTCCCATCTTCAACCCGAGGGCTCAAACCGCTCTCCCTGTTCCCTTGCATCTTTCCTTCTTCTTCTTCTTCTTCTTCTTCTTCTCCTCTGCCCCCCCCCCCCCCCCTTATCTCCTTGTATTCAAATTAAAAGAACAAACTCCCTTCTTGTCCCGACCCTCTGTTTACATCCAAGCTCCTGCGGGTTTGTCCCTTGTCCCTTGTTAGTTTTCCCTCCTGGACCTCGATCGTCCGATTTCTACATCTCTCTTCTTTCTTCATCGATATACTTCCAATTTATCAAGTCCCTCGTCGTGGTAAGTGAAACTGATAGCGGAAACCAAAATGGGCTTTGAGTTCATGAATATTTTAGAAGAAGTGCCTAGGCACTGCTTACCTGCAACAGAATAACAGAGAATCTATGCCATGCGTGTGTAGACACTTTTAAAGATCACGAATGCACTTTGCTGTAGCGTTTGACGGCGCACTGATGAACATCAGCTTGATGTCAGAGTCGCTCTCCCGGGATTTATACCTTTATAGCTAAAATCTACTTCTTATAATCCTACAGTATCATGAGTGAAACAAGTTCAGTATTAGGTACCCTTCTAGGCTCAATCTCTCTGGAGAACTGTATATGACTAACACGCGGGACGGTAATATTCGGGGATTCGGAGCCTACGAGGGATGAACATAAGAATAGGAGATACAATTTTGAAATCACCCTTGCTCACTAGAGGAATGATTTTTTAGGTTTAAAATAGTGGCGCAAATTTGCGAATCGAATGAGTCATCTCCAAGAGGTATACCCAATTTTAAATATAGTAGTTCGAAATTTGGAGAATAGAATGAGACAAACCGAAGCGGTGATGTCAAAGGGATAGAAAATATAGGGGATACTATTTCAAATCAAGCTTGCTTAATTGTAAAGTGTTGAAAAAAATATATTGTTGACCGCTAATATCGTTTGCTCTTCTCTGAAGGAAGTTATGCATGGTTGGATATTCTTGCACTCACCACACAAAACTGAATGCGTCTGAAAATTGAGCTCTCAGATCAGTTGAGTTGGAAATAATGCTCCCAAATCATCTGCCGAAAAAATAGATCACAGAGTTTTTCACTGTTTATTAAATCGCTTTTATTTGGCGGAATTTCAAGCTTATTTTCTTTTTGTTGTTAACTTTGTCTTCATTGAATTCTTCTAATAAAAATAAATAAAAATGTTGTTTATAAGACAGCTCCTCATTCAATGAATGAATATTTGTAATGAATACGATTCGTTGATTGAATAATTTATTTTAATAAATAATTGACCAACCTACTGGCTGCATAACACCGCAGTTGGGGAGGAGGAGGAGGAGGAGTGAGGAAGGGGGGGGGGGATTGCTGGAAGCGGCACGGGAAAGTTTAAGCAAACAATCGCGGAGTACACTTTCTGTATCAACAAGAACCCATTCATGTGCGCGGCTCATTCAGTAGAATGACGGGTACAAGTAAGAAAAGAGCCTTGTCCCATTACATATTCCGCCGTGCTATACTTTTCTCACGGTAGTGTAAACAAAAGAGATATGACGTATAATGAGGTGCTCCGAGTATATCACGTACTGCGCCCGACGTGTTGCTCCCTTTCTGAATGTTAACGCGCCCTGTTCTTCCTCCACATCTGACTCTTCCCACAACCTCTCAGTTCCAATCTTTCCGCCCGCTCCAATTCTGAGAGGCAACACCCTTGCAGTCCTGTTTCTATTCCCTTCGTTGTCTTTTCGTCGGCCGTCCATTCTGAAGCATTGGTTCATAAGTACTGGTTCTGATAGCAAAGCTGGCTGGAAAAAAATCATAATTGTGTTACTTTCTATATTTTTGGCTTGGTTTATAAACAGGTCGTACTTAAAGAATACCTAGTCTTTTTTCCGGGCTCATTACGCTCTGTGAAAAAGGAAATAAAAATACCTTACCCCACTGAATTGATAACTCTCTATCGATCTAGCCTATCTTCGACTGGACTAACTCCCATTTTTTATTACAGATTCGGAATCTACAAGAAATTTTTATGAATAATAGGCCAACAACCCAATTTTTTGAGACACATCCAAAACATACCGAAAAATGGAATGTTCCGCAAAATTAGGCGTGACACGACTCTCAACTGATTTTTCAGGCTGAATTCAATGGTGACATTCATTTTGAATGTTTTGTGCTTTTTCGATTTTTGAATTCCAGCATTTGGGTCAAATTTCGCTTAGATAGCAAATTAAATGTGTCACCGTTTGGAACTCGAAAAACTCTCGAAATAGAAAATAAATCCATAAATGAATCCAGGGTGAAAAAACAGTTGAAAGTCTTATGTTACACCTAATTTTGAAGGAAATTCCATTTTTTGCCAGTTTTGGACGTGTAGTGAAAAATCGGCATTAAATTTTGCTTAGAATCAGAATATGTTTTACAAACGCTGCAAATTACTACACAACGGTTCAATTTTTTTTCTATATAGATCGCCCATGTACAAAGATCCTACTGGCTCATAGTTAATACCTACCTACCTACCTTAAATATATAGCGATTTTCACAATCATTTCTCCGGGACAGTGAGTAAGGTACCTTCTTGTGATCATTATTATCCACCCCTTGGAGAATACTGACGGTAATGCCAAGATTCGGGGCTGAACTAGACTCCAAATGGGGCCGGTATACCAAATTTCATTAATTGAAGTACTGAATTAAAAATTGAAGTACTGAAGTCGGTGCCAGTTTGTCCACTTTTGGCTAGTTTTGTGGGCGGGGGTTAGTTGGGGGCTGACTCAATTTCGGGTACATGTTCACCAACTGATTCTGTACTTCATCGTTCAAAAGTGAGAAAGCTATACTCCCCACCCAGCAAGGCAGACGTTTTCGCTGATACGTACAGATGCGATGTCAAAGTTGTTGGGGCAGTGAAATTTTTGACGGTAAAGGTGTTTGATTTTTAACATGTAATTTTGAATGATCAATGACAAACTGGGTGAGTGGAATTGAAAAGCGCAAGTCGAATATATGTGATGTGAGCTACTTTAAAGATAATTTCTTTTCTTTATAATTATCACTAAATATATATTTCTTAATTTATTATCGCAATCATCCAACCCCCTTATTCGATTCTTGGAACCTATAGAAAGTCACGTCATGCAGGCTCTTCAGCTCAACTTACGAAAATAATTATTAGCAAGTGTTTGTAAAAAAGAGTGTATTGAATGAGGGGCAAGTCGTGTGTAACGCTAAAGGAGGAGGCGTAAATGGGTTTGAGTCACATCAAAAGTTAATTCTATCTCCTGGTAGCTCCGGTTAAAGCGCATGTGTTTGGCTGAGGGCGTCACGCAAGGCACATGGGGGGGTGTGTGGAGAAAAGTGAGATTCTAATCGACGTAATGATATCTGCCGGATAGCACTGTAACCTCCACCCAGCACCAGTTCAGAGCCTTTTCACCTCCGCTACCGCTACGTGCGATAGTATAATCAGTGCCTAACACCCATAGCATGAAAACCTATTTCAGTCAACCACTACATGATTTTTTACTGTTCACACGATGAAGGATCGCTCCACCGATTTTGGTGAATATCCGATACATGAAAAGGCCCTTTGGGGCGAAGTCTTCATCTTATTGGTTTATTAGTTAATCGAGTCTTTTTTGGAGTCAATCGCAGTTTCACCCTTCCATTAAGTAGGTACCTAACAAGGGCGTCTTTCGTAAAACCCAAATTTTCTCACACCTACTAAGTGCCGGACACAATCGAAAAACAAATATTAATCGAAAGTTTTGATACGAGCTATTGGGAGATGGTGGTACTGACATCATCCGTTTTCATACTGATATGATTCAATTTTTGAGGGGAATCCAAATGCAAAGAGCTCACAACGGGAAGAACTATGTTTATCGTCAAAAGAGTAGAGGAGTGAAGTGGAGTGATGAGATGATACTAGATTACTACTTTTTTTTAGTAGGAGACCAGTCAGTCTGGTCTAGTAGATTATACACGAAAATCGCCGGTTATGGACAGATTTCCGGGTAAAGGTTTCTCTGTATCACTTCTGTTATGGACCAAATTTACTACCCTAGGTTTCCCTATCCAGGTTTGGCAAAGGTGTTGGGGGGAAATGTACCTGTAAAAGGGGTGCTTTTGCTGTTTCTCGATAATATCTCTTATAAATACCTTTAAATCGAAAAAGTGGTATTATAACAGTTGTACATTATTAAACTCATTGTTAAATGAGTACCATTATGATAAACTTTGATTAAAGTACCATTTTCTAGATTTGTGTTACAAGTTTTAAACCGACTTAGCAATTTTTGAACTATGTCAATCTTCAATTTTTTTCGAATAGGACCGTATTAAGTTCCTACACTTAAGATGGTAATTTCTCCCGGAAATTTTAATTAAAAAAAAAAAAAAAAACGATTCTTAGCGATTTATGGCCCTGAATTTATAATTTGACCCCTTAAGAAGATTTTGGATGATTGTAATAGCTTAATTTTTCCGATAGCTTAATTTTGTGTAGTTTCGTCACAAAATGGACTGAAAGGTTTCCCTATGATGGAGGTTGGTGACGTATGCGTATCTCATTCGCTACAACCTGTTCTGATCGACGGAAAACCATCATATTGCACCTGCTTGGAAAGCTTACATCGCTTTGGAGAGCTTTCTGCCAGTATCATGAAAAATTGAGTGGAATACTCCTTTGGGCAACTTGAGCTGAGAGTTGGGACAAGATTCTAGTTCTTATAACTTAATCCCGACCATACAAACCACCACCTTAACCCACCAACGTCCACCACGTTAACCGGACCACAAAGCCTGGGTTTGAAGACATCGTTCCGAGGAATCCTTTATTTTCGTTCCTCCATAAATCCATCCAAACCAGATCATAACAAAGCTAAAACTATGAAATCGGTACGAGCCGGAACAAAAGGAAATTGATCCATGGGGTGAAGTTTCGGAAGGAAGCGACCTGGCTTGGAACGAAAAAATATCGGATCGGGGATATTGTTCCGGATTGTAACGAGAAGAAAAGCGTTTCTAAAGATACCATCCTGGACCGGAACGAAAAAATTTCTTTCCTTGACGTATCGTTCCTGTCAAAAAGAAATGTGTTATGTGGATGATGTACTACACGATTCTAATCCCAAAATGAGGTTTCATTTTAAATGTTAATGCCTCCATAATAGTTCTATGCTTTATAGGATGCCCTTAAATCACGAATGAAGTTAACCTTTTTTAATATAATCAACATTTTGTCAACATTTTGGATTTTTTGGACCGTTCCTAGGGTGAGATATAATATTTTTTGTGCATTATATTATAGGACCTACCTACCTACATGAATATACATACATGCATTAAAAAAATGGTTGATAATTGATTCAGAATAATTTGAAATACATTTCCGTTGAGAATTTGGAAACATGGAGGAAATTGAAAAAAAACTGTCCATCCAAAATTTTCGATCTTGAAGTAGTTTAATTTCTTACGAAAAATTCGATAATATTCGGTAATTTAGGTAAGGAATGAAATTTACTGGGAGAGACATGTGTCATGGTATCCTACCAGAATGGATTCATTCGTTCCAGTCCGGAATATTCATCTAGATATTCACCCAACCCGGAGCAATTCATTAGGAGCAATAAATAAAAATATCCAGAATAATCGATTCGGGTCGGAGCTTTTCTGTCGGAGCTTTTCATTGTTATAGATTCCAAGACCTGCCACAAACCAGTTGGAACAGAGAGAGTTGAGTTCGAGTTGAATATTCTCACAGAAGGTTTTAGCAGCTAAAATATTCGATCCAAATCTGAACCGCCGCGCCGCTAGTTGGAACAGAAACTTTAAATAGGTACCTCGTGCGGCATCCGGCGGACCGCACGTACCAACCATGGAGGAGCGGAGTTCGCATTTGTCTCGACGGTGGAACCGCAAACGACCTGACGGAGACTTGCGGAAATGTGTCGTCGGGATCGACTTGAATCGGATCGATGGAGAGTTTTATGAAGTCACACCTGACTCTTCGAGGGACGCGACGACGCGACGTGACCGACGGCCGCTTTATAGCTTCCGATCGTTGATTCGGCTGTGCTCCGTCCTCATTGACCCTGCACTTCTAAGGACTCTCGAGCACCGAGCGAAAATCGCCTGGTTCAGCTGGTTTAGTGCAACTGCAAATCTCCTCCTTCGTGCCGACAGCCGTTTCCTTGCAAGCTCATCGTTTCACGATTCCTAAGTACGGAACTACACAATTATATTGTAAGGTAAACCAGGGATAGATGGACGACTTTTTTTTCAAAATGCCGTAACCCAATAATGAACGAACAAAATGAGTTTGAGGCATCCCAAGTTTGGGTTTTCGTGTTTCTCTTCAAAGGGAGAATAATCACTTCTTCCTCTGTAATAAATTTACTGTGAAATTTTAAAATAATTGAAATTTATAGAAATTTTTATGGATTTTAACGCTTATTTTGGCCCTCTGGATATTTTTATGGAGATGAGGGGTACCGGAGCTTGTTTTTACTTGAAAGAGGAGTAAAGCCAATGAATTTCACCGAAATTGTTTGAGCAGTCTGCAAGAAAAGCTGGAAACGACGTTTTTCAGGTTTCTACGGTGTTTGTAGAAGTACTCAGAAACCTCCAGGTTAAAAACATAGGGAGAGAAAAAATCATCTCTTTTGTTTTTTTCAGCGAATTTTTCAAGAAAATTCAGCTTTTGCTATGGCTTCAAAATTTTAGTTATGCAAATCGTTGAAAATTTACTCCATGGCAATCATTTTCATTCCATTCTAAAACGATTTCCAAAGTTTAACAATTTTTTAAACATATATTATTATGTACAAGTTATGTATACTTTATAATTTTATGATTTCCATGATTTTAATATGTATGTGCGTATGTATGTGTCACTCCACCCGGAATCTGTCCCAAGGTACAATAAAAAAAAATCCCCAAAAAATTTCAAAATGTCAATAATATAAGAATGAAGGATGAGTTCTAGGACCAGGATTTTTGGAGTACTCTTGGGGGTCAAATTTTGAAACTTGAGGGTTAAAATGATTTTCATGGTGGGAGAAGGTAAACGACCATCGTATATTTTTAATCACTGCAATATTTCCAGTAAGAATCACCCACCAAATCGGCTAAAATGGTCGTTTGAAAATCCGCTAGTCAGCTCATACTGCATGACTGGTTTGAATCTTTATTTTCCCGAAATAAACCGTACAAAAATGAAATGATAATACTTTTTTTTAATGACAGTCATTATTTTTGAAAATATAAATTGAAAAGATACATTTCGGATCAGGACAAAGTTAGACGTAGACATTTTTAGCCCCATGTATGTAGGCATGTAGGTTGAGGTCTATCAGTCCGTAAATGCAACCATTGTTTTTGTGAAAAAAAGAAAAAAGTGATTTGAAAGTGTTTTCAATTTGGAGGACATAGTTTTTTTACTTCTTGTAAGAAAACATAGCTTCCTACCTTCGGTAGTGAGAAAGCAATAACGACAGTACCTAGCTATATTTTGGCAAATGTATAATCATAATAATTATGATGTTCCAATTTTCATAAGGAAACAAATATACAAAATAACAAAGGACAAAAACATACTCTCACGTAGTCTGAAAGACTTATGAAAATGGCCAAATATCGCCCTCTGACAATCTAGGTATCTATTTCGATTCTTGGCATTCCGTTAAGACTATCAGCTGCTCACTATAAATAGTTTATTCGCTCTAATGTAGCTCGAGTAAGCAGTAATTCAACCGTTCAAGAATCCCTATACTTCTCGTCGGTACAGCGTGGGTTTGGAGTTCGATTTTTTTTTTTTTTTTTTTGGTGTGTGATCTGACCAACAATCAGCAGTTTGTGATAGAGTTTTTAACTTCTTAAAGATTGGTTCCCAAGAGAGTGGTTCTTACTCCTCTTTTGATAGTTTTATGGTCATCTACTAAACCGAATCAATTTAGCTCTTAGCTAAAGGTTATTAACTATGGGCGAATTCTTAGGGAATTATATTTTTTTCTCTCGACAGGTATAAGGTATAACCAAACAACTTTATCTCGAACTCAAAATGTTAAAATTAACTGTTAGGTAACGTTTCCATGACCTGAGGCCTATGTGGTAGTACTCTTTACATTTTTTTCATGGTGCAGGATTTCGATGCAATCGAATTCCTGAAGTTTATCGTTTTTGAGTCATTTAATATTTCATTTTGATGTAACAAAAAAAAGAAAGATTTTAGTAATTTAGGTGCATGACACAGTTTTTTCATTGACCTGAAATTCCGCCCCCTTGTAGTAACAAATACGCAGACTTGAACCGTCAAACTGGAGGTACGAGCTTGGAATCCATGGATTACTCTATCAAATACCTACTCACCTACTTTTTACGAAACTCCTCCTCCCGGCCATCACCGGTTCATGTGTTGATGACCTAAGCTACTCCTCTGCTAGGTAGGTGAGTTTTCTGCTCCCATTCAGTTGTGAACCTACAAGATCAGGGGACTCGAAAATCGCCCACCAGCATATGAGGACGTGCTCCTCCGGGGAAGAGATGATTAGTTCAGAACTCCTGGACAACGACAATAGGAGTGTGTGCACCGACTAAGTTCTGTCTGCAGGTATGCAAATCTGTGAAGACCCCATTGGCGGGGGGGAGAGGGGAGTAGGCCTTTGTCGGTTCCCCGCGCGCCCCCGACCGGATGCCTTAACTCCCCGCGAAAACAACGGAAGCCGACGCTCCTTGTTGTTTTAGACCGCTCGGGGCTCTCCATATTCATTTCATATTCTCTGCCCGCTCCCTCTCCCACGGAACTCACCTAGTCACCCGCCGATCGATTGACATTCGTGAGCATTTATAATAATCATTTAGGTGGGCCAGGAGTTTTGAGGTTTGGATGCGTGTGAAGCTGCTACGGTAGAAGAGCTACGGGCTTTGAGCTAGAAGTGCTAGGAGCTCCGCAGTACAAGAGTTATGAGCTCTGCCGTAGAAGAGTCATGAGCTCTCCGGTAGAAGAGCTATGAGCTCTGCATGAGTCATAAGATCTGTGGTAGAAGAGTGATGATCTATGTGGTAGAAGAGCTATGGCCTCCGTGGTAGAAGAGTAATGATCTCAGTTGTAGAAGAGTCATGAGCTCTGCGGCAAGAGAGCCACGAGTTCCATAGTGGAAGAGCCATGAACTCCGCGGTGGAAGAGCTATGAGCTCCGTGGTAAAAGAGACATGAGCTCTACGGTAAAAGAGTTTTGAGCTCTGCGGTCGAAGTGCGCCGGCTCGACGGTTGAAGAGCCATGAGCAGAAGACCTATCAGCTGCTTGGTGAAAGAGCTATGAGCTACATAGTAGAAGAGCTATGAGCTCCACGTTAACAGAACCATTGGCTGCACGGTAGAGGAGCGTCGAGCTCCGCAGTATAGAAGAGCTTCGAGCTCCACGGTAGAAGAGTCATCCACTGCAAAAGACCTGGCTGCTGCATGGTGAAAGAGCTATGAGCTCCGCGGTACAAGACCCATGAGCTCCACGGTAGAAGAACTATGAGATCGGCTGTGTCCATCTAGAGTTTTCCCGAGGGACCCCACGAATTCGCAAACCGAGACGGTGAAATGAAAACAGCTAATCGAAGATGCATCACCTGCGGAGCCTCACAATATTTTCTACATCCGAGAAATATTCAGGAAGTGACTGTTTATGTATGGTCACTTTTTTATGAGGGTTACCTACTGAAATTTGTTTGCGCTCATACCTAAAGATAATACCTCTTTTGAACTCCATCAAATCCTTGACGTCCCTGAAAACGTCGTTTTAACTTATTTTGGATGATTCATGGAAGTGACACATTAGCTCATTGCCATAACATTCATGTGTTTTTCTTCTCTTTATCATGATGCTCTGGAGTATCGTTGTATTGCTTTCCTGTTCGCATCACCTGTGCACTATACCACATCTATGATTTTTAGGAACCTCTTACTCCTATAATCGAATTTGAGCAACCAAGTGTCCACTATCTGGTTAGTGTCCGCTTCATCACTCTTCACCTTATGTACGTTCTTCTTAAATACGATAGGTAGGAAGCTATACTACCCTCCCAACTTGGCAGTCGTTTTATTCATTCACATGTTAAAAGAAAGCTTTTCCAGTTTCTTCCTCTTCTTCTTCTTTTTCTCCCTCCGTAGCACTGCACCTCCGTCAAATTAGAAGCAACCTCGACCGAAAGGTGTTGAATAGTTGAAGAGAAATCTCGGCTGCTAGAAATACAAATGTGGTCAGTAATTGCCAGAGCGGAATCCACGGAGGACTGAAGCCAACTGAGATGTCACCTTCTCGGAAACGGAGTGAAAATGAGAAATTGCGATCCGCGCTTGAGTTGAGTAATCTAGGAAACCTGCACACCAACTGGCTGGTATGAGCATAAGTAATCATCCGCTCGAACACGTGCGTTTCTCTATGTCTGATCTCTTGTTCGACTGAAACTTCACTGAAACTGATGGGATCGACTTTCATGAGTTCATGTGAAACAGTGTAACAAACCTGAGTGTTAATACATCATAATTTGATAATTGTTGGATATTGGTTTTTGATCTTCTGGCGCTGTTTTTTAATTATACGAGGTTACCCCCCCCCTTCCATTATTTTTCTTAATAAGAATCAATTTACAGAAGAATTTCAAATGGCAACCCCCCCCCCCCCCCCCCTGATTTTTTACTTGGATCTCAAAGCCAAAATGGAAATTTCAATATAATTTTTAATACCAACTTTTTTCAAAAAACTTTTGAAACAAAACCCACATTTTTTATTGCATATTCGGACTCCACGTGGAATTCAATGAAAAAAAAAACGACTCTCTACTCGAAATTTTGAGTGCTCTAATACGCGCAAATACGCTCCAAATGAGCGCAAATAGAGTTTTCTGGGTGTAGTAAAGTGGGTGTTGTATGATGCATCATTTTAGCGTGTTTTTTTCAATCTGAAGAACGTGGTGATGTTGATTTTTTGATTCGTCAACGAAATGAAGCGGCCCAGACATTTCGAGGCTTGACACCCGGAAAACTCGATTGATTGCGTTTAGCGCACTTCGGAGCGTTTTAGCAAACTGAAAATTTCGATTGAGTCGTGTTTATATTGGAATTGTTTTTCTATCTCGTGTCCCATTGAAAATAAAGAGGTGGGAGAAGTCTCGTGGGACGCCCTGTTTAGGTACCCGTAAAAGGTCAAAACTCATATTTGGTGCCCGTGATAGCCTAGTTGGTACTTTGAATCGGGTCCACCAGACTATTGGATCCATTGTTATTGAGAGTCCAAGAGAACTGTAGACGGTCTTGTATAAGATCGGGAGCAATACCTGTGTCAATATTTTACTTCGCCACGAATCTACGAAAAAATTATTTACTGCCAGGGGCATAACCGTGTCAGTAGGTAATATTTTTTAGGAAAAAAAAAACACCCCTCATATGCAGTAAATCGCTCTGTAAGCCATGAGTTACGGATAAAATACTCAGGAATAGCCATTTTAGGGTCTTGAAGGGTAAGGAAAGTAGTGTGAAGGTTCACTCACCACTCACAATACTCGTACCCGCCTATACGTGTGTCATCTGTTCCTGTTATGTGTGCCTTTGTTTGCGGATAGTTCTGATGAGAATGTTGGAAGACGTGCTTTAGAAAATACGAAGCATTCCGCTACCGGATCCCGGATAAAAAGACGAACAGTAAGAAGCCACTCACTCCTCCTATAATAATCAGTGCAAAGGCTCGCGGACGGGTCATCGCTCCGAGGGGAAGTACCGGTCTGACGTTGTTAACACCTCACACCTCCGGAGCCCAGCTATTTGAATAATCTGCCCATTATATGAACATCTCTTGACGAGATAGGCCTCACAAGAAAAGACTTGGACGTACCTTCCTACGATAACTTATAGTTTGTCATCGCCTCTGCCTCTCTCACTCTCATCTCCGAGACATAAAAACCTGAGTTTTTCAACCGCATTAATGTCACCCAAGTTTTTTCAATATCAATTTGCATCTTTATTGGGCTTCGCGACAGTGGGAAAAAATACTGAAGATTCCTTGAGTAAACTCATTTTCCCAAAGCAAATATTGTGGTTCGCCGATTAAAAACGGCTTGGAAGAACCTCACGCTTTTATCATGGAACGTGTTCAGTTAAATACTTTACAATCACCATAATTATAGCCGGCCCGAAGCCTGGATTTAAAAAAAAAATAATAATAATATTTGCCATACAATGGTGTAGGTAGTGTGGTCGGCCTGATCACCATTGTTTTTTTCCATGGTTCATTACATAAAGTCATAATTCTATAAATACGAATATATATATATATATATATATATGTATATAAATGTAATCATATCCACACACACCTTCTCCCCGGCAATGAGTACACGAATCATAAAGGCTTGTATCACATTGACTATTGCTACTAGTCACTCCATCTATGGAGGATTTACACAACCCATGATCTCACCTCATTCTGCACAGCACACGAATATTTCTTGTTTGACTTAGCGTTTTTGAACCATGGACTGCTCTTAATGTTTGGATGTGTTGCTGTGAAAATGTAAACAGCGACTAAGAAACGTTATAAGTACAAACTAGTAACATCTTTTTGATGCAGTAGTTTTTTACTTAGTCTTTCTCCTGGGCTGCATCCCGACTAACATAATGTTTGCCATACAAGTTTAGCAATGACTAGTGGGTACGGTAAGAGCAGGGTAAAAGTGGTAGTCGTTGTTCCATTTCGAAGTTTCAAATTTGAAGTTTCACCACTGATCAGCATGTGATTGAATCGACTCGAGGTGGTTTTCTTTCGATTTATAATTTCATTTAGTTTTGAAAAATGGGGGCTACATAAACGTTACTTATGACAGAATTATTAAAAAAATATATATTTAAATATATATTATATTAAATTTTAATTTAAATATTATATTTATATTTAAATAATATATATTACATTAAAAAAAAGAACACAATAAGTCAGGAGCTCCAGTCTTTGACCCCAAAATTTTTGTATTTCGACACAACCTGTCCTGTACGACTTCTGCAACAATGAGATGGAACTAATAAAACACCAGTTGGCGCAAAAAACCGCCTTATTTGCAAATAGGAAAATTAAAAGGGGCCAACTACTCTATGAATGTTATTAGATCACTGTTTTTTTTACAGGGTTACCTATTATCATAAATCATGTATGACTACGATTTCCAACTATTTTTAAAATAATCAATCGATTTCCCGATTTTTGGTGGGTTTTCAAAGCTATAATTTTTGTTTCTGTTTGAAATGAGAATAGGGCTCACTATTCCCACCCCATCAACTTATCATATTCAAATCCATCTTTGTAAAATAATTTAATCCTGATGTAGTGGTGAGGATAATTGTTGGGAAAATCTGAACGAGAAGCCCAGCGCTTCATACCTAGTTACGCTTTTATGAGTGCGTACACGAGATTTTCATCGCGTTTATTGTGTTTATCCAATTATTACCCACAATGGGGTGAAGACCTGTGAAAATTCTCTCATGTCGAGCCGATGTAGATGAACCGTGTTTCAGGAGCAACTTACACAAAAAATTAGTTAGCACGTCAACCTGTTAGCACGTTCCATTACAAGTGACGACGATTTGTTTATAACGCACACTATCTATCCGAACCTAAACTATGACTAGGTATCTGATAATCAATGTTCATCAATTTGGCAGTTGCCGAACCGATGAATGTTGCAAACAAACGTTGAGTGGCGTTTTCAGGTGCGAAATCAAAGATTTCTTGCTGATCTTTAGTATAGTGGCTACTGCTTATTATAATCACAACCGGAATCCAATTTCCAAAAAGTACATCATTATATATAGACCAAGATTTCAAACACTGATCGTTGATAAGTACATTGTCTTTCGTAATTTTGATAAGTTGTGAAACAACTGACTGCAATTTATGAAGATCGACCCAGTTAGTGTATACTGTCAACGAGGAACGGGAATGGGGGCCTTTTCCCGATCCTCATCTGAAAAAGGTGGCAATTCATAACAGAAAGAGTGAAAAAAGGAAGTGAGAAAGCAAAATAAACGACGTTCTTAACACCACATTTCGCCGTTCTATTGGCGTAAATAAACGGAAACTCGTTGCTAATCTGTCAAATACCAATGCCAGAGGGGTTTCCCATTAGGTACGCGTAATGGTCCCTACTGAATTTAGTAATAGGGTGTGCGCATGGGCCGGAAATTCGCATTTTTGACCTTAAATTCGGGTCCAGCTCTTTCAAAAACACCCATGAGCCAATTTGTAACTAAAAATTCCGTCTTTTCTCCCAGGTGGTGGGGGGCAGGTCGATGATTTCATCGTTATTATTTTCAAGACTCTTTTCTGATCTTAGGATACCCACATGTTGCACCTTATTTGAGAGCTCTCACTGAGATATGTCATTTGGAAGAGGAAAATAATGACCATGTGCAAACCCCATTGTACGAAGGTGAAGGTGAAAATCACAGTTGAGAAAGGGAGATACCATGTGAGTTGCACAAAAAATTTTAGATTTTGTATAATGGGTGGATGTAATTATTATTGAATGAAACTGATAATTCGTTTTGTGAGGTTATGTTTTGAAAGTTTTCCCCGTATTCGTATATTTTTTATGGAGAGTGTTGTTGGTGGTTATAAGCCTTGGAGGGTAGGAGTGTTTGTTAGACGTCAGGACACCATCTGTCACGCGTTGGCTTTAGGACGATGAAGTGATGGGGGCAGTCGCCCCGCTCCCGAACCCAATTCAACAAAGTAAACCCCCACACCTAGTAGATAACCGATTACGAGGGACGTTAGCAACACCTGATCTTTCCCCCAGGATAGCCCATTTCTTAATTTCCTCCCCATCCCGACCTCCGTCGCCCTCGTACCCTGCAAATCGCCTTCAAGAAAGTTACGAGATAAAACGCCAACCTCCCTCAAACTCATGTTTATTCTAATAGGTCCTACCTATTTACTTTTCTGGGGGGTCCCGGAGGCCCAGGGGCCCCGGCCTAATTATCTGAGCCCTCTCCATAGCTCGAACGGTTCCATCTATTACACTCCTAATGACGTATTACTCAACCAACCCCCCTGTCTCCCTCACTCCCTTTACGACCATCCTTCTTCCACCGTTTACCTTACCACACTTGGCAGCAGGTAGGTACTATCCTAAACGCCTTTCCCCTCACGATTTTAGCATTTTTATTCGATTATCTCTCCGTTTGGTGTTTATATTTTCATTTTCATCAGTTAAAATCCTATCCGACCAAGACCACCATCAATTCATCGGTTCGATTACGAAACTTGTCCACATTGGGTCTAAATGTGTGGGCTCCACATCCTAGTTGAAGAATCGAGAGCTACAATTGAAAAGTGGAAACAGTTTTGAGGTGAAAACATCCTTACTACGAAGTATCCCTATTAACTGTTAGTATATACCCACTCAGGGTATATAAAATACTCGATTAGTTACCGAGAAGTTGTAGGTTTGATTCCTGCCGGGACCACATTTTCATACCTTAAAACTGTTTCCAAGCTTTCAATTACAAATTATGATTCTCGATTTTTCTTTGTCCATCAGAGCCCCATACGGTAGACACCTTTCCATAACATAACCAACGAATTGTTGGGGGTCTTCGCCTTTCAATTTAAACTTATGTATTTAATAATACAGATCCCGGACGGAGATGAAATCGGATTAAAGAAACTGAAATCGTGCGAGGAAATGCGTTTTAGGGTAGTACCGATACCTTCCGCCGTATGTGAGCTGTAGAATATAATAGTGGTTAAGGGAATGTGAGTGAATAGGGGAAAAGGGGACGGGTTGGTTGAGTAATACGTCACTAGAAGGGAAACTTACTGTGCGAGCTATGGTTGTTCAAGTTTAACCACATTCAGTCGTCCTCCATACGAAATTAATATTCAACCAGGAATGTAAAATTTCAATATTTCTGGATTGAGGGACTCTGGACTTTCATCCCTAACTTGAATGCTCACATTGAACATAGATACCTATCCAAATCCCATGACTGCCCTCTAGACTCTAATGTTAAAATGTATTAGACATTCAAATTATTATAATTGAAGA
>JAEMON010000001.1:46346515-46356995 GCA_030264115.1 Lygus lineolaris | reverse complement strand
CTACCTTTGGCCGTTTTTTGACGTTCGTTGCCTGGACTATCCCTCATTTCTACCCTGATGTGACGAGTCTTTTCCGACGGCGTCAGCAAGGGTTGTATATAAAATCACTCGATCTTTAGCGTTCGTAAATCAAAATTATGATTCCATTAAATTGTGACTACAATTATAGATAGAGAGACAGACATGTAGGTCATCTTGCAAAAGATGGAGAACAACCTGCTCGTATAAGAAATTTGGTAGGTAAAATTGTTTTAAACTCTTCATGACTCACCTTCGTCTTCGAAATGTTCTTAACATAGGAGGATGTCGTTGAACTTTAATTACCCCCTCCATTCATTTATGTCTTCAGAGTTGATCAAGGAGAATTCGGGGTAGGGGCTCAGCTTCCACATTTTGTATCCGATTTCGATGAAATTTCAAGGAATGGTGTGAATTAGACCATATATTGTCCCTTATAAAGTCCCCTACGCAAGTAAATAATGTTAATTTCCCCAAACACCGATTTCTCACGACCTAACAAGGGCCCGATTTAATCGTGGGGCTTATACGGAAAAAGGACCTCCGATTTTCAAGGATGTGCTCCATCTACTGTTCGGTTGAAAGTCTCCACCACTGGTGTTGGTCGTTGCCTTGTTTTGTTCAAAACATAGGAAAATGTCGCTGAACTTTTGCGACCGTCAATGTGGATCGAGGATGTTTCTGAAGGACAACACTCCTTTCATAGATTTTATATATATCCAAGAAGTGAGGAGGCTCAGTAGGTAGGTACCTATGTATTTCCTGGGATGGTTGAGACGAATTTTCCTGATGATGGTGACGAACGGCGCAAAATAGTTCAAAGTACCCTATTGTCGATAGAACTGCCTAGGCGCTGCCTGTGCTCTTACTTTGAGAACCGGGACATGCAATGAATTCCTAAGACTTCGAGGCCGTAATATCGGGGAACCGTACGCCTCTTTGGTGGTCCTGAGAATTATTAGGCTGATCGCCGTGACCGTAATCGTCTGAAATCGGGCCCTGACAACTCGTGATTTCGTGCGGGGCAACCAGAATGATGTGGCTGAGTTGCGACCGTACCGTTGCGGCCGCTGCAGTCGTTTGCTAGGAGTCGAGAACTGGTGGACAATTGCAACAGGTTTTCCTCAGGGAAAGTGGACGACGAATCTGCTATTATCATTTGCCCACTCTCATTGCAGCTTCACTGGCCTATTGGTCAGCAGTTCATGGCTATTTGGACTATTCTGTGCTTGTTCTCTTCAACAGTGAAAGTGAAGCTTATATGTTGATTAGTGCATGATAATTATAATGTAATTATCACGTTCGGCGTGGACTGTAATGATTCTACGGGATTACGATTATTGGATTTTACACAACACTTTTCCAAGAGTGAGAAAAATATACGTTAAAATGTTATGTAGAAGGTCGCGGATCCAAATCGCTCGAATCCTACCTGAATAAAGGTGGCTAAGAGGAGTTCTTAGTTCGAAATTGTACGGAAATGGTTTGTGCACAGGGTATTTAGGTATTTGAGAAAATACGATGGATTCCACTCACCGATGGTGTCTGCAGACAATACTTACCCCGGCCGGGGTGTGAAGCGAGAAGTAGAGCGAGGCGATGCAGGGGTGAAGGAATAGGAGCACACAGGCAAGCCGTGGGAGAAGATAAAGCTCGCGGTTTCTACGTGTATATTCCTCGAATATTATACTCGATCGAAGTATATAGTTCGTGGTGGGGGAAATTCAACCACACTGACACGAAACAGGTATAAATTAGGTAGATTTTGCGGGGTTACAAAGGGAGGCGGTTTTACTGAATAGAGGTGGCGACAACAGCGGCTTAAACGAGGCTGACTGGCTTGAGCTAACCAAAAGGTGAGTCCATCCAGAGGTGAGAAGCACCAGAATATTCATGTTACTGTTGTTAATGTTGTTTTTTTACGATCTGGCCAGAATAATTAGCGCTTTTATCCAACTTTTCTCAACTTAATTCTGGCCTTCACCATAAATTCGGATTTAGTGGCGTATGTTACTAACTAGATGTATAATCTACTAGCATCGTGACCCTAACAGTAATCAAAATCAGCACAGCAACTGGGTTACTTACTTGTCCCGTGCTCTTACCATTTGAGCTGCTGGTGTCACCAGTTTTTCACCTTTAACTGTTCCCATTTGTCAAATGATCGCCCTAATTGGATTGTTTCCTCTCTAACGGAGGGTACGAGTAAGATTATCCTGGCTCCCAAAGATAATCAGCAATAGCCATTGTCTCCGAAGCCAACCGGAGCACAGTTATAAGGGAGAGGTGACGACTACTATGCCTTTCTTAATATATACTACACTTTAAAGGAAGTATTGTAAAGTATGGTATTGTATAACAATTTATCATCTAAATTATTCATCATCTTATTCAAAGTTTCAAATAGTAGGTATTAATAGACACTGTATTATTTTTTTTTAAAGTTCCTACCTATTTATTTGTCATAATCTGCAGAATTTGGTATCATTACATAGGAGTACAAAATACTGTAACTCATTATTTTCGTGAAAATTGACAACGTTTTTCATTTACTCCGTTTTCATCTTATTGAAATGGGTTTCCACAACTTCGTCGCCAGTGATTTAGTTTGTTTAGTTCGCAGAATAAAATACCACACCATTTTACCAGGTGATCGGGTTAAAAAGGAGTTTTGGTGAGGATTAAAGTAACCATAAGCCAATCAAGTCGAACCAAAATGCCAATAAGCTAGTACACTAATATAAAAATGTATATGAATAAGATTTTTGCATAGAAAAGCAGTTGAATAAGAGATCGGAAGTAAGCTCCCAAAGAAGATATTGGTGTCTTTCCTGGGACAGAGGGATTTTCAGCTCTAATTTCACTTCCTTAACCATTTTCAGTAGGTCAGAGGAGGAGGCGAGGGAGAGGAAGCGGCGGGACAGGCAAATATTTGAGGCAGAACATTAAACAAAAGGTCCGGACCCGAAAACCCCAAAGGAAGAGGACCCCAGAAATAGTCTGGCGCTTGAGTGGTCGGTTTGCGATAATGCTACCTTTTAGGAGATGCGCTTTCCCACTTTGAGTTCTAACAGCGCGAAAGTAAAGAGGGTAGAGAGAAAAAAGAGAGACATCTCTGGTGACATTAGCCGCCGGGGAGGTCCCCACGTCTGAACTGGAGCCGCAACACCAACGTCACAATACAGCCGGAATCCTCTGTTTAGCTTTCTCCGTCAACTAGAGACGTCTCATGGGTATTAGCAGCGCGTATGTCCCCTAGGTATTAGCAGCGAGTACTTATCTTAGGTATTATCAGAGAGTACCTATGTCTCCTAGATATTAGCAGTGAGTATGACCCCTGGGTATATTGGCAGCGAGTACTCCTCCCCCGGTATCAGCTACGAGTAATTCTCCTAGGTATTAGCAGCGAGTACGTCTCCCAGGTATTAGCAGAGAGTACGTTTTCTACGTATCAGCAACGAGTACGTCTCTTAGGTATTAGCAGAGAGTACCTATGTCTCCTAGATATTAGCAGTGAATATTCCTCTTGGGTATTATGAGCAAGTATGTCTCCTGGGTATTAGCAGCGTTTATGTCTCCTGGGTATATTAGCTGCGAGTACTTCTCTTAGGTATTAGCAGAGAGTACCTATGTCTCCTCTGTATTATCAGTGAATATGCCCCTTGGGTATTATCTGCGAGTACGTCTCCCAGGCTATGAGCAACGAGTACGTCTCCCACAGGTGCAAAACTCTAGCACCTGTACTTTCATGCGAACATGCAGAGAAGAATTCGGGAGGAGTTACTTCGAAAAGGAATTCAGTGAAACATCGAAATCGTTCTCCAAGCACCCCCCCCCCCCCCCCCCCCCCCTCCCCCGCAAGGGCGGCTTTATGGTGAATTTTCTGAGGCGGTGCTTCACGTTATCTCAAGAAGGAGGCATAGAAGGTGGGAGTTTCACTCCAACGCCTACTGCTGCATTTCAAAACACTCCTTCAAACCAGCCAATTTGGAGCATTTGTCCCAAGTTCTAAAAACTGTTATTGATTCAGAATGAATTGTGGGACTGATGTTAGGCATGGCCATGGAGGCATGGCCATCCTTTCTGTGCAAATGGCTCAATTTCGTCTATGGATACCTGACAATGGTGGACTCCATTGTGACAATGATTTCTTCATACTTTTCAAGGATGATGGTATCCTGTGGAGCTCTTGTAACCTGGTTCAACACGCTCAATGGGATAGTCAATATATACACTGATACTGGTGCATGTCTGCATGCATTTTTTTGATAGACAAGAGAGAGAGGGACTTGATAGCAGTTGCCTCTGGTTTGTAAGGGTCTGTCATGAGTCAATTATAAGTCCTGTAGCTTGAGTGCCTCAAATCAAGACTACATTGGTTGCTAGTTACTGTGTTTCTGACTTAGAGTAACGAACTGCTAAGTAAGAACCGGTTAATTTTTACCTGTGTACATACATAGTATTCCTCTCCTAAGAAATGTTCCCTATTCCTAATAAACTTCAGTCTCACCACATTAGTACCTCAAAGCCGCCCCTGCTTGGCCGTACATAATGGATTATGATTGTCAGCGATCGGCCATTGGCCCTAAGAATAATCAAACATTTTGCAATTCATTGCCAACCGGAGTGGTAATATTACAACTGTATTAATACAATGTTTTTCCCCTCAAATCTTTCCGTCATCCAGTTTCTCGAGCCAGCAGGATTTTCATTATCTCACTCCGTTATACGAGTTCATACATGTTTAATAATATCTGCAAGCCGCCATCCCTAACAATGCTTTCTTCCTGTTTCAGACGATTCTGAATTCAATGCACAAGTACCAGCCGAGGTTCCACCTTGTGAGGGCCAACGACATCCATAAGCTACCCTACTCCACTTTTAGAACGTACGTCTTCAAAGAGACCGAATTCATCGCGGTCACTGCCTACCAAAATGAGAAGGTAAACATGTTATTCAACTAGGTTCCATCATAACACTACATTATTCGAACATGATAATTATGATTCATTAATGTTGTGTTGATGGACGCAGTACTCAGATTCATGTCGAGTATCGGGAATGGGGTCAAGAACTGACTAATGTCTTTATTGCCAAGCTTTCGATAAATATGTATTTATGCTCGTCACCAGTTGTATCCCATTAGTTTATATTCATGTATCATGATTAGTTGTTCTAGTATAGGCCCCGATGAAGGGAATATATTTTTCAGTTCATGGCCACAATCCTGATATGTACAATTTTAGAGTTTAAGTCAGGAGAACACGTGGCAAAAAGAATCAGGTCAATTTATCGTGAAAAAAAAAATTCGGGCTGTACAAATTTATAAAAACAACAAGAAAAAGTTGTCTCATGACACACCCAAACGACCTTTCTTCTTTTTGAAGTCGACCAAAATGTGGGAATACTCATTCGTATAAGTAGTTCGAAGTACCCTTATTAACGAGATATCCGTTGATAAAGACCTAAAACCTATTTCCATTCGACTAGCTCAATGGAAGAGCGTCTCTCAATATTAGATTTCTTTGCCGATACAATTTGTTTCCCTTGTGATATCTTGTAGGCAGTTACGATTTATAAAAATGTATTATTGCAGTATGACCGATTATAAATATACCATGAAATAATTGAAAATGTCTCGATTTTCCACAATCCGTTCCGTGGAATAGTTTGACACGTGCGCAGATAGATTTTATTTCGAAATATACATACATATTAGTTTTACAACAATTCTGGTTTTC
The DNA here is from genome assembly GCA_030264115.1 of Lygus lineolaris. NCBI lineage: Eukaryota > Metazoa > Arthropoda > Insecta > Hemiptera > Miridae > Lygus > Lygus lineolaris. The sequence goes on along the minus strand of JAEMON010000001.1, from coordinate 46,351,236 downwards.
ACCCAGATAAAGATTGGTAAGTTGTTTCCCCCTGTGGTCTTCAAATGCAAATCGTTTCTTTATCTTCCGTAGGATTCTGAGTGAACCTATTTCCTTGTTCACTGAAAGAATAACAACACACATAAATGTATTTTTTACTGTAGAGAGACAGCTATGATGATTCGAAAGGGGCAGTACTGTCCCACGGGTATTGTCTTCTCAGGTGATTTTGACGACAACTCAACCGACCCGTACCACGTGCCTCGAATTTGAATGGTATTAGCATATTGCGAAAAAGAACATTTGCGAACAATGTTGGCTATTCCATAACGTTTCAGCGAATACTTGTTTATCATAATTTCAAATCAATCTTTGTCCAGTAACTAAATATCTCTGTATAATATATTTTGAATTCTAGAATCAATTCCTAGCCAACAATTCTATTGATACACCGAAACTCGGCTTTACAGTCGTCATCTCCTTTGAAAAATAGGGAATGTAACTGTCAGAACGCCCTAGCTTGAAAAATTCAATAAAATGATACGGTTTTTGTTAGTTTTGAATAAATTACGATTTTTTAGGATCGAATTTTTGAGAACGAGAAAAAAATCAGGAACAGAGTTGTGGATAGCAAATCAAATTGTTGTTGCAAGAGTGGGTCAAAACACCATTCAAGCAACAGGTAATTTGACGCGATCGTATTTCCGCATTTTCATCATGACGAGTTTCATAAGGTACCTACTCCTCAATAACTGTTCGTGCCGACTGAAGGTCGATAAATGGGTAATTCAGGATACTATAACTACTCTTTGTGCGGAAGAAACATGATAGTGAAGTGCAAGAAATTGTAGGTAATTTTTTTCTTCACCACAGAAGAGTTTTGATTTGTGCTTGAGGGTCAGAATTATGGAAAACTAAGGCGTTGTGTAATAATTTGCAGGGTTATTTCAGAAATCGTTTCATCCACTGACATCAAGTAGACCTAATGCACTTCCCACCAATCTACAATCTCCTACCATACCTAAATGATAGTTGAATATTTCTTTCATGCGTCGATTTTAATTTGTTGCAGATTACTCAGCTCAAAATTGACAACAACCCGTTCGCGAAAGGTTTCCGGGATACTGGAGCTGGCAAAAGAGAGAAAAAGTAAGCCATTTTCCTTACTGTACTCATGAAAACAACTCACAAGTACACAAATGCATGACGTTTAAAGTTTCTCTCTAAACCCAATTCAGTACAATAACTTCGTGACAATTAGTTACAACCTCTGAGTCGGCTACTAATTCCTGTTACTCCAAGGTGGATCAGAAATGGATCTCCGCAATATAGGTAGGTAGCTGAATATTTTTTCAGAATTTTCATGGAGATTGCTATATTTAAATTAGTTCTCTTTCACCTTTCATCTTGGGAAACGGCATTATTTCATCATACAAAGTTACTTTCACTGGGGGGACTCAGAGTTAGAATTTCAAATACGAAGAAGCTGAAAATGAATTGGTGGGACAATTCATCATCAACAGACCACCATATGTTACTATTAAGAGATCTCATGTTAATTTCAGGCGTTCGGATATTACGATGCAATTTTACAACTATCAATGAGTATAGAGAGAGACACAAAGTGAGAGCTCGTGTATTGTGCGTTTCTAGCGTACAATAGTTATCAGGCTCCTTATGAATGTCTCTAGTTATCTTATTTATGAAGCACATTGAGGTAGTTGAGGAAGTCAATTATAGGACAATACGCTCTTAATATGAGACAACAACAATCAGCCGGAGTTAACATTAACATCAATTGCCCTGACCCGGAGCGGTGTTTACTCCGACCTGATGTATGGTTAGTTGCTCAGTAATTGCGTCCGACCTTCCTTGGGGACACTCCTGCCCTCTGAGAGTCGGCTAAACGAGCCTCCCCAAAATGGTTCATTAGTCGGAATGAAAAGGGTTTTGATCCCTTGAGAACCGGTGGCAATGATTGGCCTAGTTGATGACAACTCTGGTTCACCTGAATCTGACAGGTGTTGGTGACATCTGTCCGCCGAGAGGATGTCCCTTCTGGCGCAAATTTCTTCCGTTTCTCAGAACCCCGGTTTCACGAACAACAAACCACGGGTCGGCATCAATGTCTCTAATGTGATGCACCCGCCGCCGCAGGTAAACGTTCAGCCTTATCCTAATCATGACAGGCTACTATGCCACTACTGAAGCCACCATCCGGCAGGCCATTGGTTTCAAGCAGACGTTGGCGTTACATTTCAGGGAAATTATCCTACCGTCATCGTCAACTCTTCGTGGCTCTTTCGCCAAACTGAGAGCCGTTTTTTTTTTCAGAGAGTAGGGGTGAGAATGCATCGCACTTCAGCATTCAAAATGGATGATTAGTGGAAATACTAGATAAATAGGAGAAAACTCCTCATATTTAGGGCTTTTTGACATCTTCCCCGAAAAATGGTTTGAGGGATTTCGAATTCATCATTGAATCATTCAGTATGAGCAACCTGCATACACTTGATGTTTAATATCCTTATCTACGAAAAATACTCCGAGGGCCATAATTGACAGGAAAAACACCCAAAACAGCCAATATAAAAGCGACAAAAGGTTTTTTGTCATTCTGAGTGCTTTTCAAAGTAGCAGAAAAATCACCAAAAAAACATTTTCCAAATCTTAGTTAAATCGGACCTTTGGGTCAACACAACAGAGTGAAAATAAAAACAGGGAAAGCTTTTTTAAGGCTTGGTTTCCTATTTTTGAGGTTGATCCTGCGAGAAAATTATCTATCGAGCTTCATTTTCGGGGGGAAAACGTCCATCCAATATCAGCGAAAACATGCCTTTTGGTGCATCTTAGTACTTTTTTCTACGCACTTTAAGGGTGTTCGGGACGACGGGCTCGGGAAGCGTCTCAACCATGCCCCAACGCAGCTCAGAATCCTCCGTATCATTTTTCATGTTTGCGATTTTGGAAATTCCTTGTGGATCATAATTTCAAGTTGGTTCCCCCCAGAGAAAACTTAAAATTATGATTCACAACGTAGTAAAGTACGTAATTATGATTGTATAACATACGTTTAACGAGGGATTTTCAAAATCACAAACGTGAAAAAACAATAAATAGGATTTTGAGCTGCGTTGGGGCATGGTTGGGACGCTTCTCGAGCCAGTCGCTCAACGCACCCTCAAGGATGTTGATAAAATTCACAGAATGATTTTGAATTTCTGAGATTGAGTACTTTTTATTTGAGGTAAGAAAGATTGGCTTGAGAGTATGGTTGTGAATATTTGAACCAATATTAGCGAATCTTGGCTGTAAGAGAGCAAAGGTGGAGGTAAAAGGGAAGAGGAGCGAGGGAGGACGAGGGGGCTCCGTTAGATTTATGTTATAGACCGGGCAAAGAGTCGGAGAGAGATTCGGAGGATCGCCGCCTGAATGGCGAGTGCGCTCAAGACAATAAGACCGCTCGGATAATGAGCTATAAATCTTCTTAGCTCAAGAGAAGGCTCTGTGGTGTGAATAAAAGGAAATGATACTTATAACTAGCTCGGTCCTGGGGCCTGGCGCCTGCCCGCCGCTTCCACGTCAACGAAAGGCGCTACCGGAAGATCGCGACGGAACTTCGAAGCCATCACGTCACAGAAAAATGAAAACTACGTAAACCGTTATCCACAATATGTATTGGAGTTAAGATTTCCTGTCTTGCACTATGACCTGATGAGTGAATTTTACAAATCACTTTCAATTATTCTCGCTCTTTCCGATTGTTCTCCTTTGAAAATGCTCGCAATGAACAAAATTGCTGGCCTTCAGACTCAATCCATTCGTGTGTTATAATTGAGGTGGTAGTTGCAGAAAGGGCGGATGTGCCAAAACCGCGTTTTGAGATACAGCGCCTCAATGTTTTCACAAAGGTGCCGAGCATGACCAGCAATGCCTAGACTTGGGCAATTTATTCCCATCTGTTTCTACACTATTTATGGATAAAATCCAACCATAAAAATGAATTGAAAAATGTTTTCAATGAACTGTCTCTTAAATCAACACCATGTCCTACGTTCTTTTTGTGGCGAAACGCCCTTTTGCATAGAATATCACATTCGCACGCGCTTTTTGCATAGAATGTCATCTTCGTATGCCCTTTTCGTCGGGTGAAACTATCGTTAAGCGATTTTTTTCCAAATTAACCCTTTTCTGACTCTACACAATCGTATCGAGGATTGGTTTCTACATGTCTGAGGATGAGACCCTAAGAATTTCAGCCCTCCAGGTCAATTATTAGGGGAGAACATGAGAAACGTGAAAAACGTCGTTTTTAGCCCATTTTTTAGCTTTTCTCCTAAACTGCTCTAACGATTTTGATGGAATTCACGGGATTATTTTACTCTTCTAACAAGTCGAAACAAGTTCCAATAGGTACCCCTCATCCCCACAAAAATAGATTGACGGCCGAAATTAGCGTTAAAATCCGCAAAATAGCCATTTTTCAGGTTTTTACGGGTGAGGAAAGTAGTGTGAAGCCTCGCACTTGATTTTTTAAAATCAATTTTCAAAACTTCGGAGAACTTCGAAAAATCGTCAAACATCATGGCTACTGTGTTGGTGAGCTGGCGTTAGACTCAGTTTCCTCTTGGCTCCCTGAATTCCTTTGAGAAGCTCCTTTCGCGTCGACAAAATCCTACTGTATTATATAATTCACGGTTTAAAATATACCATATGTTCCTATGTTTAGGATGGTATCTCAC
>JAEMON010000001.1:46316939-46342228 GCA_030264115.1 Lygus lineolaris | reverse complement strand
AGAGTCAAAAATCGCTTAAAAAACGCGTTTTTGAGGTTTTTTTCAGTGTAAATTACCATCTCAAACATAGAAACATATGGTACATTCGGAATCAGCTTGAAATTTCCTATTAGAATCACACACCGAATCGGCTAAAATCATTCTTTGAAAATTCGCTCATTAACTCATGCTGCATGAATCGGACTTTTTTTTTATAGCTACACAAAAAAAAAAAAAAAAAACACAGGTCACTCAAGGTCAGGTTAATATACATCAGGTCACTACTTTTGGTCAATGTAGGTAGACATCATACAGTCATAATATAAACACCTTCAAACAAGGTGGTATAGGTGGCATGTGCAGGTCAACCCTTCAACGACGTTTTGCGCACTTCGGTGTGATTTATGTGAAGAAGGGGGGGATCATTAGCCTCCTCACAGTTAATTTTTACGGTTAGCTGTCGCTACCATGCGAATACCCGCTAGTCATCCATAAAATGTCATTACAGTTATTGCCTCGAACTCGTCTGATGTCTCGTAATTGTGGAACCGCGTTTTGATGGTTCACGACCATTTCAGTCATCATGACTCGAACTGCGTGATTTCACACTCATTCCGTCGTTTATGCCAATCGCACGAAACAGTTTCTTGGAGTAGTGCCCCCGTCGGGTAGGAATTTTATTGGTAGATGTTGTTGGTGATCCGTGAGTTGCCCAGGATAGTATTAGTTATCCATTGGCGCCTCTATTTTGTTGTGCAACCTGACGGCATAAATCAGGCGAAATCTCAAACCCTGTCATTGGACCCCACTTCCGTGTCTTTGGGAAACTAGGGTGTAGCCACATTTTCGTTTTTATTTTGTCTCTCGATTTTCCAGAAAGATCCTTTTAAAAAAAACTATTTTTAGTATTGGGAACTAAACAGCAATATCTAACTTGGTTACGCTCCTCTAATATTGTCACAAGTGCTTCATTCTCATATCTAGAAATACTTTGTCCCGTTGGACTTCGTGTTGAGACGTTCTTATCTCAGAAGTTGGGGCAAGTTGTCCGAGTAGTATATTTAGAAATAATAGGTACAGCCAGAATATTTCCGTTTCCAAAATGTATACCTAATATTTTCCTTGAAAAAAAAAAAAAAAAAAGAATGTCAAACCCGAGAAAGAACCAACATCAAACGAATCCTAGTTGCAAGGGGTACCTTTCTCCACTTGAACTTTGTGCCCCCATACCAAGTATTGTGCTCCTAATTAACGGAACTCTCATACAGTCCACATTTAGTGACTGAGACGCCCACTGTTTTGTAAACATTTCTGATACTGTAGGGATACCTGACAATGCCCCGTATAGAAAGATATAGCCTGTTTCGGTACTTCAAGTCATGTCACTCATGGATGGGAGTTTCTTACTTATCTACCTACCCAAAACCTGGTGATGGTTAGTAATTTGTAAACCGATTCGGCAACTTTGTTCCATATGGGGGTTGACCAGGACGAACTTTATTGGACGATGGATGGTGGTGAGGAGGAAGGGGAGAATCGATGTGGACTGAGGAGGAGGTAATGCGATCTAGCGGAAAGATGGGCGAACTACCGTGAAGGTGTTTCCAACTGGTGGATGGGTGACATGGTGGGAAGAAGGGAGGGTAAGACCAGTTCGACTCTTACAAAACGCCTTGTCTGAAAAGATCGACAAATGCCCTCCCCCTTCCCCTCGCCAGCCCCACCCGTGACGGTCGAGCCCCCTTCTCCCCGACAAGCCCCTCACATGAAGAAGTAGGGACATCAAAACCTTCTTATATCAGGGGTCTGGCGCCATAGGGCGTCTTCTTAGGGGGGAAACAGCGGAGTTCCCGTGGGAGAGGGGGGAAAATGCGAGTTCAACTGTAGTGAGGGAGTGGGGTCAACCCCACCACCACTAGAACCAACTTCTTTCAGAGCATCGCGGGCTATTCTTTCCCTCTGGACCACGCCACCCCCCTCCACCCCCTCTGCTGATCTCCTTCGACACATGTCCTCCTTCGCCAATCCCCCAACTTCCAGGGATTCAGGCGTCGCAGCTTCGATTTCAAGAGCTTTCAACTCCGTTCAAGGCCCTAGCTTAGCGAGGAATTTCACTAAATCAAATTCTCATCCTTCGCTGATGAGACGGGAATGATACCTGCATACCTTGCTGATACTAACAGCTCTGAAAAAAGGATTTATTTATTACCAACAATACCAACCAACCATCAACCACCAACAATACCATCAATCTTGTCTGTTCTCAGGATGATGGTTTGCAATTTTCAGGTAATCAGCTCCGTTACTTTTGCAAGAAATTCATGCCCGGTTTTTTTGGAAGGATGGAAGTTTTGTGGTGGAAACCTACACCCTCCCGCAGTAAACGTGTTTACAAAACTTTCAAAATCCAAAGGTTTCCTCCGTTATTCGGAATTTGAAATTTGCGGCTGTAATAGGAGTATGTACCTACGAGCTCTTCATGATTGTCATCATTCTCCTTGCCCAGCGCCTAAAGCCAATTCGGGATGTCCCGGAAAACATTTTACCCCAAATCTAGACGTTCTTGCTTTATTTGGCTCTAACATTTGTCATTTCAGAACTCATTCGGTCTGTAATAGGGCATCCAGTACAGCAATTGGTACAGCTGTAATACAGCAAGTACAGCACCTTTTTTGTCCCCCTGCTGTACAGTACCTCAAAATACAGCTGTATCGGTGGTACACCACCCCCGCGTTTTCTGTGATTCACTCTTTTGTAGGGCCCTCAAACCACAGTGGGAGGGTTTACCCCCGAGTACAATGGTCATGTTTACCTTTTCTCTGGGATACCTACCCAACCCTGCGCAGTGTGCACCCCTCCCCTCCACCCCCACCAGGAATACTGTGATTCACACCCCTCTGTAGTTTGTTTTTCTCCCATTAGTTTTACCCGATTGGTTTTTTGTAGTTTTATTAAAAGTTTAAATTATTTTTTCAATAACGTTTTCACAACAATGAAAAAAAAAAAGAATGAAATTTATTTTATGTAATTCTCTGTTGCTGTACCTTAGAAAATATAATATTATACGTCTACGACTGCAATATTTGGCTTCCTCACTACCGAATTCGTGCAAGAAATTTAAAAAACTGTTGTCCTCCTAAATCAAAATTTTCACTTGCTTTTTACGTTTCAGAGCTTTCTGAACAATTTTGGTCCCATGTCTGTCTGTCTGTCTATCTGTCTGTCTATCTGTCTGTCTATCTGTCTGTCTATCTGTCTGTCTATCTGTCTATCTGTCGGTCTGTCTGTCGGTCTGTCTGTTGGTCTGTCTGTCGGTCTGTCTGTCGGTCTGTCTGTCGGTCTGTCTGTCGGTCTGTCTGTCGGTCTGCCTGTGGTCAATTCCTTGTCCCAGGCAAAACTGTATGAAGATGTGATCCGAATTTGATGAAATTTTTGGGGACTGTGCGGGTTAGTCCCGTGACGGTCCCCTATAAATTTCATCACCATCGGACCACTAGTAGCTTGAGCGCATGCGCAAACGTGAATTTACTGAAACCCCTGCATCTCAGTTCCTAATTGACCTATTCCGCTCAAATTTGCAGGGTAGTTGGGGGCTGACTCAAAGACAATCACCTATGAATTTCGTCACGATTGGATCTGTAATAGCTACTGCGCAAGTGCAAACTTGAAATTTTTTGTCATAGGCGTATCTCCGGAAGTACTCGACCAATTTCGGTGACATTTTCAGGGATCACGCGAGTTAGATATTGGAGAGTCCCCTGTGAATTACATCGCCATCGGGACACTAGTAGCTTGTGCGCATGCGCAAACGTGAATTTCCTGAAACCACGATTTCTCTGCTCCTAAAGGACCGATTTCGCTCAAATTAGGAGGGTATTTGGAAGTTGATAATTACCTTCGAATTTCAAAACGATTCTATCAGTAATATATGCTGCGCATGCGCAATTTCGAAATGAGTTTCATAGCCATAACTCCGGAACAACTCGACCAGTTCTGGTGGAATTTTCAGAGATTATTCGCTGTAGCCCCTAGACAGTTCCCTATTAATTTAATAGCCGTAGAACCATTACTAGCGTGTACACCCGTTCAAGGACCAAGTAACTACACTTCGAATAGCACACATCGCGGGTGCCAAGGAACAATAGGTAAGGTAGGTTTGTAATGTAATTGAAGATTAATCCATCCTATCATCAGTATACCATATTATATGTATACAATATAAATAGCACATTCTCAGGGAATGTGCATAGTGCTTCCACCATGTGACTCATATCCACGATTGATCCATATGTGTAATATAGGTAGATCTACTCAATGGGTCTTGAAAACCCTCGTTTCTATCGTGAGTCAAACTGTCCAATGGGGTCTGCGCATGATTTTTTTTTACAATTTTCATTGAAAGAGAATCGATTCAAAATGGCCAAAGTAAGGTTATTTCATAATTATGTGGTCTCCCTATTTTTTTATTGACGAAGAGAAATGTGAACGTTTGAAGAAATGCGCGCGGAAATGGAGCGCGCTGATTGGTCGAAGCGCATCCTTGCGGAGAATGTCGGAACCATCGGAACGGTTTTAAAGGGGCAGCGCGGGGCGGTGACGTACGTACCTCTGGAGGTACCTACGTCACACCCTCCCGCGAAATTCAAAACATTCCATTTTAACATTACGATTTCTGCTCCCACATGGAGTTTTTTGTCCTGATAAATAGTGTTTACTAGTCATGGCAACTCAAATAACATAATTAATGGGATTTTTCCAATTTTTATCTCTCATGCGCAGACCCCATTGATTAGGATTCTGAAGGTGGTAACTGGTGAATCGAATCTCACCATTACAGCTGCCGGTTGCAGATTCGAAAATTGATAATTTCTTGTAGCTCCGCCGCAAAGCCTTGTACGCCTTGCCAAAGCCTAATGCTAATTCTGCTCATTCACTGCGGGTTTTGTTTCTCGTTAACGCAATCATCTTCAGTAACCTATTCTGGGGAGTTTGTGACATTTTTCTTCTGAATCTGTTCAGGTGTCGGTCGTATCCGGTGAACCATTTTCGTCCTCCGAAATCAAAATATCCAGGGACAGATCATCCTTCAGTATATGGCAGGACTATATTTGTTTAAATAAAATGAGTCACCTACAAGGCGGGAGCCTAATGCCCTATTTTTAGTGGTTGGTCCAATCAATACTCATAATTCGTACTAAAAACAAGTGAGAGTAGGAACTGCACGCTTGCATACCTACCAGTTATACCCTCTCCATAGCTTCACGAAATCGTTTAGTCAACATCTCCCATAAATAGTAGATATCATAGGAAAGATCGGCCGACGTAATGTTTCATTATGGTTACTCATGATAAATATCTAGGTATATTCCTACAAAATCATGGATACAAGGGAGCTATTCTTTCCGTATAATATAATGGCAGTAGCTTTTAACCACCACCGCATCTCACCTCTTAGTAAAAAAATGATCTTTCTATATGCAGATATCTTCAAAATAAATTCAAATTTGTTTAAATTTTTGCCATACATTGAATATATATACGAATTTAATTACTATGGGTATAAGTGCGTTCATCGAACCAGGTATTCAAATAGTAAGTTATGATAAATAGTGACTAGTATGATCATCAAAATGTTGTTTGTGTTTTCGGTTTGGTAAGAATGTTGTGGTCTTGTTTTGGAAATGATTCTTGTCCAATTTACAGGAGGCATTAAAATGTTAATGGTATTACCTACATATACCGCTCTCTAGACGAAGGTAGCTCCACGAATCACCAATTTTTAAACATGCCAATCTTGATCCTTGTGGCTCAGAAAATCTTTAGTGCGAGATCGCGTTTTTTGAGCACCAGGACTCGTAGAGATTGCCATTGACAAGCGTCTTTGGCTGCACACGGGATGAACTATCTCTGAATCAACGTAAGATACAACATCACAAGAAACGGTTAAGCCGTCAAATTAGACGGGATGGCTCTCGCTGCGGGGTCATTCGGGACGCACAACTTGCGTCTCCCAGACGGACCGGGATCCGATAAGACGCCTGTTGGACGTTCCTAAAACAAACAACAGACCGTAATTAAATTAGAAAGACCATCAGATAGTGGCACTTGGAAGGTTCTTAAAGACGGATTAAAAGACTTACAAAAAAATGAGTGGACGGATGAACAGAAAGCGCGAGATGTGGAAGAATGGAGGAGGCGTTTTTATTTGATCATCGATGGCTCCTATAATTACCTAAGTAAACAACCATATCTCATCATGGTATGGTTGTTTTTGTTTTTCGTGATGTACGCCTGAGGCAGATTCTACTCAAGCAGACGAGATTTGAATTAATCGGCTCCAACACTCAGCAGGAAGTTTCCCTATTGCCTCGCCTGACGTGAAAATTAGCGTCTCGGTGAAAATTCTGAGTTGTGATGATTAATGGAAATATTATGATAAAATAGGAACAACCTGCGAACTAAAAACTGCAATGACGAGTAAACTCACAGGTAAAAAACGGAAGGGTATAAATCGCTGTATTATGTTTCGCTTCCTCACTACCGAAGGTAAAAAGCTATGTACCTATTCTTGAAAGAAATTAAAAAACTTTTCGTCCTCCGAAATCAAAATTTCCACTTGCTTTTTACGTTTCACAACTTTCTGAACAATTTTGGTTCCGTGTCTGTCTGTCCGTCTGTGGTCAATTCTTGTCCCAGGCAAAACTATGGTCCGAATTTGATGAAATTTCCAGGGATTGTGAGCGTAAGCCCCGTGACGGTCTCCTATGAATTTCATTGCCATCAGACCCATTGGCATTTGGTTACTCATTTCTTCAGAGGAGTTCAATCATACCTAATCAAAATATCTTTTGCATCCCGATTCCTCGAGCGGAAGACAAGAATCGTCCGCCATTACTCATTAACCAAACCGGTCCATCAATAATTGGGTCAATCTCCATGATAAAGACGACGCGACCGACATTGAGAGAGAAGGAACGTGATATGAGGAGGTGGTGAGGAGACTTTTGTTTGGGTGCAAATAGTTGGAAGTGCTATTGGTTTATCATTTTCAGAGATTGGATTCGATCTTCACAACAGGAAATAGTCTCGGTAACAATTATTTTCACGATGGTACCTACAAGACCTGCAATCCTCGGCAGACTCTACAGTATTTATACAGAACAGTAGCAAATCGTGAGGTCACAACTTTCACAATGTTTTTTGAATCGCCCGATTTGAGCTACTGTCATTACCTATCACCTATCCCCACTATATATGACGATAGTCACGATGACGATTCTGACCCCCTGGGAATGTCTATTCTCAACAATGAAAACATACATTAGTCTGATCATTAATATTGTAGGCTGAAGGAATCAACAAATTCATACTCGAAATATATGTAGAATTATAATTCATAATATTGTGTTTAACGTATACCTACTATTGTAGAAGGTACCTACTAATGGATGACAAATTATCATCAGTAACCCAATATTATTATTGAATCATTCTATAATAATCTACCAAACCGTAATTCAGGATTAAGTCCCTTACTGGAACTGGTGCTGCCATATTAAAGTTAATTCCACTACCCCGATTCAAAAACGTTTCGATGAATTGGTGCTCGGTTTGAAATGAATCCATCACTAATTCATTTCATAATCTCCAAAGTGAGGGGTCCAGGATGTGTACACAAAGCCAAGATTAGAGGTTGTAGCCTCGTAGAAAAGACCGGTCAATCAGCACAGAGAGGAAGGGAGTTCATCCCCAACAGCTGTCCCTCCTCAATGTTTTATGTATGTCCTACCTCCGAAAGCCGTCTAATACGATGTGAACTCCCCTCCCTGGTAAATGATAGGGTAGAGACCCGATCAAGTTTAAAACAGCATTTACCCCAAAAAGGAGCGGCGGGGAGGGGGGAGGGGAGTTGGTTGAGCCTTTAAAAAAAAGAGCCTTCACGAATTGAAAACCACCCTATGATCCTTCCTGCTGGGGGTGTTAAAAAGGTTAAAATAAAGCTGAGGGGCAATTTAGGCTGCGGTAGGGTAAATGTCGGCCCTAATAACCGCTGGCGACCCCTAAATAGTCCTTTCCCGGGGGAGAACACCTCGCGACATTTCGCCACCTAGTCTATTTGTTATCCTCGCGTCATTACTTCCGACCCAAGATGCGGTGAAAGGGGAAGGCAAAAAATTGTGATGTTCAACTGAAACCTCATTGTTGAGTCAGACTCAAATTCACTCACAATTCAAGGGAACCGGGTAGGCAAAACAAATTAATTTGCCACCAAGATAAAAATAAAGAATGTAATGAATAAAATGTTATAACCACATGTTTTTACGAGTTGTTTAGAAACCGCAAAATAATTGGTCTAATAAATGAGGTCTAATAATCTCCGGCTATGATAATAAACACGGTTTTCTTCTCCTTCCTGTCCGATAACGGCCCATGGACACTCTCAAATGATAATGAAGCAAGTGCAATGGAAGACAAATCTCCTTTCTTTTATATATCTATTTCATGATCGAATCTTGGTTTTTTTATATCATGGTGGCGGAGTGGAGGCGAAGTTTTCAAAAAAATCTGGTCTCCTGAACAATTCATTGCATAAACAAATCGGAGATTTCTCTCAGTTGTTATCTGGTAAGAAAAGTGGTTAATTTTAGTTGGGTATAGGGTTGTAGGGTAAAATATGGATTGACCTGGTTATTCGTATTTTTTGAATTCAAAATTGGGGTCAAAAAAGTTTTTTTTTTGTATTGTATTGAAGAAAATCTGGCGAGTGGGGGTGGCACATAGCTTCCTCATATTGAATTGCTCTGGACAAGAAGTTCACGATCGTGCTGTTATTTTGCTGAACTGACGAACACCAACCAGTTTTGTCCTGGTTGTGTTGCAGTTTTTAAGTGGGTCATCGTTACCGATAATCCGACTACGATGTAATTCATACGGAATACTTCAGAGGTCCCTCAACTACTATCCAAGTGTGAACGGAATCGGGCCTTAGATCGTTATCAGTTGTTCTTGTTTGCGGAAATTCACGTTTCTGAATGTGAAGGGGCTGGTATTCAATAGGCCATATAGGGGGGACCATATAGGGCCCAAACCGCACAACCCCTGTAAATATCATCGAAATCTGATGAAAAGTGTAAAATTTATGCGTGAGGTGAGGATTTGCGAACCTACGAGTACATCTACGGAACGTTTCTACCAAATCGTTTTGACAAAAATATCAATCAATCATTGTACACTAGTATTAGATAATATAACCTACCAGTAATTGTATGGTCAGGTTTTTCTATCATTTGATACCAATCTATTCTTTTTACTTTGACGGGTGACCGCCTGTCGGGGATCGCACATCTCAGTATTTGTTCCAAGTCCCCTCTCAATTCAAGGGGGTGAGGCAATGAATAGCCAAGAGCGAAATCATCTGAACAAATTCTGACCCTCCCTTTGGAGGACAGCTGATGACGTCCGCGACACCTGGAGCGGCAGACGGACGAAAATCCAGCCAGAAATGGTTGTTTACTTTATTTTTCTCTTACCCAGTAAGCCACGGCGGTGTCGGTGATTTTTTCTAAAAAATGTTATGTACCTACCCACCCACCTATATATTCTAAACCCTCAGCTCCGTTGTATCAATCTGATGTAAAGATTACTACATTCGAATATTTTGATTTTTGATTTGAATAGATTCACTCATTTCTGCAGACCAGTCAATAGTCATAACTACCGAACTGAGAGACGTCTTGTAAACTGTTTCGAGCTGATTTTACGAGTTGCATTACTAACCGTCTGTTGGAAAAAATAAACTGAAATTGAATCAGAATAATTCCAATTTCAAACAGTTGCGCAACGGTTATTACCAAACGACCCGACGCCGATAATTGCGCTGATAAGAAACGCCTGGCATTCATTTTCTGCAATGAGCCGTATATCGTACGTCTTTTTTCCCCATTTCTCTAATGTCGATATTGATACGGCGCCTCTGCTATCTAAATCCTTTTGAAATCCAGCCGCCGCTGTTAAAATGAGAGGATGGTCTGGTGATTTTTTTCTTCGGGTTTGAATCCTAAAAAAACGCAGAGTTAACGGATACCGCTGTCCTTGCGGATCGTTCGAGTACGTAACTGATGAGGTGATTCGGGAGTTATCAGACGGAGGAGGTCAATCATGGTAAATTTGTCTGCTCCAGTCGACAAAATGATTTAGTAATAGTTGGGGAGGAGGAGAGGCAATTATTGGAAAAATTGTATATATTTTATATATATATATTATACACCCCCAACGGTGCGGCAACCCACTCACACAATAATAATAATAATAATAAATCTATAAAGCTCTAGACTTCTTAGATACCTATTTATAATGGCGTTACGGAAAACAGGCGTTGGTGATTTCAGCCAACTGGCGTAAACGTGAATTCCCTTAAACTACGATTTCTCAGTGCCTAATGGACCGATTTCCCTCAAATTCGGAGGGTAGTTGGAGGCTGGCTACAGGACAATTACCTACAAATCTCGTCACGATTGGGCCAGTAATACCTACTGCGTATGCGGAAACTTGAAATTTGTTGTCATAGGGATGACTCCGGAACTATTCTTCCAAATTCGCTGAAATGTTCACTAACTAGTTCTAAATATACGTTGATGTTACAAAAGTGAGGAAGCTATTTAGGACTTTTATGGAAAGTTTGGGTTCGAGTTCGAGAAGGAGAGTTCGGGTTCGAGTTTGAATAAAATTGTCTGAGACCTGTCATCGTCCTCACCCTCTCCACTGACGAGCGAAACAATGATGTTGTACTGATATTTGTATGTACCAATATTCGGGGTGGAGAATAGGCTATCGGCTTCAGTCAGGCTCGCCATTAGTAATGGAAATTAGAAGAAAAATTAAAAGGAAAAATTATATAAGTTTTTTTCGCGTAGGCGCATAAGAATCCGCTTGCTGGAAGAAAAGCAAGATTCGGCTCAATAAAAAAGAAAAATACAGAGGAGGCGGATTAAAATCATATTGCTGGAATTGAGTATTTTGTATGACCTTCCTGCATCAATCCGGGGACGGGATTCGTTGTTTGTTGACCCGAGAAGTAAAGCAGAGTTGGGGAGGAACTGCAGTGTATAGGGCAGAGTTTTCTTATGTCACTCCTGGAAAACATCAATGTGCAAATTGAATTCATAGAATTCACCCTGAGAATCCTACTTTTTTCCTCTTCTTATTAAGTCCTGCTCCCTCTCCCTTTTCAACCTCTTTGCCCTTCTAGTACATTTGCATAGTTAATCATCGAAAGCAGACCAATTACGAAGGGATTCTACTCCTCTGTATCTTATTCCCCCTTTCGCCCACAAGACTGCGGTTGGATCCACCAAGTCTCTTCAATCTGCGCTGACTTGCGGGATTTTTTTAAAATTTGAACCTGCTCCTCTCTTCTGATGTTTATATCAACAGTCGCCCTTCCATTCCATTTTCCACCATTAGCACTCAATACCGCGTTTAAGGTTTTTTTAAAAGAGGAATACATTCATTGATAAAAAATGTTAACCAAGAGTTTTGACTAAGCAACTTGGTGAGTGGTCCTGTTGTTGGTCTTGTTGTTGTTGTCCTGTTGTTAGGTGGGCACCTAACGAAATCAGAAGACCGGTCAGAAGGTATTTTACAAGACGAGTATGATTCAAATTTGTTGACAACTATGTAAGTATACATAATGACTGTTTATACGAACTCATACAATTTCCCAGTCAATATTATGGATGCAAAATTGATTTCTAGAAAAATAACTGGTGTGGAGCTTCACATTACTCTCCTTAACTCTATTAACCCGGAAATGGCTATTTTGGAGAGTGTTCTGCTACATACGGCCCTCGGAGTTTTTCCTGGAGATGATAGAAAGATGGTAGGCAACTCATCTTTATTTCTGGTTTCAGATTGAGCAAGTATGTTTAGTTGATTTATGTATAGAGCTTTTGCGCCATTTCTCCGCAACTTTGGTTATTACTAAAGACCCTCGAAAGTAATCATAGAGCTTTTAATCTTTTTTTTCTCTCCTCAATTATACCACTGACTAGGTAGGTACGTTTACATGAAAAAGTAATGTTTTTACCTTGAAGCAGTAATCGTTATTCGAATTAAATAATTACTAACATTTCATATATAGTCCCATCGTCTACTTCCATCTTCACAGAAAAGATGATTCGCGAGGTTGATAATTACATTGTTTTGATACTATAGATTTTAATATTATATTCTAGGATGGCTATCACGATTTCAAATTGTACTTATTGTTTGTTAATGGGAACAAACACTATAAATAAAAGTCTGTTCTCGATACCTAAAAGAGTCCGTGATTTTTGAAGTCGGCTGTTCATGCGTATTCAAAGGCTGAGCAACTTCCAATGATACCTACTGTTCAAGTTTCTAGTACGGAGCTCCTTTATAGACACACGATCTCGTGTTACCGTATTGAATATGTCTCATGCCACCATGGTGTGTTAAATTCACCAAGTCGTTCTTGTACGGAGTTAATGTTCGTGCAGCTATGAAAAGTCTGCAATTCTCTTCCTGTAATAGTATATTTTGCAATCTCGACTGAGTGATAGCTAGAGTGGCAACTTTCATTCAGCATGAAAATGGGTACAGCTTGGAAAAGTATAGTTTTGAAAAGTTCTAGTTGTGAATAGGCCGAGTGTTTACGTGATAGCCTCCTAGGGTTAAATTGTTAAATAAGGAAAACCGAGTTTATGAGAAATTCATATTATATTCCCACGGAAAGTTTCAACTTTTTCGTGGAAATAGTCAATGTTTCTCTGTTGGTGTGTTTCTTAATGATCTCTGTTTTCTTTAATTGAAATGGGTTCGACTTTACTGCAATACATTCCCCTCAATATGTGGCCATACACGAACGTTTTCGTAGGTAGGGTTGAGGGGGAAAAGAAATAATCTGGCCTCTTCAGTAGTTCAGTCCGACGTGTTTCGCTTTATTAGCCTCATCAGGGACTTATAGGTTTATGGGATCGTTCCACGTCGTCCATTACGAAACAGTATGAAGGTTTACAGGAGCAGCGCTCATTAAGTACCTTGGCTAAAAGGATGTGATACATAGTTGGTCGGTTTTTGCTTGAAAACCCCAGAAAATTTTCAAAAGACGTTCACAAAGAGTGAGGGGAATTCAGCCCTGAACTACTGAAGAGGCCATATTATTCCTCTTCCCCCTCAACCTTACATATTATGTATAGCACCACACAGCAATATAACGAACGTTTTCGTATTCGTTTTTTGACGATCCATACGTCCTGTCGTGAAAACTGACAGCTGTTCAAAACCTTATACGAAACCCGTACCTATTCGAGCACTCCCAACAGTCCAGAGGCAAAGGCCACGGGCCGGTATTACAGTTTCCTATCCCACAGTGAGTTTCCACAAGCTGGGTCATTTCAATTAATTTTGAAAATTGCTCGTTTCTCCACTCCCTTCATGTTATTATGTATTCGTATAATTATATTCATGTATTCGCAAAGAACACAAGAAAAACTACGAGAAAACCTGAAGAGTTGGCGGAAAAGGTGTGAGATCGATATAAAACTGAGAACAACGCATTTTAATGTTTGAAACTTATTGGGACATTGCTGTTCATTCAAAAATTGCTTCTCAGGTGTCAATTCAAAGTATATGGTATACGTAAACTATATTTCAAATACACACTATACGCACAGGGGTATAATCTGAATTGTGTAAAAATTGACGGAAACATTCAAAACACGTTTCAGAAAGGGGAAAACCAGGTAAGTCAGCTAGAACAAGATGACTTCCCGGTTTTTTTCTGCCTGGACGTTTGACTTGCCTCTTGTTTTGCCGACCATGTTTTCTGACCATCACAACTAACAGTTGCGTCATGTCTTTCGGGAAAAAATTGACTCGCCCTGTTCTTTCCGCCAACCTTCCACCTGAGGGCTTACGAATTCAGAAAACCGCCTGAACGACCTGCACGTCCGTCTGGACTGTGGGGTGCGATGTGTTTTGTTCTGGACATGATGATGTCATTCATATGAGAAATTTTGCTCTGATCTCGAGTACTTATACCCAATTTCCTATTTTTAAAAAAGCTAAATTAGAGTAGGCGCTTGTCAATACGTTAGTTTCATAATTAGTTCAACAAAACAAGTTAACTTCATTTTTGATTATTTTTATGAGTGCTTTTCTAAATAAAGAATTTGTCATTGCTCGTAAATCACTAAATTGTCGATATTAATAATTATTCGTAAAATAGATAAAAGCACAAATCAAGTTAGATACACGCACAAGTGGTGACCCCGACGCACAATTAGCTCTCTAAACCTCGAAAAACCTAGAAAAGAACACCATTGGAACCGCCTAAAATTATTTCCGTGAAAAAGTAAAGTTGAAGTCCTGAGAATCCTCCGTCAAATGAAACCAACAACAGTAGCCATGATGTTTGGTTATTTTTCAAAGTTTTTCGTTTTTCATGACTAGCTAGAAAAGTTGAGAAAACGAAAAACGTTGAATTATCACCAACAATTATGGCTACTATGATGGTAATCTGGCGTTGGTATCATTCGACGCAGAATCCCCAGGTCTTCAACTTTTCTTTTAGCAAAAACAATGTTGGGTGGTTCCAATGGTCAAAATTATGAATTTTCTATATTTTTTTAATGGTTGGACTACCAATTAGCTAGTTCAGGTATAAGAACATAGGATATATTTGGAATCAGCCCAAAATTTCCTATAAGAATCGTTCGTAAGATCGTCAAGTCTAGAAAAAATCACTAACAGAGTATCCCTATGGATAGAACCGGTGGCCAGTCGAGAACAGGAAAAAAGCATATTAGATGTGTCTATGAAGAGGAAAAAGTTGGTCAGATGTTGATCACAACCATTCTAGTAAAAATGTATCAGAAATTTGATCGCATTACTTTCCTTTCGACCTTTTAGGTGGGCTGATGAAAGTGAAAAACGTTCGTGTATGGCCAGCTATTTTGGGTCGTGCGAACTTGGTGGACGCGCGGTTGTTTATTTCACACGGAAAGTGAACTCTGTTTCAGGCAAGCGCTGATGGCGGCTCAACGACACCCCGAAGAAGTGAAGCGGAGTTCAGTCGACTCGCGAGCGGAACCCGACGACGAGAAGCTAGTCGACGTCGTCGGCACTTCGGACCCGCCACACCCCCTCCACATACCTCAGCACCACCATCCAGGTACTGACAGCCCCTTCACAGTCTTATTCATGATAGTTGAGTTAGCTTGAGTTGGTTGGACATCATGGTCGATTAAGTAGCATTCGCCAGTCAAATTTAGTTTTTTCCCAGCCTGTTTGATTTATTCTCAACCAAATTTAGTTTTGACATGAATGTATCTTTTCGCTGGAGTCAATCCAAAATGGGGTCTGCGCATGATTTTTTTTTTTTTTTACAATTTTTATTGAAAGGGAATCGATTCAAAATGGCCAAAGTGGGGATATTTCATAATGATGTGGTCTCCCTATTTTTTTATCGACGAAGAGAAATGTGAACGTTTGAAGAAATGCGCGCGGAAATGGAGCGCGCTGATTGGTCGAAGCGCATCCATGCTGACTACGTATAATATCCATGAACGGTTTTTGAAAGGGGCAGCAGGGGGTTTGACGTATGTACCTCTGGAGGTACGTACGTCACACCCCCCCACGAAATTCAAAACATTCCATTTTAACATGACGATTTCTGCTCCCACATGGAGTTTTTTGTCCTGATAAATAGTGTTTAGTAGTCATGGCAACTCAAATAACACAATTAATGGGGTTTTTCCAATTTTTATTTCTCATGCGCAGACCCCATTGTTTCCCCTCAAAAGCCTTACCATGTTTGACATGGTTTCATTGTTTTTATGGTCGAGCAGTCAGCGTACAATTTCGGCATAAATCGAGAGCTTTCCAAAGAGTGGATAACAATTTTTGTAGGTGAAAAACCGACTGAGTTGAATTTTCCTAGTTACTAGGGTTTGATATGAATTTTCCTTCCTGAATACAGTCTGTATTATTCTAATCTAATAGAGATTGTTTGTTTACTAGTATCAAATGTGGTAACCAGCGGTGACATGGTTTCTTTGTTTCTATTAACACTGCATTTTTCCTTTGGATAAACCCGTGTTTTTCTTCTTACAAACAATGTCTATACTTTACGCAGACACATTGTGAAATGGCCGTGGCGTTCGGACCACCTACTCAGTGCAAAAAGACATATTCATGTCACAATGTATCAGCGTGAAGCGTTGATACTCGTTCCCTTAGATTCATTCAAATTTAATGTTTTAGATAATAGTGTTTTAATAATTTTAATTTTGATAATTCATGTAAAATAATATATAGGTATTAGGTACCTAAGTATAATTTATCATAATATATCGGTAATTATCCTAAAACATGATGAAGCAGGTCTCATAGATTTTACCCAATCAGTCGCCCAGTAGGCCCTATCATAAAGGATGATCAACACCTTAATTTGATTGAAAAAAAAAAAAACTAAATTTTTTCAGTAAATAACTAAATTTGACTGGGAAATGCTATAGTACAGATTTTGTCAACTTTCATGGACTTTATTTTTTCGACTCTTATGGTCGTTCCTGAGTAACCAAACGAATTTGGTTAAGGTGTGCAAACACTATGCCTGAAATATTGGGTGTTCGAGTTAACCTCGTTTCCTATGAATTATCATAATTATTAGGTATTTATTGTATATTTAGTTACCTACTTTTATAAGGTAGAATTAAATGTTTTTTTTACAATGAGGATGTTAGGGAAAAAAAGTGTTGTTCAGCGTCCTTGGTCCTTAAAATGTATGATTATTAAATCATAACCATTAGCGAGGGGAATATTGCGAACACCACCCACATAATAATTAGCGTAGGAAGGCAGCTGACGAGGGCATGATATTCGTAATATCTGGTCCTTCAACGGGAAATTCTTCGTGATTAAACGTTGAATGCACATTTACGAGAATTAATGTGCTAGACACTATTTTGTAAGAATCACCGGCACCAAGTCGTGATTATAAACAATTGCCAAGTCACTCAGCGACTTAAACATGATAATCACTCCATTGGATGTCAACTTTGACCGTGCGAGGAGTCCAAAGAAAACTTAGCGGTTATGGATTACCTGACTACCTTTAGTAACCCAGAAACAACATACTATCAATCGAAATAAACAGTTAAGCATAAATAAATTGTATAAAATGTGCAAACCAGGGGACCAGCAGGGACCAGGGCACATGAACTTTGATTATTATATAGGATTATTAATACTTATGATTGCACAGGATCAGTTGATGTTTGATCTAGTGATTCTCAAGCGTGTTGACGTACTTTTTTGCTCCTTCTCACGGTCGACGATTCTCGGTCTTGCAGTGCTAAAGTTGGTCTCTTTCGATCAACAAACTGTGATCTTTCAAGAACGTTGAGAAAATTTTTCCCTTCTTTAAAAACCCCAATTTAAAACCCTAATTTGTCATAGTTACCTTAGAGATGTTAGACAAAACTGACTGCTTCTAGTAAACCCCATAACCCCAATTCATGCCGGATTCAGTTCATTTTGGTCAATTCATTTGTTTACTATGCAAAGTGCTGCGTACGGAGCATTTACGGAAGGAGTTGTTCTATTTCGATCTTCAGATTCAACGAATCTTCAAATTCCGAGTTTTACAATTCTTGTTACCGAAGACAGCGAATTTTGAGGGGGTCAAAATAAAATATCATATCACACTATAGGCATACTGATAAGAAATGGAATCCTGTCCCAACTGCCAGGTCAAGTTAAATACTCTCAACCCTGTTGAGGGGGAGGGTTGAGTTGAATCAGACAAACCTTCTATACAACCCCAGGTTTGTTCCAACAAATAAGTTCAGTTTGAATTGAGATCTTATTCGTATTCGAACTGAATTGGATCAAACCTTATAATCCCCAAGGTTCGTTATTGGAAATAATTAATCAAGAGGAATCATTTTAATGACATTCCCCCATTTCCGTGGACTCACTAATTCAACAAAATATCAATGAGCATAAATAATTTTGAATTGTAGGCACCATCTTAAATTTGTAACCTGAGGTTTTAATTACATTGGCACAGATTTTAGAACTAAGTTAAGCAGTTCAAAAATATATAAGTAATTTGCAGCTTCAGTAGGTACCTCTTATATTTATTTATCAAAATTTGATAAATTTATTATACGAGTAGAACATAAAGAAGAGGATGTTTACATTTTATATTTATTCAATACATTCTTCTTCTAATTTACCTTTCCCCTCAGCTGTTATTCTTGAATAACTGGACGTTATTCAATTCTAAACTGAATCAATCTTCTTTGGGCTTAGATCATCACTTGAATGTATTAACGTTAGTTGAGTATTACGAGAGGTAGGGGAATGAAATAACTGCCAGTCGCACAGAACCAAACAGTTTAGATCAGAGAAAGATTTTGAAACGCGAGCACGACTTGGATTCAGGAATAGGTTGGAGTTATTATAACTCTCCGAGAAAAAACGTGTCTTTCATGAAATCTAGTCCTTAATATATTATTTCTTTACTTAGTGTCTGCACATCGGTTCTTTGTAAATGAAAAATCTCATTTTCCAACTTTCTTCCTGTAGCAGTAGAAGGTATTTGCACTAGGAAAATAAAAAGGCTATTTCCAATGAGACTAGTGTATGAGAAGTAGATGCTGATGAAAACGTTTGATTACCTACACAACTCTACTGTAAAGCGTAAAATAGATTTTGTGGTCGATAGCCACCGACTGAGAAATTGATTGCTTATGTTATTAACCAAAGGGTGCTTTTCGTTTATTAACATCGATTCTCCTAGTCAATTATTCATTCCCAACTTAATGAATTCTCCCCAGTCTTGTATGAATTACTAATGCCCTATTTCAATCGTTAGCTCCACAATTCGATAACAACCCAGCACCTTGATTTTGTGATTTATTGCACATTGCGTCTCCACAAATACCGATTTTTCTCTACCTATTTATTTTAAATAATAATTTCAATATTTTCAGTTAAGAAACACCCCCTCTATCGTTATGGCCACGTAGGTGAAGTAATAATGGTGATAATCCCATGGTTAACGCATAGTCGCCTCAGAATGTGTTATCATGTTGCGAATTGACGAATGTTTCACTTAAAATTTGAAACTCCTAAGAAACAAGTGTTCTTAAAGCGCCTGAGACAAATTTCTTATCAAGGAAGGAAATGTGAATTCCGGCTTCAAAACGCCCTCTAGAGCGTTTCGAGTTTTTCTTTTGTTTTCTGTTTGTTTTTGTTTCTATGGGTTAAACGCAAATTTCACCATACGACTAGTAACCGTTTACCAGACAGAGTCAATGCTCCCATAATGTTCGTGAGAGATGTTGTGGCCGGTTGGAAGTTGTTCTCTGTGGAAGAAAACAACGAAGAGATGTGAAAAGAGAAAAGAATGAAAGAATGCGCAAGATGAGAAGATGATCCAGGAAGAAGACGAAGAAAGAAGTTATACAAGACTGCCCGTTTTACCAAGACCTTGTTCTCCCGTTTCCCCATTCTATTTTTTGGATTCTGTTAACCTCAAGGCAACATAATTTCCTTAGAGTCCGGAGTTGTACTTTTTTCTCAAGTTTTTGTGTTGCCCTATTTCTCTCACTGCCTTTTGCATATATCAACTTCAACTGTCTACCATTATATCGCTCCTCGTAAACGTTAGAAACGATTGGCATACCTCAACACCTCGTACCCAAGTCAACCATGTTACGAGGATAAATTTGTGTTAAACTTTGAAATTCGTAAATTCAAAATCTCGAATAATCACTTCGGGAAAGAAGAAAGAAGACGAACAAGAAGAGAAGATCACAATGTACGATTCAAAATCGTTATCTTTCGTTCTTAAATGCATTTTTTATATTATTTATTTGTAGTTACTGAGAAAATGTATTTTTTTCAACGGAGTTCACGATTTGTTCCTTGATTTGTCGGCGCGTGTCGTGTGCATATTAGCTTTCCATTTCGTCTTCATCGATGAAAATTGAAATTGCAATATTGCATCGTGTAAATTATGGCACAGTTCTGAGGCAACTATTGTTTTCCAAAGGTTCCCGTTATTTTGTCTTCACTAGTTCTTCCTACTTTCTGTGAAACGTTTTGGTATCGGGTGAATATGTTATGTTCCTGCTTGTTGTTCACCATCCGCCGACAAATCTCGATCGGCAAGGGGCGAATCTGAACTCCAGTTTGAACGTACGACAGACGAAGGGAGCGCACAGCGAGGGGTGACCAAATTTCACCATAAATATGACCATTTATCTCCTGGACTTGCGGACGAAATTGCAACTATAAGAAACGGTTAAACCCTACTTGAAAATTGAATCAATTAATCGAGAAGAATTGTTGTACCGAATATGGTTTGGCTATTTCACACCACTACTTTTCACACTGTACCTACTTATACGGTCTCATGGTCTTCTACACTCAGCAACACATTTTAAAACCTTAAATAGATTTCAAAAAAGACCCGTCTAGGTAATTAATAATTAATATGAAAATTTCTTATAGCATTCAACCTTTCCCAAGTTCGATAATTGAAAGGATGACCTCAAAAACTGACTAACCAACAAGGCGCAAACTGTTCAGTATCAACGAAAGACTTTGTTCCTGGTGGAACAATTAATTCTAAACTGTTACTATACGTCCTCTCCAGTCCTTTAAACCTGATTCTGAAATAACATGAGTTCCAATTAGGTACTTTGGTTTCCACGTAAATAAGACATATATATTCAGGGAATTTGACAAAAACCTGATAACCAACTGTTGGTTAGTAGGTATTTGTCGATTTCATGCCTGAATCCATAGGTGTTAAACAAAATGAGACAGTTCTTAATGAAACATGTTACAATAATGTTTAATTAACAGAACAAAGTTTCATCACAAAACGTTTCTCAGTTTTATTACGAAAAAATATATCATATTTTCATAACCGCAGCACAGTGGTCCAAAATGGGGGTTTTCTGGCC
Source organism: Lygus lineolaris (assembly GCA_030264115.1). Taxonomy (NCBI): domain Eukaryota; kingdom Metazoa; phylum Arthropoda; class Insecta; order Hemiptera; family Miridae; genus Lygus; species Lygus lineolaris. The sequence continues at coordinate 46,321,244 of JAEMON010000001.1, read as the reverse complement.
AAAACTTTTTTCAGGGCGATTCTTATAGGATATTTCGCGCTGATTCCGAATTATACTCCATGTTCCTAAAAGTGGTACCTACCTACCTTAAATAGCGTATCACAAAAACCTAGAAAATTCACGTTTTTCGTCATTGGAACCGCTCAAAATTGTTTTTGTAAAAAAGAAAAGTCGAAGATCTGAGAATTCAGGAGTGAACACGAAACTTTGAAAAATCACCAGAAATCGTGGTTACGGTTTTGGTGAGCTGGCGTTGGTCTAATTTGACGTAGAATCGTCAGGTCTTCAACCTCACAATTTTGAGCGGTTCCAATTACCAGAAACGTGAAGTTTTTAGTTTTTTTTTTTTGCGATTTCGGGAGCTAATTATCAGTTTTAGATATAGGAACATAGGGTATATTCAGAATGAGCACAAAATTTCCTATAACAATCGTCTTGAACATAGTTTTGGGCAGAAAAAACCTATTTCGGACCACCACTGTGTGGCGTGGGGAGGAGGGGGTCTTTAAAACGCACTAACTGTCAATAGCGATATCCGCAGCGCTACTGACGGTTAGTGGGTTTTTGCTTCAAAACCACCTCCACCAGCCTCATCAAATATATGGAAAATCAACTACCTACATCCCTCAGGGCACTTTTTTCGTCGGAAATCGATTTTCTGTCGGCTAGTCGTTTTTTGAGGTGACCCATTCAATTTTCGGTAGATTAGTCGGGTTTTGAGGTGACCCTGTTGTACTTGGGTAGGAATAAAACATGATTAATATTCTTTAAACACGGCATAAACGGCTGAAACTCCATAACGAAGGTGTAGGTACTCTTCAAAAATAGACGAGTCATTTTTATTGTGAACGAATTTCTTCTGGTGCCTCCTAGTATGTTCATAAGGACATGCAAATATAACTTGGTTGAGTTCCCCACTGGATGGAACATTCTGATACTCAACCTTATAATACCTAAATTTGCAAACAAAAGAGTATATGAAACGGTGTTGACTCTCTTGCTGTGTACTCCCCTCGTGAGTCTGAACCCCTCACAATATACATACACATTTGTAAATGGAAAATACGAGTATTGCGACCATGTACTTCGTGGTACCTATACATAATAATAATATGTACTGATACTGGGTGTTCAATGTCAGTTCTTCTCATCGGAACTGGAAGGGTTTATGATTCCAAACCAGTGGCGGCTCTGTTAGGTGACTGGCTACCAAAGAATTAGAATTTCAGACAGGGAAAAGGATGGAAATAAGTACAATATTCGGTATTAATACCCAACAAAAAAGTCCCTTCTCTTCGGTAACAAAGAAGACATCCTAAATCGGCCAAGATCTGTGAGAATAAATTCTTGTTGCCCCATTTTGTTTTATTATATTTCCGATAATGAGTCATTGGAGTCGATCCTCACATCATTCTCATCTAGTAAGGAAATAGGCTTTGTCCAAGGTGTGACGTTACGTCCATGCTCTCGACTCAGTTCCCGCTATGTTATTGTTACGGCCGAATCTACGGCTGCTCTGAGATGGTGAGTCCATTTAAGAGCTGTCACCTGATCTGGGCAATTATTACACAACGACTGGACCTGGTTGACTATGACGTACCGTCACCTACCTTCCTTTCAGCAGGGGGGAGGGGGAAGTTATAATGTACCCACCATCAGATATCACCCTCTCTCTACCTTGAAGAATCATGAAGCAAATAGAAAATTTCAACTTTTTTCAATTTAATTTAATTCTATACTGCGTCTCTCTCTCACTTCCCTATTCGTTATATTTATATTATTCCATACAGTTCATATCGAACGTAAAATTTATGAGTTCCTATCCAAGTACGTCAAGACACTAAGAAAACGGGTTATAATATCTCAAATTATCGAATTTACCTCTTTCAGTTTCGTTATTGTTTATAATATTATTTTTGTTTATAAATAAGTTGGGCAGAAGTTTGTCATGATTGATTTTGCCAATTTCAATGAAGATTCAATCAATATTGGATGTAAATTCGTATAAATTAATAACATATCACATTGAAAACAAAAGTTTTAGGATACACTCGGAGTTTTTTTACTTTTATTATGAAATTGGCTGCCAATAGGGGGAGCTGGAACTAGGTCTGGTTTGGATCTAGATCCAGCTTGGGCATGTGCCTAGCTAGGGTCTAATCCTAGCTTGGGTCTACGCCTAGCTAGGGTCAACTGGTGTACTAAATAGAGCAGGTTGGTTGACAGGTGATCACGATGCGGGGCGGCGCGCGATGATGCCAGGCCACGACGGTGACAGCGAGGCGGAGAGCAGCTGCGAGAGCGAGTCTGGCCCGGGCTTCAGGCCCCCGTCGCCCCAGGATCAAGGCGCAGGCCCCTCCGGTATGTATATTATACTCATATTATCCGTACTAGCCATACCACCCGTACATCAGCCCATACTACTCAATACCCATACATCAGCCCTACTACCCATACATCACCCCTTATATACCATTCTTCACGTCCCCGTCGCCCCAGGATCAAGGTGCTGCACAGTGATCCCCAATTTTCGGCCAATACTGTTTCACCTCTCCATTCTTATTTGGAAATTTAGTGCTGATTAGGTGCGAATATGTCATGTGTTCTTTTACATATTTAGATCTCCAAGAGATGAAAAAATGAACCCTTCACTGGAACTTAACTGCATTTGATAGAATTAATTCAAATTAAGAGCAGTACGTTCGTAAAATGGGAACTAAAACAAACCGTCGAGAAAGTAAGCAGTTATGCCACCATGATAGGTAAAAAACGCCTGCCAAGTTGGGCGTGGCACATAGCTTCCTTGTATCCATAACGTGATTTTATATATAAAACCTAATACATAAAAAATCATCAAAGGGATTACTTCCTGCACAATCCCTGAAAATTCCATCGAAATTGGATGAAAATTGTCGAAGTTATCACGTTTGCGCATGCGCAGTGGGTACCACTGATGAAACTCATGGGGCATTATCGAATCTCCGATCCTCAAGTTTACGCATGCGCAGAGGCTACCGTTGGGCGGCTGGTAATGAATTTCATAGGGGACCATCTCGAGGGATAACCCGCGTAATCCCTGACAATTTCATCAAAATCGGATGAAAAATGTTAAAGTTATACGTGTTGCAAGGATTTGAACTTTTGCGCATGCGCAGTAGATAGCATTGATCCGATCTTGATGAAACTAGTAGGGTACCATTAAACCTTCCATCTTCAACTACCCTCCAAATTTGAGCGAAATCGGACCATTAGGTCTCGAGAAATTGATGTTTCGAGGAATTCACGTTTACGCATGCGCAGAGGCTACCGTTTTTCGGCTGGCAATGAGTTTCTTAGGGGACCATCTAGGGCCTAACTCGCGTAATCCCTGAAAATTGCATCAAAATCCGATGGAAATTGTGGATGTTACGCGTGTTGCAAGGAATCCCGGACAGACAGACAGACAAGTAACCAAAATTTTTCAGGACGGTCTAAAACGTAAAACGCGAGTTGAAATTTTGATTTTGGAGATACAAATTTTTTAACATTCCAAAAGTGAAAACAATGCTTCCGCTACCATGGGAGACTCGGAAGCAACACACACACTTGATAGAGTTGTAGCCCGCTTAGATTATCTCTATAGATAAAAATACGATATGAAATGGAATTTCCTACACATACGATGATCAGCTGCACCGCGCAAAATCATTGAAGATTGATTTTGATTTTGCTCTGGTTTTATTCGGGTGGACGTTCGATCAATCATAAGCACGTCAACACGTCATTAGTCAATCTCCCCGTCAGAATCGACTAGACAATCGAGCAATTGACCGTTTCCCTCATTGTGTGCCGAATCTGTGGGATAACTCGGGTCGTTGACTTGTGGTAAATGCAGAGGAGGCATGAGTCAAAGCAGAAGTTGTCAGCTACTGAGCGTTTAGTTACGCTGCTTGCTAAACACAGGGGTTTGGTGTGAGGTCCTCAAAGTGAGATTGTTGACCCTCCGAGGCCTTTGAATCCTCACCCGCGGGTATTGTGAGCTCGAATACTACAGAATATCCTAGGAAGCTGCCAAATCCTATTCGTTTCATTTTGATCTTATTATTCTGTATGAAGTTTGCACTCTTCTTTCAATAAACCATATTTTCTTCTTCTTCGTTGGCCAGAATTGTTTGAGTATTCCAAGGGGGCAAATTTTGAAAAATAAGGGTCAAAAACGTGTTTCTGAGGTTTTTGGTGTAAATTACCATCTTCAACGTAGGAACATCTCGATAGCCTCGTATCCTACACTTTTTGCCGAAAATGAGTGTTGGATTTTGCTTCCTC
>JAEMON010000001.1:46298526-46310243 GCA_030264115.1 Lygus lineolaris | reverse complement strand
CCCCCCCCCCCCCCCCTTCTATTTTCCTTGAGAAGCGATTTAGAAGAACAATTCAAATGGTGACTCCCCATGTTTAACAAGTCGACATTTCGAATACGAAACGTCGTTCTATTCCCATTTTCTAGCTGTTCTCCCAAACTGCTCTAACGATTTTGATTAAATTCACAGGACACTTCTAACTAGTATAAATAAGTTCCAATACCGCTCTTCTCAACAAAATTCATTGAGGGCCGACATCAGCGTTAAAATCCGCAAAAATTGTAATTTTTCAGGTTTTTACGGGTGAGGAAAGTAGTGTGATTTTTTCGAATAAGTTATTTTTACCCCATTTTCTATTGGGTTCGGATTCTACTCAAAATTTCATGAACAGATAAACCCCCATTCGAAATTTCGAGTGCAAAAAAATTCTCCAAAAGTGCCCTCAAAGCAAGAAATCGAGTTTTTCGGGTGTACCTAGTAAACTAAGTTACTTAAGCAACTAATTTTGCTTCCTGAATACCGAAGGTGGGAAGCTATGTCTTCGGAAGAGGAAAAAACAATGTTTGCCTCTAAATTCAAAACTTGTTTTTCACCCATGTTACTGAGCTTTCTGAACAATGTTGGTTCCGTGTCTGTCTGTCTGTCCGCCGGTCAGTCTGTCTGTGGTCAATTCCTTGTGATTGGCAAAACTACATGCAGTTATGTTCCAAATTTTATGAAATTTTCAGGGGTTGAGCGGGTTAGCCCCGTGACGGCCCCCTATCAATTTCATGGCCATCGGACAACTAGTATCGTGAGCGCATGCGCAACTCTCCGAATTGACCTATTCTCTCAAATTTTGAGGGTAATTGCGGGTTGACTCCAAGACAATTACCTACGAATTTAATCACGGTTGAATCATTTATAGCTACTGCGCGAGCGCAAACTTTAAATTTGTTGTCCTAGGGATAACTCCGGTACTATTCAACCAATTTTGCTGAAATTATCACTAACTGACTCTATACGTCTTTGTTACGAAAGTGAGGAAGCTATACTGCCCACCCAACTTGGCAGACGTTTTTGGTTTCCTAAAAAAGGTGCATCCCTGAAATTCAATGAAAATTCTAAATGTTGAGGCGCCAATAGAAAAATAAACATCACTACGTTACTCAAAGTGAAAAAAACCATTAAAATCGACACTTAACAAACTCGATTTCTTGCTTTTTTGCTCATTAGTAGCGCAATCGCGCTCGTTTTTGCATTATTATATTTATTTTTGCATTCAAAACATTGATTGATGGGTAAGTAAGTTTTCCATGAAATTTTGCGTTGAATCCGAATCTCCAATAATTTCGTGGAAGTTCCTATTCGGGAAAAAAACAAAGTTGATGTCAAATTTTTCATGAAATTTCGATGTTGGTTTTGAAATTTAGGTAAAAAATTAATGGGATTTACCATATGATTTTTTTCCAACCCGCTTCCTGAGGGAAAAAGGAGGGGGGGGGGGGTGGGGAGGGGAAGAGAGACCTCTCGTGGTACACCCTGCAGTAGGTCTAGGTATTATTGATCCAGTCGCACTGGAAATTATAGGAACTCATCTGGAGATTTCTTGGGTCGTAAGAAATCAGTGTTTATAAGAATTCAGCCGACTTGCACAGTAACTACCATCGGTTTGACGGAAATGAATTCCTTTGAAAAAACCGTCTACTTATATATGCTAGCCCACATGATTACGTACGAAGCAACGGTGATAAGAACAGAAGGCAAGGAATGATTTGAGCTCTTTCCGGTCTTTTGGCACAGGTCAGTTCCTAACTTTGTTCATCTTTGCCGGGTCGGCAGCAATTCCTTCCAGAGAGATGTTGTAGTCAACATAGGACACCTGTCTGCTGAACAACTGGAATTTCTTTGGGTTCAGTTTCACCTCTGCACATCGAAGAACTTCAAAAACCTGGCGCAACCAGTGCACATGCTCGTCAAATGAGGTGGAATCTACCAAGACATCATCTATATATCGCACTGCAAGAATACAAGGGTTGCAACTCCGAAATCACCATTTCCGGGAAAACGCGGAAGTTTTTACTTGCCCTTACAAAATGAAAGAGACTTAACCTGCTGTCCAATGGCAACCAGATCAGATAGAAATAAACCCGTTGGAGCTACGCAAAGACCTGGTCCTAGAGTATCACACAATGGGCCTAACTCAAAATCGTATTTTTCGGAGTTGCGACCCTTGTATTCTCGCAGTGCGATATGCTTTTATAGGATACCTATCTTCATTAGGCTTTTTAATCCTTCTTTGGAGTAGAACAAGATGCAATGATAGAACAAGATGCCATACAAGATCGGGTGTTGTAACTCAGACAGCAATGTGAGAGCAGGTCCACACAGAGCAGCACCTAAAGCAGCACCTTTTGTACTGCCGTCCCACCCATTCCGTCCAGCTACCATTTCAAACAGTACAAGGTAGGAGTCCCTCACATCGTAAGGTTTGGGCTTCTAAGGAGACAACTCAGGGGTAAAATGGAACTGCTGATCAGTACCCCTATCCTTGGCATGAGTAGACTGTCCTCCTGAAGCAGTAGTCAAAGGGGGATCTCCGCATCCTCTCCTCCTCCCATATATATAAATACACGTTGGTCTCATTCGATGCAGAAGTATTGGGTCGTCAACTTGTCATTTACAGGAAAATGAAAACATTTTTGAGCGGTTCCAATGGTCCAAAACGTGCGTTTAGCAAATTTTTGAAGAAAATTCAGTTATTGCGATTGCTTTAAAATGTTAATAATGCAAAATTCAAAACAAAATGTCCACGGAAATCTGTTTCAGACAATTCTAAAACGATTCCTGAAGTTTACTCGGGTTGGAATTGTCAAACGGATTTCCATGAAGACAATTTTTAAAATTTTGCATTATTAAAATTTTGAAGCCATTGCAATAGTTGAATTTTCTTCAAAAATTTGCTAAAAGTACTTCCTGGACATTGGAACGGCTCAAAGATGTTTTAATTCTCATGTAAATGACCAGTTGACGACCTAATACTTCTGCATCGAATGAGACCAACTCCAGCTCACCAACACCGTAGCCATAATTGTTGATGATTTTTCAAAGTTTTTCGTTTTTTCGAATTTCTTCGTGGAGTCACCTGAAAAAGGGAACCTTTGAAAAATCACCGGAAAACCATGGCTACGGTGTCGATGAGTTGGCGTTGGTCTCATTCGATGCAGAAGTCTCAGGTCGTCAACTTTTATTTTATATGAAAACAACATAGAGCGGTTCCAATGGATCTAACATGGAATCGCTCAAGCGTAACGCCGGTCATGCAGAAACCATGATAAACCAGAGGTGTTTGGCCAACTCATTCATCGTAAATAATGCTAAAACGCAGACGTTCGAATTTCAAATGAACGTTCGCCTAAAAAAAACTCGGTGAATGTTCTTGGGATCAAAGTGGACAACCGATTATCTTGGCTGAGCCATATTGATGTGCTATCCTCAAAATTATCATTCTGCAACCTATTTACTTCGTAGGCTTGCTTACTCGGTGTCCCCTGGAGTGGTACACGTGGTGTACCACGCGTGTTTTGCCAGCCGCCTGTCGTACTGCGTGGTGCTTTGGGGGAATTCCTGTCCTTGAGTGAAAGCTGCAGAGATCAATTCAGAGACTTAGGAATCATGACGGTCCCCAGTTCATATGTCTTCAGCAGCCCATATTGCTCATTAAGGCAAGTGTCTCAAGTGTTCATATTTCACAAGAAATCGTAACAACCTCAACCCCCCCCCACACACACACACACACACAAACACACATGCTGGATTAACTGCCACCATGAACACCAACCCTTACCAGGTAAGATGTTCACAGCAAGTAACGAGGGATCTGCTCCAAAAATTGTTCAAGACGGTAGTAAAGTGTTGACCGGATGAACTTTGAACTTTACCGAAATAAATACGTTTTGGCGTTGACGATAGGTAGAGTTTTCATTCCGTTGAATTCGTGATATTGCTGTTCTATGTTTTGCTTCCGAGTCTGCAAGGCAGACAGGGGGTAGTTGATGGCTACCCTAAGACAATCATCTATTAATTTCGTAACGATTGGATTAGTAATAGCTACCGAGCAAGCACAAACTTGAAATTGGTTGTTATACACGTAGCTACGGAACAACTAGGTAGACCAATTTCAGTGAAATTTTCAGAGATTGATCGAGTTAGGCCCTAGAGAGTCCCCAATGAATTTCATCGCCACCAGGCAACTAATAGCGTTTGCGCAGGCGCAAACATGAATTTCTGGAACTACGATTTCTTAGTTCGTATTGGACCGATTTCGTTCATATTCAGTGTGTAGTTGAGGGCTACCATTACCTTCTAATTTCAACACTATTGTATCAGTAATAATGATTGCGCACGCGCAATTTTGAAATTTGCTTCAAGGCCATTACTCTGGAACTAGACTACTTGCGGTGCAATTTTCAGAGATTGTGCGGGGTATGCCCTAGATAGTGCCCTATTAATTTGATAGCCAGCGGACCACTAGTAGCGTGTGCGCATGCGCAAACGTGAATTTCCTGAAACTACGGCGATATCTCAGTTTGTGATGGAACGATTTCGCTCAAACTCAGAGGGTAGTTCGGGGCTGACCCCAGACCGTTTGGATCAGTAATATCTACTGCGCAAGCGCAAACTTAGAGAAACGCCGTTTTTTCCGGCGAATTTTAGCCGTTAAGTGAGGTTAAAATGGTGGATTTAAATATTTTTTGTACCCGTGCTTTGTATTGTCCAAAAATAAATATATTTTAATTTTTGGTTGCCCTGCATTCTTATCGTCATGAGCATGGCGAACCAGTTATTTCTAGTTTTCTAAAAATTTAATGGTGATATACTGTATGTATATAGGCCACGAGGAAGCTTCTGAGCCATGTCCTTGGCAGTGAATTTACTTTGTATATTTTTTATGTAATAAGTATCTATTTGAATTTTGTATTGTCGAATATGCCCTTACAAAAATAAAAACGTATTTGATTTGATTTGGTTTGATCAAAAACCTACTTGCCTATGCTTTTTGGAGTTGATTGGCTATTTCAGGTAGGTATAGGAACATCGAACATGGGTATATTTGGAATCAGCTCAAAATTGCCTAAACATTAAGAGTGGATCAGTATTTGCCGGATCCGAACCATTGTCTGTCGCCTCCTGAATAGAAGGTACCGTAAAGGCATTCGTGGCCGCTCGGGAACTACCGTGGCGACTATTTTTATAGCCACCAGCCTCCAAAACTCATAATATTTACTTGGAACTCTCACTGACTTTCAAATCCACGGGCGCTGCTGGACTCAAGTTGTGTGATTCAGGGATGGCGGCCACTTCGTGAGGTGCCGAGATTACCCCTGCGTTGGAAACCCGCAATACACCGGAGAAATCAATGTTTAGTCGTAGTTTCACTATGGTAGGAGTTTCAAACAGCGTCGCTTCGTCTCCGTCAAACCTTAATCACGATAAACATTTGTTAATCTCTTCCTTCACCCCGGAATTCGATTTTTACATTTCAAAGTACCTACGTATAATCCAAAACAACAAAGTTCCATTCATGCAGGCATGAGTTGATGAGCAAATTTTCAAAGAATAATTTTAACCGATTTGGTGAGTGATTCTTATATACCAGTAATTTACCATGTGTTCCTATGTTTAAGATGGTAATTCACACCAAAAACCTCAAAAAAACTTTTTTTTTTTAACGATTTTTGACTCTGAATTTCCAAAATTTGACCCCTTGGAGTAATCCACAAATTCTGCCCAGCGAACTTAACCTTTCATTTGGTATTATTGACATTTTAAATTTTTTTTGGATTTTTTATCTCGATCCCTTGGGCAGATATCGTCTGGAGTGACAGGCATGTATATAAATATATATATAGTCTGCCGACAAAGCTGTGTGCGAAACGTTCAGAAGAGTCGTAAGTTTTATATTTGTGTATTTCCTTCCCAATCAACTAAACAATAAATATATATATACATATAAAAAAATGTTACATTTCAGGAATCGTTTTAGAATGGTCTGAAACGGATTTCCATGAAGAAAATTTTCAAACATTTTCATTACAAAAATTTTGAAGCAAACATTTTTTATTTTGATTTTTTTGTGATTTTTGATTTTTTTTCTCGAAAATTTGCTAAAATAATAAGAATTCCGTTCGTGTGGCATCCGTCCTATTGTTTTTGAAACTACCGAGCCAAAATAGACAATATTTGGTGTGTACTTGTGGTTGTTGTCATCCATTTCTAAGAAGTGAGAAACAGAAGATAGGTAGGTGAAATTCTCAAAACACATACCTATTCCACATATTTCAAATTTATTACTGTAAAAACAACAGTTTCCTCCTACCAAGTCTCAATGAATGAGAGGAAGCACAATTTTTCGGTAAAATTTCCATTCAAACAGGAGCTTTGCGAATAGAAAGGTTACCTACTTCCAACCGATAGCATCCAATACTATAAGTCCTAATAATGCTAGTACTCCCAAAAAAAGGTAGGTACGCTTACATGTTATGATACTGAGCAGTCTGTTTTTGAATTTACTATGGGATGGTGGAACTGACTTTATTTGGCCTGCCCTAAGTTCCAATTAGCAGTGATTTATTTGGGTTTTGTGGGTTATTTATTTACTGAGCTGAAATGATAGGGAGAACAACCACGCGATATCCACACTCTCCCGGACTTGTGACACGGCTCCTTCTTGATTAAAATAAATTAACCTATACTCAAGAAGGCCAAGGGTTACAACGTTGCACTCTCCTCAGAGGGGACCGACATGGATGTTGCCCCTACCACCCCAGCTCTTCAGTAGTGGGTGAGGCAGGGACGATGTGGTTTTGCACTACTGAAGAGCTGGGGTGTTAGGGGCAACGTCCATGTCGGTCCCCTCTGAGGAGAGTGCAACGTTGTAACCCTTGGCCTTCTTGAGTATAGGTTAATTTATGTTAATCAAGAAGGAGCCGTGTCACAAGTCCGGGAGAGTGTGGATATCGCGTGGTTGTTCTCCCTATCATTTCAGCTCAGTAAATAAATAACCCACAAAACCCAACAAAATGTTTTCGAATTGTGACGACGTAATTCGTGAAAGTCCCAAAATTAAACAGCATTCCAAAATCAATAATCATCTATACCCAACATTTAAACCCGTGTGGCGCCATACCTGGTGTCATTCTGGCCACAAGCAAGCCATGGTGGCTTCGGGACTGTTCATGGACATTTTTGAGGTTCTTGGAATATAAAATCTGAATTCCAAGGTACAAGACTCAAAATTAACTACATGTGACATGACCCGCACCATAGTGACACCATTTCTTGGCGTCACGGTGACATCAACATTTGCCATCAAAATATCAAGATTATTGATAATATTATCCAATTGTCAAGTTCCAGGACCTATTTGTAGGCCCAGAAATATTGAATATCGAGTATTTGAGCCGCTGGGAGGAAAAGTGGTCCAATCGCATTTAACGTAAATTTCGGAAAATGAAGGTTTTGCGTTTTAGCTTGTGATAAATGCGTACCGAAAGAATTGTGCTTAATTTTTTTTAATTCTCAACCACAGGATGTTAATAAAACCTGGTATAAAAACAATATTGATTATTTTTCACAACAACTAATTTTACTGGCTCCATGACGTTACAGTACCACTTTTCCACTTCGCGTTTCTCCAGATGCTGAGGAAACGTGGTACAACTTCATGACTTGTACCACTATTCTACTAAAACCTTTAGCGCACCCAACTTCAACGGTGTATAAAAAAATATTTTTAAAGAAGGTAACTTGCGAATACCTACTTGTCAGAATTGCTATGATACACTTGAAATGCTTCCAAAATTGCCATCCGACTGTTTTTGACCTTGATAAGATAGGGGTTTCTGAAAGAAAATCACAATCGTTGGTTCAGAAATCTTATTCTTCCTTCTTTTTTTTAGTTTTTTAATCAAAATTAGCGAAACATTAGTCATCATCCTCATAGTCCGTCAGGGGCCCGATATCAATGGACCCTACGTCGGTCTGGCGCGAAGTGATAGTGAAAATGTCGTTCACAGAAATCAAACGGGAGCGGGGGGAGGCGTCAGCCCGGAAGAAAAGTGGTACAACTCAAGGGAGTTGTACCACTTTTCTTCAGGGCGCGCGATGTTTCGTCTAGCGGAATAACATAATGGCGCAATCTCTTGGTTACCGTTCAAACTAGAGTCATACCACTTTTCCTCTGAATGGAGAACAACCTAAAGAACACCAAGAATGGTCTAACTCAAAATCGAGAAGTTTTCAGTTAGACCACTTTTCCTCTCAGCGGCTCATTTATCTGAATTGACTCCTAAATTTCTTCAACTAATGGGGACAAATTCCCGTTACGTAGTACACAACCAGGTCAATGTCTCAGTTGAACTAAAAACAACCACGCCAATTGGTGAAGAATTGAGTCCTGAGGATCGTACTCAAGATTTCGAAAACGACTGTTTTTTCGGCATTCTCCCCCAGCATTGCAAATTTAGAGATAATTATTTCCGATTCGAAGAGAAAAAAACGTCTGCCAAGTTGGGTGTGGTGGCACATAGCTTCCTCGTATCCATAACATATAATGTTTCGAGGATTTCACGTTTACGCATGCGCAGAGGCTACGGTTGGTCGGCTGGTGATGAATTTCATGGGAGCCATGTAGGGCCTAACCCGCTTAATCCCTGAAAATCTCATGAAAATCGGATCAAAATTGTGGAAGTTATGCGTGTTGCAAGGATTTCCGGACGCACAGACCGATAGGCAGACTTGTTCACGTTGTATACTGTTGCACGTGTTCACTTGTTCACATTGTTCAAGAAGGTCGAAAACGTAAAAAGCGAGTTGAAATTTTTATTTTGGGGGTGAAAAATGTTTCACCTCCCAAAAGTGAAAACATTGCTTCCGCTACCTTGGTAGACTCGGAATTAACAACCATGCAAAGCGGTTAGAATTGAGACCTGGGCAGCGAGCCCAAGATTTTGTAACACACACCCATAGTTCTTTTTCTCACTCATTTGGATTCGTTACTGGAGGATGTCCTGAACATCGGAAAAAGTTTTTATGAATTTAATGAAACATTTTCAATCACATACTCTCTCCAAAAATCACGACTTTCAATGATCACTCTCTTCCGAGAGTGATAATGAATTATCATCAAATCGAAAAAAGTAAAAAAACCATCCCGGATATTTTTCTTGCAAAATTAAAATTTTGTTCATAATTGCTTGCTCATTATGCCTCTAAGCCATCTAGTAAGATGGGCCTAAGTAAAGATGGCAACATCAGACAAGTTAACAGAAGGTAGAATTACAGGTAAGTCAGGATGATTGTCTCCATGCACCTTCTTGAACCCTTATTAGCTACCTAAAAGCCAAACCCCATCACCATCAGAAAACCTCTCGTGAATCTCAATTTCCAACGGTTCTCATAATAATATTGTGACTTGGCTCAGGCATGATGGTTTTATATCTGTAGACTAGGGAAGATGAAAATCGTCACGGCAATCGTTATAGACTGAGAAAGGATGACCTAACGTGAAATTGGATCTCCCTTGTTGTTACATAAATGTACCAGGTTCTACTAACCTAAATCTGGGGTACTCGAACAGAATCCCTTATTTGAAAAGAATGACGCAATGTTTTTCCCTTTTTACGTAATGAACAATTTTCGCAAGATCTTCTTCTGCATATGACGTGTGTTAATTTTTCGCAAGTAACATACTGCAATGAGCCGTTGGGTAGGCCAAACCAATTCCCTCACCATCTACAACCTTGCTTATAATATAGTTCAGGGCCCACGACAGAAAAATCTAGGATCAAAATATGAAGAACCACGATAGGATGGTGGAACTGCAGTTATTTGACCTGCCGTCAGTTCCAAGTAGCAGTGGTTTATTTGGGATTTTGTGGGTTATTTATTTAGTGAGCTGATCCGATAGTTCAGAACAACCACGTGATATCCACACTCTTCCGGACTTGTGACACGGCTCCTTCTTGATTAACATAATATGAAACCTATCTTCAAGAGGGCCAAGGGTTAGTAAATAAATAACCCACACAATCCCAAATAAACCACTGCTACTTGGAACTGACGGCCGATAAAATAACTGCAGTTCCACCATCCTATCGTGATGATTACTGCCATATAACCTTTAATGGTTGTGGGTGAGGCAGGGAAGATGTGGTCTTGTGCTACTGAAGAGCTGGTGCGGTAGGGGGAACAGACATGTCGGTCCTCTGAGGAGAGTGCAGCGTTGTAACCATATCTCTTCTCCCCACATCTCCCACATCTCAGCCTTCTTTAAGATAGGTTTCATATTATGTTATCAAGAAGGAGCCGTGCCACAGTCCGGAAGAGTGTTATAAATCGCGAGGTTTTTCTGCCTATCGGATCAGCTCAGTAAATTAATAACCCATAAAATCCCAAATATGAAGAATGAAAACCGATGGTAAGAGTAAAGATGGTATCAGATGGTAGAGGTTCCAATCTAAAGATCGATAGAAAGGGTTGAAAATAAAATGAACAAACAACAATCAGGTACTACCATCTGTATTCATTCCTCATACTTTGATGCTAGAATCATCTGTCATAATGCCGACTGCAGGATGGTAACTGGAGGAGGTAAGGAGGAAACGCTGGTGATTTTAAAAACAAATTTGGGAGTGAATAAGCTACCTCTAGTGATCGGATGGTAAACTAGCACAAATACTATACATTCTGCCTCATTCCCCACACTTGGAGCCTAAGTAAATTTATTTATCTGGTAAAGGGCCTATATACTGAAAGATGGTAGGTATACCATCATGGTACACGATTACTCTCACATGGTCGTCAGGACCTCAATCTTGCAGGTATAATCTTAAAATAGGTATACAAAAATCTTGAATGAAAACACACAAATATTCATGATGCATTTGAATAAAACATAATATGTTTTTGATATCTACATTGTGGAATGAGCTTGAGTAAAAACTGCAATATCTTCGTGATTGTTGAATGACAGGTAGAACGTTCATCCAAGGTTACGTCGTTCAATTTATCACATCATTCAAATCCGATGAACTACGAGTATGAGTCCATTCTGCGGAAATGGTGACCGAGAAAATCGTCAGAAATGCAAAAGCACGCTCACCATGGCAGCATAAAATCTCTCAACAACATTTTTTGTTCGTCCGCTCAGCTCAGGTCACCACCGGTTTGAATGAGATCGTTTTTTGCGCCCATCTGCGGCCTCATGTCAGGACGGCGCGGCGCAAACATTCACAGAAAAGAATAATAAATTCCCCCAGTAAAGGGAAGAGACGTAGCGGATAAATGCAGGAAGGTCCTGACGGTTGTACCGGCTCAGTTATGCAAAGTGAACTAGTCTGTTTGCCGGAGGAGTGAAAAAACTGACCTGAGCCCATAGGGGCTTCCTCCAACATCTGGTAATTATAGGTGAGCTCTTACAAGTAATTAATAATTAAGATCCTCCCATACGGGTAATCACCTTTCCGACATAACGGTCAGGAGAACTAACTTGATCGGATATTGTCGAGCGGATCAACGGGCAACTCTGTGGGTTGACATAATCCTGCTCTAGACCTACTCCTATTTCAGGCAATCGGGGGAGCGGCATGGAAATACTCATACCAAATACCGGTATTACTAGGCTCTACCATAGGAAACCCTACCGAGGCCTTATGTTTCCCTTATGGTGGATTTCACCACCTCGAGTTAAGGTTCGA
>JAEMON010000001.1:46271378-46294392 GCA_030264115.1 Lygus lineolaris | reverse complement strand
TAAAGATTTTGATAAAATAGATTCCATGTTAAATACGAAAAAATAATATAAATTAAAGAAAGATATAGCAGAGTTCATAATGAATAAACCTTTTGGATATTTTTCCGTTTAAAGGAGTAATATTTATGTGTCACATTATATTATCTGATTTATTTCAGAGAATGTAAGAGGAAATACCCATGAAAAATGTTATACTGAATATTGTAACAAATGTACATAATGTAGAAGTGTAAATTTATCATTCAAGAGGAATGTTATCTATTAAATTAGCAGTAGTTACCTACTATCGAACAACTCCGTGCTGGGTCACAGTGTTACACGTTCCAGCACGGTCGTCGGAGCCTTAACTAGGAAAATAGCAACTAATAACTGGTATTGCATAATTATCTGCACTTGTGATATTTATTCTGTATGATGTATGATGATGACAATAAACTCATTCATTCATTCATTATGGATTAATATTCTCGCACAACAGTCTTTCAATTTAAGGTTGGTCATCTTGTTGTACTGTTCAGTAGTTGCCCTCTTCCAAGATTAGGTAACAAACTGACACATGTATGTTACTTCTCTGTCCCTGGAGAGTATACAAAATTATAGAGGAGGAATTATAGAGAGGACGTCGGCCTAGCTGCGTGAATTGTATGGACCAACCCTCAAGATTATCAACAAATTGTTAAGAAGGAGTATATATTTAATAATCCCGAGTTATCTTACGAGTTGGAGATTCAGCAAATATGGAAGCAAAAATATGCCCGAAACTGGGGAAACCTTCGAACCACTCTAAACTGTCACATCTATTCCTTCATAGCATACGCGGACAATTTAGGTAAGGAATATAGCTCCAGAGAGTAGGTGTTGTTAGGTACATTTACAAAGGAGATCAAAATTTCGATACACTCTAGAAATTTGAGCTCTAGCATGAGATTTTATGTCGCCCTTCATGGAATACCTACCGCATAGGTAAAATAATTATACCTACAGAGTTATCACCGTGACAGCACAAATCACTCCTATAGACTACATACTATGGCCCATATGAAAACCCTCTTCAATATAGGAAAAAAGTTCATCCTTCCAATTTCCGTCGGTTAGGCGTTAAAAATAAGAGAGAACTATCTCAAAGGAAATAAACTTCGTGACGCGAGGGTCTCGCCTCCTCGAATGACTCCTTTAAAATGTCAGAGCTCCTTTATCTAAGAATTCTGGAGGCTATAAAAGCTCACGTTAAAAGCCTACTGTATAACTTCTCCGTGGTTAGGTTTCCCCCTTCAATATCTTCTTTGTGATGGAGTTTCTCAACGAGCACAAGCCAGTCCCTGTGGAAGGAAGCTAATAATTACGTGACAGGAACTTTGAATTTATCAAAATATCCCCTTTTCCGTGAGAATCCCTCAAGGCCTTGAGTATATGAAACTATCCCCTAACTCCTCATTCCAATGCATTTTGTTTCCAAGCTATTAGTAGAGGGTACCTAACTACCTTCCTATCATAGTGAAAACATCCGTATATTTTCCTCTTAAAAAACTTGGTATCTACACTCCTCAACAATATGGAACTTTCGTGGCATTTGCGTTGTGGAGTCTTCAGTTGATGTGCAAGAGACACACCCCCTTCATCACCGTCCCACTTGGCTTGTACTCAATGGAAATCTTCATTGTTCTTATGGTCTCACAACACCTTTCCGCATTGGAGATTGAGCGTATGAACTCATTCAAAGCCGATCGTGAGACACTGTTGCCATCGTCGAAAACTCTCCTGGGATGGTTTGGATGAAGAGTTGCTAACCACCTTCTGCATTATCCGGATGCGACACCCCGCCAAACCACATAGAACAAAATGTTTCCCGAAAACCCCGAGGAGGCCCGAAGCAATACTGCTCGAAATGAGTACCCATTTATCAATAATGGGAAACGGTAGTGGAGGTCCCGGCCTTTCCAATGGTTTATCCAGTTTTTTTCACAAATTTATATACAATGAATAATAAAAAAAAAAGGTCAACTTTTTGGTCAACCCTTGCAATGCCGGGGGTCCATCCTATTTAGACATCGCATGGATCATCGAGATCCTCACTCAACCTACCTGATGATTCAGCAAACCTACTTTTTCTTCGCCAATTACCTCCACTCTGTGTAATAGAACCTCCTATCATCAACGTATACCCAATATTAGGGCCGCGCGAGAAAACTGAGTTCGTGACAGTGACTGCGGTAGTGGGTTCGAAGCCCAGCGCCACCTCTTCTCGAACTATAATTGCCAAGCCATAAGCAATGTCATCGGAATAAATTCTGATCCTGCCTATCTAGAGAGCATCCGATCTCGTCCACGGCGTTGGACACTTCAGAGGGACGTAAATCGTCAGAGATGGTTGCTTACATATTACCTATATTGTAGGTGTCATTATGAATCGATAAAAAAAAAACTAGTGGGTTTTTCAAGTGGACTCTTGTTCAAATATTGTGATGGTACCCTCGACCATGTATCCCAACCTGTTTCGAAAAATATAATTCCATGCATTCAATATTAACTGACCCTAATGATCCCCCTCCGATCACCGACGGCGCACGTATCCACTGTGTACTTGTGCCATAGAGTAAATACCGCAAATTAATGCAAATAAACACAGTTCAAAAGAGTTGATATTGTTATAATATTTACTGAAGAGATCGATTGCACGCGTATAGAACAATAGACTGTTTGACAACTGAAGGCTCCCTTGTCATTTCGAATGATCATTCTATACGTGATGATGAATAATAAATTTACGAGGCACAGTTAATCATTTCTATCGGTGAGGTCCAAAATAATGAACTCGCCCGTTATTTTGTTCACCCTGGTAGCGAAAAAAATGTCGGTCGTGTAATTTTTGAAGGAACGTAGGTACCAACCGAAAAACGGGACGTTTATTTACCCTGGAGAAGAGGTCCTTGCAACAACCTCATAAGACTTTCAGGATCATCGGAAGCTGAGGAGACCTCAATTTCAGATATACACTAAACTTCATGATTAGAGCTGATTAGAGATCACAAATGATTAGAGCTGAGGATGTTTTAAAGTTAATACCTCATTATTAAAACATCAATCGCCTCTCTTCTTACCTACCTACTTACTCGCTCTATAGGAGTAAGTTCCTTCTAACCACATTTTTCAGGTTTTGATTGATTCAAACTCATGGTTTCCTTTTCTTGAGTATAGTTTTTTCCAGTCAAATTGGATTTTTCCTCAAAAAAATTTAGTTTTTTCCGAATCAAATTTAGTTTTTTTCAATCAAACTCTGAGAGTAGCATGGTGCTACTGTAAACTATCTGTCAAGTCTGTGGTCGATTCCTTGTTCCGGGCGAAACTATACAAAATAATGATCGAATTTTGATGAAAATTTCAGGGATCGCACGGATCATCGGTCACCTATTTCATCGCAACCGGGTCGGACCACTAGTATCGTGCGCGCATGCGGAAACTTGAATTTCCTGAAACATCGGTTTCCCGGTTCCTAATAGACTGATTTCGCTCAAATTCGGAGGGTATTTGGATGCTGCCAAAAAACAATTGTCTAGAATTTCCTTAAAATTGGATCAGTGATTGCTCCTGGCATTTGCAAACTTTAAATTTGTTGTCATAGGTATAACTAGTCGGCCAGTTTCGGTGAAATGTCCACTAACTGATTTCATACGTTCATATTATAAAACTGAGGAAGCTATACTTCCTTCCCAACTTTACAGACTTTGTTTACATGTTTATCTGGGCCAAGTCATTTCTTAATTCCATGATCACTCTATAACCCACTTCCGTTATAAACCACTTTTTATATGCCACCATGTTGGCATGATGATATCAGATTCAGGTTCGATTCGAGGGAGGAATCCCGAAATAAATTATTCTGGAGAAAATAGCACGAAGAACGTTTGGCTTGTATCACCGTCCAATGGGGTCTGCGCATGAGAAATAGAAATTAGAAAAACCCCATTAATTATGTTATTTGAGTCGCCGTGACTAGTAAACACTATTTATCAGGACAAAAAACTCCATGTGGGAGCAGAAATCGTCATGTTAAAATGGAATGTTTTGAATTTCGCGTAGGGGGGTTGTGACGTACGTACCTCCACGTGAGTCACACCCCTGCTCAAAAACCGTTCTTGGATATTATACGTAGTCACCATGGATGCGCTTCGACCAATCAGCGCGCTCCATTTCCGCGCGCATTTCTTCAAACGTTCACATTTCTCTTCGTCGATAAAAAATAGGGAGACCACATAATTATGAAATAACCCCACTTTGGCCATTTTGAATCGATTCCCTTTCAATAAAAATTGAAAAAAAAAAAATCATGCGCAGACCCCATTATTAAATATCTCAAGATTCCTTTACCCGTGGCTCCGCCCTATGAATCATGCTGATACATTCTCTGTTAGCCTCTTTCTCACTCATTCTCACTTGAAGTTCGATTGGAGCAGGGAAAATAGTGTCCTACCTTACATTCCATTACTTGTCAATTAGGGAGGTACCTGGAAATGGTACCTGGATATTTAAAAAAATTCAATTCTGTAAAACTAAGTACCTTCATTTTCAAAACATTTTTCTAATGAAGATTCCGACCTCTTTATTATTTTGATGAGTACTGTCTGCAGTCAACTCGTCCCTCTCTCAACTCAGTCCCTCTCAAGATTGGCCAGGGAGAGATGGGGTGTAATTTGAAAAAATAGAAAATGAATAAATGTTGTTATTGTGTTGTTGTTGTTGTTGTAAATCTTGATTTTTACATCCACAAAATAATAAAAGTCTTATCATATTTTAAATATTCCAGACACCAAGTGAAACTATCAGAATCAGAACGTTTTAGCGAATTTTCGAAGAAAATGAATCTATTGCAATGGCTTCAAAATTTAAATTACGCAAATTTTTGACATCTTTCTTCATGGAAATCCGTTTCAGACCATCCTAAAACGATTCCTGATATTTGAAATTTTTTATATGTATGTATATATATTTATATATATGTGTCATTCCAGACGATATCTGACCAAGGAATCGAGATAAAAAATCCAAAAAAAAATTTAAAATGTCAATAATATCAAAAGAAAGGTCAAGTTCGTTGGCCAGAATTTTTGGAGTACTCCAAGGGTTCAAATTTTGAAAATTTAGTCGAAAATCGCTTAAAACCGCCTCTTTTGAGGTTTTCGGTGTAAATTACCATCTCAAACATAGGAACATATGGTATATTCGGAATCAGCGTGAAATTTCCTATAAGCATCACCCACCAAATCGGTTAAAATCATTCTTTGAAAATTCGCTCATCAACTCATGCTGCATGAATGTGACTTTTTATTTGTCATAACACAACAACAATTAGTATTGACAAACAATTGTCAATACTTATAGGTACCTAGTAATTAATCAAACATTTGTTACCAAAATGGAATAAAACATTAAACTGAGAGAAGAATGATCGATGACAATTTCGAGGCATGGCAGCCATCCCGCTCAACGGCCGCAAAGCCCAGCCGGGGAGGACCCGGCCTGGCCCGGACCTACCCACCATGACGGCTCCCTGGCTGCTTACCCATTTCTGGGTAAACAGCCTATAGTTTCGGACAAAGTTTGTCCCAACCAAGGAGAAAACATCAGGCGAGCCGACCCCGGGCCGACCGGGAACCCCCAGCTAGGAAAACAACCAGCGAGCCACAGACGAACAACCATGCACACAATAAATTACATTCATACTCTCAAACATTCATAACAAGATAACTACTAATAATCAAATGTAACAATAATGTCAAGCATATAGCGAGCACAAGTACTTTTATATATATTCCTTGGCTGCTGGAGATTTTTTTTTAAAGACAACAAAATATGAACAATAGCGAATAAACCAATAAACAATAGTGAGTAAATCCCATTATGTTGCTGGCTGCCAAGATCCAGATCTAGTTTTATTTTATGATAAGTTTGTGGGGATATTCTATTTTCGTCAAACACCGAAAATGGGGAAACGGAAAAGTTGGTTCGACAGCTAACAAAACGGCTGTCAACCGATAGCTCTTCGTGACGTCAGTCGGTCGTTAAAGTGTATATCTGGGATTCGATTTATTCAAAGCTTTCATCCAGTGACCCTATTAAGGGGGTGGAATTTCGATATCGTAATGCCGACGGGTAATGACATGAGTCCCATGATGGGGAAGTCGGATCGACAGACGAGAAAGACGATTCATCGTGTCGTTTGCCTGCCGATCAGGGGACCGGTGCTATTTAGAGGTTTTTGATGTGGGAATCGGGCCACCAGGCGCTTCATTTCACCGGCATCGCGACAGTTTCTAGTCCCCCTTCCTCCTACCTCTCGCTAGACAAATATTAAGGTTATTAAGTGTACTGTCACCGAATGGGGTGCACTCACGCGAGCTTTCCTGTAACGACACGAGCCGGCTTTGCCTAGCGCCGCTAGCTCCTCTCACCGAATCCTCCACCCCTCCCCCCCCACCCCTTACACCACCACTTCTTCACATATTAAGTAATGCCTCTATTACTTCGTACTT
Organism: Lygus lineolaris; assembly: GCA_030264115.1. Taxonomy (NCBI): domain Eukaryota; kingdom Metazoa; phylum Arthropoda; class Insecta; order Hemiptera; family Miridae; genus Lygus; species Lygus lineolaris. The sequence continues at coordinate 46,287,865 of JAEMON010000001.1, read as the reverse complement.
GTTACTTCAGGGTGACACCACCTTTCGTTACTCACTTCTAATCTAACCATCCGCTCATCATTACCTCTCTACTACTTGACGCGATTAATTCCAACTTCTACCATACTCTGCTTGACTGGGGGGGGGGGGGGGGGGGGGGGGGGGGGGGTCACGAGGTAATTTAGTTTCGAACTTTAACATTGGTATATGTAGGTAGGTAAACTTTTACCTTAGATGCCTTTTTTCTTTTAAATCACATACATGCTTCAAAACTCGTGATTACCCGAGGTTTTTTTTTAAATCAAGGTATATCGTCAAAAGGAGTTTAATCGAAAGACTACCCACCCTTCAGAAAAAGAGGCGAAAATAGTACACGAAGGTACAAGAAACGCGAAAACGAGAAACATATTACCGGTGCATCACAAAAGATTAGAAAGTGCTTCAAAATTTCGTTGTCAGGTGTACTGATCAGTGCCACTGGACACCATGGTATCCCCTCCACCATCGTACTCCCATCCAGATCGTTCATACTGTCAATATTGATGCCAAAGGAGAAAGATAGAACCTCACCAGTCGAAAGAGATGGAGACTAGAAGACATTACATTAGGACATCCCTCCGCTCCCCTTCGTATATACTAGGTACTTTACGAGTATACTCGTATGTGCAAGAGGTATGAATCGAAAACAGGAAAACGATGTGAGAAAGGAAGAAGTTTAATTTTTAAGGTTGCGGTGGTAAGTGGTTCATGTAATGCCTAGTATATCTCTTATTAAATTCTGGGGAACCCTTACACAATAAATTGGTAAGCTGTTATATTGTCCAACATTAATCAAAATCGGGAGATTTCGTCCAAATCTGAATTATTATCTGGAGAAGATTCAATCCATAGCAGTATTGATTTTGTTGTGGAACCACAAACGTTGATCTCAAAGTTATCCAGCTGATGCACGATGAAGTGCACTATAGGAAAACATGCTTTTTACATTTTTTACCGTCTGCCGTGTCTGTCTGTCTGCCTGTCGGTACGTCGGTCTGTGGTCAATTCCTTGCCCCAGGAAAAACTATATGAAGTTATGATCCGAATTTCATGAAATTTTCAGGGATTGTGCGGGTTAGCCCCGTGACGGTCCCTTGTCAATTTCATCGCCATCGGACCACTAGTATCGCGAGCGCATGCGCAAACCGTAATTTCATGAAACACCGGTATCGCAGTTCTTAATTGACCTATTTCGACACGATTGGATGAGTGATGACTAGGTCGCTTGCGCAAACTCTAAATTTATTTTCATAGTCATAACTCCGGAATTATTCTACCAATCTCGCTAAAATGTTCACTAACTGATTATAATATACGCCCATGTTACAAAAGCGAGGAAGCTATACTGCCCACCCAACTTGGCAGACGTTTTTCAAAGTATGCGTTCCCTGTGTCGCCTCACGAGAAGGGTGGAATGACGTCAAAGAGGACGCGAACTCTGAAAAACCATAAAAAGAAAACTACTTAAATAGAGGAGTGTGGTTACTGTCGAAATTGTCAGGAATCAACGTTCATTTAAAAAAATGTGAAATAAACATGTGGGTATCCCTCATTCAATGGGTCATTCCTCCTCATCCTCCCAGACCTTGCACCATCGGATCTTCTCCGGAAGTTGAAGGGACGCCTGGGAGAGCATAACTTCATATACAACGAGCAGCTGACGGCGCTGCGGCTGCGGTTGAGAAGGAGATACGAACGAGTACCTATCTGGAGAAGGTGGGCAAGCTCCATTTCGAGGAAGATTCGCGCAAACTCGTAACACGGTACCAGAAGTGCGTTGTAAATAGGGACTAAGTGGGAAAATATCCGGACTTGTAGAATCCTGAAAATCGATTTTATTAACGTATACCAACTATTCTTTATAGTGCTTCAGAGAACCTTACTTTTGGCATAGCTACCGTATCAATCAGACGCATCCGTCTATATCATAAAATATTTGAATATTTCACATAAGTAGGACTTTCGAATACTAATTTCAGCTTTTTAAGTTGGTGGGGTTTACCGTGAGACAATATCTTTATCCAGAGTAATCGATGACGTTGTCAATTTGTACGTGGTTTCTTTTCTCACGCCTATTGGTATGGGTTGATAGTGCCCCACAGCTGCTGCCGACTCAACATATTCCACAGCGACTCTGTTTTATCATCCCTGACTCCCCTCCATCTCCCCTTTCCCCTACTATCTTGGATGCCCTGTAGCCTATTACGATATTCCACTACACGATTGACTGTTGTCGCGTTCACCTCAGCTCGACTGATTCGTGCTCTGCCCTAATAGTGCCACTTTCCTCCAGACCATGAGCCGTGTGGATTATGACCTCTCTTTGGACATGCTGTTCCACAGCATCGGAAATCGAGTGACCCTCTTCACCAACTGTGGACCGGTCATTAAAGGAGAACTCGCTGAACTTGACCACCAAAGCAACATCAGGCTGGAGAACGGGGAAATAATTTTTACCACTCATAACGACAAAACCGAGACTGTCTACTTCGATGTAATCGCTGTAAGGGCGAGCGAAGTCGTCTGCTACAACCCCGGACGCCACCCCTGGGACACGGTGAGTGATTTTGATTGATGTTTTAAATGGACATCTTTCCTGGTTATTTCTCTTTTTTTTCATTTTTGTGAGATCTCAATGAGGGCTATCCAAACATATGTTATATGTAGGGTACCTATCTGATATCAGTCGAAACCGACAGAAAATGGGTCTTGTAATATCAACCGTTCAAGGTCACCCAGCCCCCTCGTGCCTGTGAGGGAACCCCAGCACCCAAGAGAAACCTTATGACGTCAGACGTTATCTTTCAAATTTTTTCAAGAGAACTGAATCAGATGTTGAGATCCAAAATGCAAAATTCCTGCCCATGCATGTCTCCTACATAATTTTCATCATCCAGGTGTAGGTATTTAAAAGAACTTTGACATTATTAATTGTTGTGAGTTACCACACTAGTTAGGTATAGATTTAAAAAAATGTGTGTCCTCTGAACAATTTTGGTCTGATTGTCTGTCTGTCGGTGTGTCTGTCTGCAGTAAATTCCTTGTCCTAGACAATAGGTACTATTATGAAGTTAAAGTCCAAGTCTGATGAAGTTTTAGGAATTGAGCGGGTTTGCCTCGTGACAGTCCCCCATCTATGTCATCGCCATCGGACTACTACCTGGTAGCGTGAGCGCATGCGCAAACGTGAATTTCTTTAAACCCCGCTTTCTCAGTTCCTAATTGACCTATTCCGCTCAAATCAATAGGGTTGTTGGGGACTGACTCCAAGACAATCACCTATGAATTTCGTCACGATTGGATTAGTAATAGCTACTGCGCCAGCGCAAACATGAAATTTGTTGTCATGGGCGTAGCTCCGGAACTACTCTACCGATTTCGGTGAAATTTTAATTATTACGCGGGTTGGACCCTAAAAAGTCCCCTATCAATTTCATTGCCATTGGATGTCGAGTAACGTGTGCGCATGTGCAAACGTGAATTTCCTTAAACTACGATTTATCAGTTCAAAATGAGGAATGGACGTGTATTTTTTTTTTTTTTTAAATTGTAGGTCTCACTGAGAACTTTCCTTAGAAGCGCAATATGATGGGTCGGAAATGAACGGAAAATGGCGAAAAAGGAGGAGGAAAAAGCGTGTGACGTCATTTCGTATGTATTGCTATCTCGCTCCGTCACGTGGGAACCGCTGGGAAGGGAGATACATTCCAAATGACGTCATCTATTTTTCCTTTTGTTATTGAAGATTGACATTTACCTACGAATTTTGACACGATTGGATCAGTGCGCACATCTGCAATTTTGAAATGTGTTTCATAGCCATAACTCCGGAACGACTTGGCGAATTTCGCTGATGTTTTCAGATATTATAGGTAGTACCCTATAAATGCCACGAATGCTCAAACTTTAAATTTATTGTCATAGGGATAGCTCCGGAACTATTCTACTAATTTTGCTCCTACTTATTTTGCTATACGTCCATGTTATAAAAGTGAGGAAGCTATACTACTCACCCAACTTGGCAGACTTTTTTTTTCGTTACAATTACTGGTGACGTCTATGGTTGCTTTCAAAGTTACCAACCATAGTGGTAGAATAATCCTTATTAATTATGGTTGGTTGTACGTTTGTGTCATTTTGATGTTAAAAAACGCCAAAAATTATCAAGAATTGTTGCACATGGGTACTAAATAGTGCCAGTTGACAGTTGTATTAAGTAAACTATACTACCACCATGGCTGGTAAGTTTGATAGCAACCTGGAATTCACCAGTAATTGAAACGGAAAAAAACTATCATCCTTAAAATGTTACGACCGGCCCTGGTCCCTCGCCGACTCTCGCTCCATGGTTTTTTTTTTTTAATTTTATAACTGAGCCAGTTTATGTATCTTTTCTGCTAAATAATATGCCTTATTTGATCCTGACCTGACCTCAACCGAAACTAATGTCACTGATTAGGTCAAATTATTGAAAGGCAAAACTAGTAGGACCGATTTCTTTGAAGAAACCGGCGTATTTCTTCGCCCTCAACCATTCGTACACAAATATTCGACTTCCGTACTTGATCATGGGACGTCTTTCGATTCCTTTTATAATACTACCTTTTATAATATACCTTTTATAATAATCGACGCCTTTTATCAGGATTCATTCATCATGGGAATGAAAGGTATCCTGAAGCCTACAACTCGACCTTACTTTTATTTCCCAACTTCCTACCAATGGTGTTTATACGTTGAATGTAACCACTCGTTAATAAATTTTAAATCAAAATATTACTACTAATGAACTTGGATTTTGGTGCCGTTTATGTTATGGTGTAATTTCTCATCGAATTCCGAATAAATTCATAAGGCTACTCCGCATAACGGCACGTTGACAGAAATTTTACTCAAAACCCTCTTTGGACCATTCGTACTAAGTTTAACCACCCTCAGAATACACCATAATTGCTGGCATTCTAACCAATTTTGAATTATTTTCAGACCGCTCATGAGGACAACAGATGTGGTCTTCAATGACACTCCATCAGGTAGGTGGTACTTAATATACTTAAATATACAGGTGTACCTTTATAAATCCATGTTCATGTCCCGTTCATAATTTTGTTAGAGGATCGATAAAATTGAAGTAAAGAGGGTACTTTATCAACCTATTTTGTCAACAAATAGATGAATTACTATTCAGGTAAACATTTGAAGCGACCCGGAAAGGCGTCCATAATTTTAAATTCTATTCTTATCTCTTCCAGGCGGGCAAATGTTCTATTCAAGATTTTATTGAGCGATGTGGGAAAATTGAAGGACTTATCCGAAGAAATAATGAGCTCCAAAACAACAAAGAGTTTGAAATTTGTAATTGATATGTTGTAAATATCACAGATGCGGTATTTTATAGCTGTGCATTAAACAAAAGAATGAATTGCTATTGAAATAAAGTTTGTGAATACAATTACTTGTACTTTAAATGCCATTTAGAAGTACTGCTCGACATGTACTTGTCCAGGTCCATTACACAAGTTTCTGTACATGTACTTTGTAGTAGTTTTTCTAGTCCGAAAATAAATACTCTCTTTTTAGTCCGGTGAATAGAGACTCAAGAAGGGGGTCTACCCAACAAAAGGTCGGGTAGTCCTGAATGTTTTATGAAAGGATGAAATATCCGAAAAATTTGCTCTTGCAAGTTTTTTTTTGTCCGACCAACGGTTACCGAGATATGGAGTAGCGAAATAGGGGTAAAATCTCAAGTTCTGCAAAATCCTTTCTTTCTTGCCACATTGACTCACGAAAACCCCATGAAAACTTCATTTTAGAGAACATTTTATATAAAATATGTAAAGCAATTTTACCTACACAATCCATGTCTCATATATTTCTTTAACATCAAACTCTTAACCCTCCAACGCCGGGAAATTTTTTCGTTGAAATCATATTTATTTTTGGGTTGTTTACACTCAATTAGACTCAACTGTGCCCAAAAAAATATTCAAAAAAATATCCACCACCAGGGTTCGCCAGAAAAGGGTGTGACATATACGTAACAAAGGCGTTTGCATTGTCAAAACAGAAAAGTAAATGTATTTTATTCAGGTATATGAGAAATTACACTTTTTTACGAAATAATTTATAGATTTAGATCACAAACATATCTTCGGTAAATTATACAAAAATTGGTCAAAATCTACTTAAAAAAAGGTACTGTTGGTAGGTTCATTTTTTCAGGTGGCAAAATGAGTTGTTCATTCTCCTCACCTACTTCATGTGAAACTTCACGTCTACTTAATTCATTTGGGTCCTCCAAAATCAAAATTTCCACTTGCTTTTCACGTTCCTGAGGTTTCTGAACAATTTTGGTTCCGTGTCTGTCTGACGGTCTCTCAGTCTGTGGTCAATTCCTTGTCCCAGGCAAAGATATATTTATGGAGTTATGGTCCGAATTTGATGCAAATTTCTTTCAGGGATTGTGCGGGTTAGTCTCTTGACGGTTTCCTATGAATTCCATCGCCATCGGACCAGGTGAATTTCCTGAAACTACGATTTCTCAGTTCCTAATGGACCTATTTCGCTCAAATTCGGTGTGTAGTTGAGAGCTGACTCAAAACCTATGAACAGAGAGGCCTCTTTGAAAACAATGTCTTGCCTACAAAGAATAAAATGCTAATCATTAGGTACTACGAAGGTCCCAGAACAAACAAGAACAATTTATAGAGGAAGGAAACCGGTAGTGAAATATTATCTGAAAAAAAATAACAAAACGGAAAAATAGGCACAAACGCCTTTGTGACAAATACGTCACAGCGCCAAAAAGCGACCTCTAGTGACCTCAAAGTAATAAGTAATAGCGAAAACACCATATATATTCCATCACATACGGTTCCAACAAATAGGAAAACAGTGTAGATAAATGCAGATGTTCAGAATTATAATGATTTATGACACTTACCAGTGGTTGGGAACCATAACAAAATGAGTGATATTTTCTGATCTCCGAAAAAGGTTCTAAAAACAACCGGATAGGACCAATTTTCAATTCTGAGTGATGAGGCAGGCCACCTGGAGGAATGGAAAGGCCTAACTTCTGAGTGGACTTTGACCAAGAGTCTGGAGACCTCAGTTTCACTGGCTTGTTCACTGTGACGTATATGTCACAAAGGCGCTGTAGGGTTAAGGTTAGGGGTAAATTTAAAGAATAATGGCATTTTCGTCAGTTTGGCCCAAGATTGTTATAGGGCTCATTCCTTTAAATTTTCATCAAACTCAGGTGATTTGGTATTTTAAATTATGTCGGTATTATTGGCTGAATGAGAGGTGGTCTGTTGTGGTAGTGGAATATTTCTTGTCTGGGTCATAAAGTTGTGAGTGCATAGTTTTTTTTTTTCTTTTCCAAATGATGCAAGAGCTTTCGAAATGGTACGACATGAAGGATAAGCATACTGTGGGTTAATAATGATGAATGAGAGCATACTCTTGAAGTTTATAATGATGACGTCACCAATCCGCCTCCCGCCTGGGGGGGGGGGGGCTCATTGCCCAAATAATTCTGACGTCACTCACCTCTTTCTAGCTCTTTTCTGGCTCAACCACACGGACTTTTCAGTTAAAAAGTGGCTCACGGGGGTTTTTGAGAACGCTGATTCAGAGTTCTCGGTCAAAATAAGAATTTCCGACCTGTGTGCACACCTTATAGTACCGGCAGATAATTTTGTATGTACAGGAGTAGACGATTCAATTTGTGAAGGGTCATGTGAAGGTCGAGGGCTTACTTCAAGTGGATTCCCTGTAAAACTGAAACTGTAGCCAGGGGTCCTTAGGATGGCTGTTCGAGGGTCACATGAAGGTCGTTGAGAGACCTCTGGCGGATTTCTGATGGAGCTATGAGAGTGATCAGAGATTCGCGGGAGTGCAGTTGATACCAGGGTTGAAGGTTCTGAATGTAGGTCATATGAAGGTTGTAGCCTGCCCTCTTGCGGGTCTTGGTTTGAACTAGTGCTGTAGCCTGAAGTTGTTTCTGTTCTTCCACGGGAGACTCATTGAGGGTGCTGAAAAGAGGGCCAGAAAATGTACCTCCCGATATCCCAACGGGGATTCTTAACCCATTCCCAGGGGATGTGGTAATATCACCTCAAGTGGTTTTAACCCACTCACGGATGTGGTAATATTACCTGGAGCCTCACCCGCATGGCGATCTCCGTTTTTTTGGTTCGTAGGAGGGGATATCTCGATTAACCCATACATAGGTGATAGGTTAAAAGAACCAGTGATCGAGGGGTCCCTACATGTGACGGGAAAACTGGCGGTGGTGACATCAGAATCGTGGGTTCGGGCAGGGTTTTTGAAAAGGACCAGTCCCTCACGATTGACCACTGAAAGGTGAGGATGTAGGTATTTTGAATACGTAGTCCTCAATGAGTTCCCTGACATACGAATCGCAGGTCATGGCATCCTCGAAGTCCATCGAACAGAGTGAGTGTAGTTTCCTTCTTGTGGAAAATCGTATGTAGTCTAAGTACCGTTGTAAGTAAGTACGGGTGTAATTATTTAATTAAAATGATGAATTTCTGAATTTTCATTTTCTCCGTTTTTATTCTTATCTCCCTGTTCCTTGACGTTTGTAGAATCGTAGCAAAAATACGGGGCTTCGCTCGGTTGTTTCTCCGCGGTGTACTGAAGTGATTTTCGTGGGTCCCGCGGGGGTCTGTGTGGCCGTGCTTTCACTCATCGTGCTTTTGCCCGTCATCCTGTTGCCTGCGCTCGCAGTCGGCCGTCCCCGAATTTGCCTAAATGCATATGTGCGAATTCGACGAATTTCTTCTTTTCTTATTTCTGATGGTGTTTCTTCTTTATCCTTTCTCGTCGTATTTGTCCTCTAGTCTCTTCTGAGTAGGATTTCATGAAGGACTCTCTTCATTGTAGTTACTTGCAATAAATACGCCACATTAATATTAGGTACAAATAATTGCCACATGTTCTGTCTAATGTTAGTACGGTAAGATATTAAATGCGGACAAGATTCTCCCTCGAGGGGACCCTTCGCCTCGTCTCAAGTCGTCGAAAAGAAGATCGCTGTGGCGCCCCGCTCATTCTGTTCCACCGAATGTGTTTATGGTCAGGAGTTTTGGTCAGTGTAAAGGGCATAGACAAACAATTTCAAATGCGGGACCCAATTGTTTATGGAAAAATAGGAATATTTTGAGGAACTTCAACTCACAAAAGTTTAAAAAGTGTAAAAGTACAAGTACTTGTAATTGTAAGTAAGTAAATTAAAAGTAAAAATACTTGTGCCTACTTGGAAGTATCAGTAGAAGTACTTGTACTTCGAAGTATAAGTCCAAGTACATGTACATTCCTGCCCTGAGAGCACAAAAATACAAGTACCTAGGTACTTACGCTTCCAAGTACTTGTACTTGTACCCGTTAGAAGTGGAATGACAAGTACAAGTTATTTCACTTGTTCTTGTAAGTACTTCGTAAGTGCTAACTTATGACTTTTAAATTACTTGATTCTCGTATTTCCTATACTGATGTTCCCGAAGTCGAACATCCATACTTTTATTCAAGTACTTGAAGGAAGTACCCATGTAGATAAATAGTAATCCAAACTCTGCTATGTATGAAGAAAAAAAGATTAAAGAACAAATATGTTGTTGTATAAAACATGCATCACAGAAATCCCCAGTATTGAGGGTAAGTAATAAATTAGTGAGGTAGATAATGTTTAGAATCAGGGAGAGTATTATGTTATAATATTATAAATTGAAAGATACATAGTTGTGTAAATGAGGTTAGGCTCCATATGTCTATAAGTAGTGATATAGTCCTCAATTCTATAAGGGTTTTGGAGGAATATTGCAACAATCTACATGTGGGAGTTATAAAAGTAATTTTATTGTGGAAGTTATTTCCAGTTTATTCGGTGCTAAATCATGTCATTCAAATTCAGAACTTGTACCCCCCCCATACACTCCTAGGTAGCATTTTACAAGGGCCTTGATCAAACGACAACAAATCAATTAAGTTCAAACTCATTCAGGAACAATCCTGTATAATTCGAGAATTGTAGCAGCTGTATTCAGCAATCCCGACTGCTACTACTTTCCCTCAACCATTTCATCCCTGAACAATTATTATATTTTAGATCGGTACACGTACCTAGGTACCTACCTAATATAAGTTCTAAAAAAAAATAAAAAAATAAAATAATAAAAAATCAGACGCGCAATCTAGGTGCTCTCTGATTTTTTACGGCAGTGCTTAGATGAAAATTTGAGACACTCGTGCTTTGATTTCAGTTCTTCCACCCTCAATGTAGCGTGTGATGATGAAACCTTAGATTGGTTGGATTCAGATGAGTTTGGTAGGCGACCCTTGTAACTTCAGAAGTCTTATTATGAGGAGGTTGAGACTGAAGGGGAAAATCGTGTTTATAAGGAGAGGTGCAAGTGAATAGAAGGGAGCTTTAGGTGAAATATTCATAGCGGGAGAAGATGGGTCAGCAGTAATCCATTAATGCAGATAGACCCCGCCAGCCCCGCTGCTGAGAGGCGTCGCTAATTGGGGATGACGGCCAATAAGGAAACGGACATTTCACGGTTCAGAAGGAGGGAAATGATATCCGCGATCCCGGAAAGGGACAATGGGAATAGCGGGCCAGGAGGCCGACCCCGTGGGCATCGCAATTATATCCTGAAGGAGACGCGGGCGGTGGTGGAGGGTCGGCCCTCTGAAGGGTCCCTGAGACCCGGGTTGCGGGGGTCTTCTTAAATAGGCTACTTGTAAGGAAAGGAAAGGCGGAGAGTGGCCAAACAAAACGCGGCTCGCTTCTTTTCTATAGTCCCCTCATAATAGGTTTCTTTTCCACGGCTCAGCTTCTTAGCCCTTGTGTACACATCCTGCGCCCGCCGTCCACGCGGGCCCTCAAGTTTTATCAACATTCTCTATCGGCTATTTGCCCAACTGACTTGTCACATGTGGCCCCGTCTTCTAAGATGGTTCACTCCCGTCTTTTGAGTTACGCGTCTCCTTGTTTGCCTCTTTGTTATCGCAGTATCGCGCTGCAGACAAAGATTCGCAGTGATAGTACGTCACTGATCCACGCAACCCAGTGATATTCGGGTGGGTCGGAAGTAGACAGCCATGTAGTGGTTCCTCTGCTGAGCTACTGCTGGTTCCCATTGAGGACGTACAGTAGGTACCTCCATGGCTCTCTTCTTTCGGACCCTTGCGTTGCACAGTCGTCGGAGGAAATATGGGAGTAATTGATAACCCAGAATTGTACTCTGGAAACTGATGGACGATTGTCTTCCTGAAGTCTGGCACATAGCCCTAATGACTAATAATGTAGTCGCTAAGGTGTGGTATAATATTTATGTCACCTAGTTTGTAAATTGATCCGCTTTGGGGAGTTTGATGAATAACTTATGAAGATTAAGAAATTAATTATTTATTCTTACTGATTAAGTTAGTTTCCCCTGGAGATGAGTCTGTTTACTAAATACCTATTATGTTTTGATCAACAATTCCTATGTCCCATTACTTCTAAGAAGGAAGGGAGAATCGAGAAGATAGTACGAGTTAGTAGGTATTCAATTAGGAAATGTATAGGTATTCTCCTATTACTTGTAAGGCTCTCAATATTAATGAGGGGGGAGGGGGGTGGAAGTAGATGTTATGCCTGTCTCCGAGTATTGAACCACAATAGGGTAAGGAAAATATATTTTGATGTATCAAAGAGTACTTACAGTCACCCCGTCTCCTGGTGGACTGCTCAGAATGGAACGTCTGCCCCGTTCAGGAACAACTCCGATCCGATATCAATCAAATTTTCAGGGATTGTGCGGGTTAGCCCCGTGGCGGTCCCCTATGAATCTCATCGCCATCGGACTATTAGTAGCTTGAGCGCATGCGCAAACGCGTTTAGAACTGAGATATCTGGGTTTTCCTGAAACCCCGATATCTCAGTTCTAAATTGACCTATTTCGCTCGAATTCAGAGAGTAGTTGAGGGCTGACTCCAAGGCAATCACCTATGAATTTCGTAAAGATTGGATCAGTAATAGCTACTGCGTAAGCGCAAACGTGAATTTCCTGAAACTACGATAAGTATCTCAGTTCCTAATGGACCGATTTCGCTTAGACTCGGAGGGTGGTTGGGGGCGAACTCAAGACCTATGAATTTGATCACGATTGGATCAGTAATAGCTACTGCGCAAGCGCAAACTTTAAATTTGTTGTCATAGTGATAACTAAAATACGAACTAACTGAAATACGTGAAACATTATGTTTGACATGCAAAAACCAGATGATTATCTGAATCAGAATATGTCATATGAATTCCCAAAATATGTATATAGCGTAAACTAGGAGTGGCCCTCCCTCAAAACTTTCCCTCTGGGTTAGATTGAAAAAATCCATGCAGCCTAGAGTAGCTTGAATTTCTTGTCTTCGATGATCAAGCTTGCTTTGTCTTCCAGAGATTCCACTGTGCAGTTATACACTTAGGTGTAGGTACATGTCAATATGTATAGTTAGTCCATCTCCAATAATTATTAACAATACCTAAGAATAATACTCATTATAGACATACGCCATATGCTCAATCATGCAGGGCGTTATCATTTAGGATCGATTATTCAACTGATTTCCAACAAAATTTCTTCATAGAAATATTTGTTCAACCCCTTGTTTTCAGGAGTATTTTCAATAAATTTTAAGATTTTTTTCGTGTTTTATGCCCTTGCAACGGCTCCACAAGCTAAGCAAAAACGGGGCCAGATGTGCTGGTATGTCAATGAATGCACAATATTTTTCTTGAAAAATTGGCGATAGCTTACTTTTACGCTGTTATTTAATCTGCCGTAGTCTGATAGAAAAGTCAACGCTGTTTCTAATTGTAACCTTACTCTTAAGCTAACAGTGTAATTTAAGGAAATTATGATTGTTCTAAGGTCTTAATTTTGGAAAAACGAAAAAATTGAAAAAACTTCCTTAAACAAGGATTTAAACAAAAATTTCTATAGGAGCAACTTTTTGTTGCGGATTAGTTGAAGAATCGATCCTTGCCACATCTCAAGTGTTAACGCCCTTTATAAGAGGTGGTAAAACTTTATCTTCCAATTCAATCACAACCAGAAGCGATGGAATGAATTAGGGGTTTGACTTGGTAGAATAATTATTCTAGAAGAGGGACGTCAGAGTTCCCGACCAGGTATTTGCAAAGTGCATCCACATCACGGTGTGAGCAGTGAATCCTGATTCAAAGACTCACTCCATTGACGGAGGAATGAGGTCCAGTCAAGCTCATTTCCGTTTTTGACCCAAATTCGGTTGAAAGCCGGATGTTGACTGCACGAGGGAGCCAAATCGTGGAAATGAGGGTGGACGAAAGGGAAACAGCGGAAGGAGTCAATAGACGAGCGCGGGTTCGGTTTCGTGTAATCCTAAGTAATCCGGTCTTCTGGCTCCCCGTCCCACCAGACGCTGTAGATCCCGACAATGTCCCTCCACCCTCGACCTGACCGCTTTTGCTCATCAGGAGCTGCACTACGCACACAGACACACGCCCGCATCCCCTGCACCAGGGTCCGAAGGGTGGCAGGACAAGAAGAGGAATCAATATTGGCCCCCTGAGACGTTCGGGTAATCATTTGGATCTCGGCATTCTTAGTCATCCTTCCCTTCCTCACACAAATATATTAACATCACTTAAGTTGCGGCATCTTCTCACAACAAGACTTCTTTATCGTTCATCACTCATCTTTATTCCCCGTGATTCATAGCCTTTATATGCCCCCTAACCTCAACGCACACGATCACTATCTCGGTGACATTCACCCTCCAGACTAAACTTTTAGAGCTACAATGGTTCATATATCATGTTCGATGAGGTCAAGGGATCAATCATGAATACAGAAATATCATTCTCAAAACCAAGTGAAAATAATAGAGAAACAGAAGAGCCTTTTAATATCGTATATTTATGCTGGATCGAGGGGGAGCTCGGTCTCAAATTGAATGAATGATATTCAAAGATGATAACACGATGGTGTCGAGCCTGTATTGTACTTTCCGAGATACCTTTTTGAGATTCAAGATGTGATTTGCCATAACTCTCTGGGATCAATTTTTTCAAAGAATGTTTGTTTCGAAACTCGATCTGTTAAAAAGTAAAAAAAAGGAACCCATTGGATCAGCTGATGTTTGAATGGAGATTTGGCCCTCTCCTCTCGGTCCAACTCTATTTTCGATTCACAATAGTGATATTCCGTTATTTTTTCTCTTCAACCCGTGGACTCACTTCAACTCTTAGTGAAGAGTGAAAGATTGGTATATCTTTGGATTGGGAAGATTAGAAACTATTCGAATTTATTGAAAAGATAACAGACATACACTCCTAGTGAACGTTTTTGATATGGCCGTTTTGGAAATGTTATCCCCCGTTTTTCGAAGTTCGGAGATGACTGACCACCAAGCTTTGATGTACAACTATACCCTAATTGAAAACTGTACTCCAAGTAGCATTGAAATTTCGGTTCATGTTCATGGGGGGTTATTTTAGGTGGATTGGCGGATTTTCTCATTCGATAGTGGGTTTGTACCTATTTTGAAAATTAAATCACCAAATTAAAATAGGGGCAACATTTTCCTATTTTGTTCATATCAAGAGGTTCATTATTGAAAATAAGGCTGGATCTCAAGGTTTAGCCCAAAAGATCGGTAATTCGATATGAGAAACTCAACAACAGGCTTTTCGTTCCACCACTACAAAAATACACGCCGGATCCCCATTCTAGTAGGTAATTATGCCATAGGAGAATAAGGAACTCCAGTATAACTGACTAACAGCTAGATTCAAGACAGCCGTTACATCGTGGATCCTGAGCGAGTGTAGATATTACGCCTTGGAATTTGATAAAATCATGAAGCGAATATAAGCTTAGATTACTGGTGAAGCCACAAATGGTCCTAGAGGGGAAACAAGCATCATTATTCAACTGCACTTGTCCGGAAAATAGGCGACCCGCTAGGGGCCGTTGCGATATTTCAATAAGAAAAGGACTCGGGGGACGGTAGTCAGTCGGAGCTGACCGCTGGAAGGAAATCGCCTTATTTCTGGTTATTTTAGAAGGAGGGGATGAACTGGTGTGCGGTTGGTGGGGTTGCGATATTTTGTCTTTTATTCGTGTCACGGGCTCCGCGTTTAGGACGACTCAGTTGCGTCAAATGGGGAGACAAATTACCAGTGTGCGCCCGGACCAACCCCCGTCCCTTTGGCTGCTTTTATTTATCGCGGAGTTTTCTAACCCCCACTCCTCTTCCAACATTCAAGCGACTCGTAATCGTAACCCTCTGCAGCACATGCGATGAAACGATGAATTCAGAACTCTCAACTGATTTACCCAAACTACACGACTCATTATTTACATCGAAGACGGGGGACACGGCGGATGGGGTCTTTTGTGATGCCTTTCCATTAACTTTTATTCGCTTTTACATTCCACTTTTTTATTGTGATAAGCGGCGGAAGACAGCCAGCGGTATTATCGAGGGCCTCGTTGAAAAGTTTGCTCGGCAACCTCGTGTTTTCTCGACATCGCATGCTCTCCAATTGTAGGTAGTAGCTACCCGCTTCTTTTTCACGATACTCGGCCACTCAGCTATCGAGCAGTTCTCCTCGTGAGGAAACGTTGAAGCTCTCTAACTCATGGTTTCGCGAATTTCTTTGGAGTTATTCGAATGTCTATACTAAGAGATATTCAAATGTCAGAAACGGGAATGGGGGCTTATCAAATCATTTATGAGTCCACTAACACTCTCCACAACCTCAATGGGCCTCCATGGGGTCTGCCAAGATCACTTGCTTCACGCGGAGAGCCTTACTAGTGCCTTTCAGCAAAAGACCATTTAGATTGAGGTAGTTTAACTTACACTGCCTACTTCGATGAGCAGTTTGGTCTCTTAGCATGCATTACAGGGTCGTCTCTTTAGATGTACCTGGATTAGAAATCTTACTTGTTACCTGCAGCGAACACAATCAGTCCTATAGAATAGAATAACGGCATAGGAACTATCCAAAGGTAAATACATACAAAACGCTGCAAATTATCCCAAAACGGTTTATTGTTCTCTATATAGATCACATACCAGCAAAGATCATATTTTTTTATCATAGTAAGTAGGTACCTACCGAATTTATATCGCGAAGTTCACAATCCATATTTATTGTGTACAATGAGGAGTGCCTAGGCTGTAGGTCTTTTCATAACGTATCTCAGTAACTGAAGAAGCTAAAAGTAAACCAGAGACTCGTTTCGGGGGGAAAAAAAAAATCCATTCGGTCAGTTGATCTCTGAATGGGAATTTGGCCTCCTCCGAAAGATTTGCGATTCGCACTCGCACTTCGAACTTTTTCCCGTTCAACTCCTAAGTCCTTGTAGTCCAGGCAACTTACGCAAAAAAACGGCCAAAGGTAG
>JAEMON010000001.1:46256888-46270173 GCA_030264115.1 Lygus lineolaris | reverse complement strand
GAAATTTAATGCTCCACAAATTTTTCAAGAGAACATTTCTATCAGATCAATCATTATGACGGTAATCAACAAAGTTATCCGAAAAACGTGAGCTCAAAACCTGATGTTCAAAATTTGTACATTTTTGGATGCATATATCTCTGTAACGGTTCGGAATTTTGAAAAAACGTATATAATTAATGTTTTAGCGAATTTTATCAGCTTTCATTCACTATATCACATGGTACACCAAAAAATGCATCGTTTTCGAGATATTCATGAAAAACCTAAAAAAGGGACCTTTAGGGACCCCCCCCTCCTATAGCTCACACCCAACCCCCCAGGACTTTGAGTATGTTAATTAGGATACCCCTCCCTACGTCTGTGCCAATTTTCGTTTGGGTCCTATTTAATTCTACCTCAAAACGTAAGTTGCCTGGATTCAAACAGTTGATCCTACAGTGCTCCGTGAGATCTCGTTCGACATTAAAAATTGGAAACTTTTTAAAATTGACGGGAAAAAATATGCCTTCCTATTTGAAGTTTTCGAGATCGATAGATATCTATTGTTTATTGCCACAATTACATTTATCTTTATTTCCCCTATTTACCTCTTTTATTTTCGACCGACCTTATCCACATTCTAAACCAACGCAATTTCGGAAAAGGTAAAATCCAGAAAACACAAAAACAAGCATTTGTTTTTCTAATTAATATACCCAAAACTATTTTATATGTACACACAATAATTTTTTGCCACCCTATCGTGGTTTTTCCTGGGACTCTTTCCACTCTAGACCTTGGACCTTGGTGACAAACCGTTTATTGACACAATAAAAATATAATTATGTACCTAAGTTGAGAAATTGACTCAACTAACCTTCTACGTACATCGAATAAATGCAAAATTTGTATGCGATTTCTGATCTCATAATTCAAATAAATTATTCAGAGACCAGTTGTTGTTTACAACAATGAAAATACTCGTACACGATTACTTAGGTGAATCATCAATCTGAAAACAAACTGATTCAACGCTTGATTCTTTTAGATAATAGGTATGTATACCAAAACTAATTCTTTAATAAAGTAGGTAAAATGAATAGCCATACCAGTATTGTAATGTTGTATCAGACAGGCATTTATATATGTTTTGAATTTAGTAACTTTATCAATGAGTTTAATATGAGGAGAGACAATACCATTAAGAGGCTAGGGCCCAAATAAGAAAAGTGTACCTAGTTTGAAACGATATGAAAATCAATATTTTTTCTTGAAACACCAAACAACATGATTCGAATGAACACACACAACCGTCCACCTTATTTATCACCTCCCATGGCGTATTCCTCTCTAAATGGGAATTGAATACACATGGGTGTTAGTCAAAAGCTCCAGCGTATACAAAGCCGACCAGCACTGCCCTGATGTGTGTGCCTCGGACGATGTTTAACTTTGGTAGCAAGCCTCTTTATCCTTAGTTGTCTGTCAACTGACATCCTTTTGACTTGCGGCCAACTTAGAAAGTTCGAATAGCTTTCTACATATAGCGGGTATAATTACTGACCTAAAGGTATAAATTTATGTAACATTTTCCAAAAAGTCTAGTCCAGTTAAAGTTCCATGATATCGTAGGTAATAAATTAATATTCAACGAAGCCATTGTTCCTGAATCAGTTTATCTCATAACATATTGCTATCAGACCAGTAATTCACTCTTGCGATTGAGGTTTAAATGAGAGGGGGAACCTAATGTTGATTTTGGAGTACCAGTTAGGGTTGGCAACGATGTATCGATATATCACAAAAATCGATATTTATCTTCCGATACATCTATAACGAAAAATTGGGTCCGACATATTTGGATACATCGATATTTTTGGTCAGATATATCGACAAGCGCCTTTAAAGAAAGAAGATCTTTGAACAATTTTCTTTGGCCAATATACTCATGCTATCGATATGTTGTTTGCGATATATCGGAAGAACGATTTATCGATATGTTGAAAATTGTTGCCATCCCTAGTACCAGTATCTTGGTACCAAAATGTGAAGTTCAGATGCATGGACGACAATCATGACAAATTTTCAATTTTATAGAAATCGATGTTTCGTTCGTGTACGTTGTCTATTCACCCAAGACTTAGTTATTTAGTTTTGCAAGATATGTTTTAGAAAATTCACATATCTATCATGCCAATATATATAGATCCCGAGGTCGCCCACTTCCCATTTCATCAAAACGATTCTGATGAAATACTTAAATCACCGGTATGAGAAACACAAAGGCGGGCAGCGCAAACGCTGATTCAGATAACTCGAGATGGGATTGCCTTATCTCGTTGAGGGGTCCTCAGTTTTGGGCAGCTTTGCAAAGTGAGGGACGCCGCTGGAAATTGCTTAATGGAACGTATTGAGTTCCTAATAGGAAGAGGGTCCTTGGATTCCGTATGTCAAAATAGTTCTCTCCTCAACCGAAATCCCTGCCCTGCAATACTATGGGCACTACTGTGATGACTTCTGGAACCATGCGTTCAAATGTCAGGGGGTTGGAATAATAATAATAATTTGGTGTATATGTGAGGTGCTGTGAACACAATTTAGAAACCAAATTTATAACTTGAGATGTATGTCACTTCATTGTATTTAAAAATTACAATACTTGATATAGCAAGATAACATAACACAACACTAACACTAATAACACATTGTGATTTAACAATGGTTGCGACTCTATGCAGAGGTAAACAAAACCATTCAAAGAATGTAATAACTTCTCTCTGTTTTCTCTATTTAATGAAATGAATTTCTTGTAGTTATCATTAAACATCACCAATACAATCTAATACAATTATGAATTGTATATAAATATTATTAATTGTTATTGCTACCTCACTACCGAAGGAAGGAATGCCTTATATTTATACAAGAAATCGAGGCAATATTGACCTCATAATAATTTCCACTTGCTGTTTGCACACATTCGAAAATTTAAGGAGGCACTGAAGATTTCAAGACCTCGTAAACACTACAAAATTGTCAAACTCATAATATGCAAATCAGTTTTTATCAAAGTGCCCTTTTATCAAAGTTTTTATCAAAACCTGCACTGTTTGAACTTATCTTCTAAATCCTGTCGCTATCACTGGCTCCTGCAGTGTCATTTCTGTTGCTGAGCTGTAATAATATATAGGTACAACGCGTAACACCATAAGGGAATCCAAAGGATTCATTACCTATTACTTCGATTTTCCTGTGTGGCCGTAATTATCCATACCAAATTTGTATATAATATGGTCTATACCATATAGTATATATGTATGGTATATAACGTAGGTACAAAGATTATGGGCCTTTGTAGCCTCCTAGTATGAAATAATCATGATTATCCCCCAACGCATCCACTTATTTATTGCAGTGTTCACTGAAAACCATGGTTCGGTAAACATCCTAAAGCATCCTTTATCCACTACCCCGTAATCGATGTTGACTGGTGATTGTGTCGATTCGCTGGAACATAACCCGTGAATAACTGTGCAAACGAAAAGGACTGTGACAACTGGTTGGAGGACGGTCAACATTTCCTCAAAACTGGCGACCAACTGTCCGTGACTCCCCTTCTCTTTCTGCACTAGATGTGTTCATAAAGTCGGGGGGGTCCGATAAAATCCAGAAGCAGTATCCTCGAAACCGATCAGGCATTCAATGGTCGGTTCTGCCCCCGTTCGGCCACCGATCAGAAAGCGGCTCCCCGGGGAGACTAAGAGACGGGGCCCGAAAATAAATTATCGATACGAATGATTGATAGGGAAGTGAGTAATTGGCAACAGAATATGTTGCAGGGGTCGGGAGGGGCGTTTAGCTCCCGGCCTCTGACATATTGTGGCCGATAAGGAGTTGATAGTGGGCAGTTATTGGGTTTATATCCGCCCTTCGGCCTCTTATCTCGGTTTCGCCTGTGCCTTCCATGGCTCTTCCGGGGAAACAGAAGTGGTCACTTCTTCCTTTGCCTTATCAGCCCCGCAATGCGACTCTTCAGCCTCAAAACGGATTCCCTCCTTGGACACGGTGATTTGTCTGGCGGCCTACCCCTCTCGATGTATGCTTCGTTCGGTGGTAAAAACATCCAATTTTGATTGTGTTATGTGTGAAGTACCTACTATACCTACGTATAAATTCAAAATATCGTATAAGGATATTATGGAACTATGCAGATGAGCTCGCCTCCATGGCTCAAGCACATGCTGACCATCTCGAGGGCAGGCAGTTCGTGGATGGTAGATGGTAGACAACATAAGTAAGTAAACTTGCTCTCCCGCACTTCAAGAAAATATTGCTACCCAGCAATAATAATATTGATCCAAAAAATAAGTTGTATGAAATAAAGTCTGCGCAGAGAGTATACTGGAGTAATTTTGTGGCAGTTTTTCTTGGCCCAATAATTCGTTTAGCGGTTTAAACGGGATTCTACATTATTTGCTGTTCACATTTTAGCAGCGGTTGTGACGACAGTACGACTGTCTTGACAGTGAATGGTGATGCAGTCGGCACTAAAATTCAAGAGTAGATCCTCTCTTATAGTTGGATATCCTCTCTCATAGAGTTGATATCTCTCCGATTTCTGAAGTAATAAATATGTTGAATATTTCCAAAAATAAAAAGTGTCCATTGTGTTCAGCAGTTATTCATATCAGGTTTTTGGAGATGAGGAATCAGTTTTATATTATAGGTTCATATTGAAAATAAACATATCTCGCCGATTATCCTCATGCAAAGTCGGGGAAGAAATCCTGGAGTCAATCATTGGAATTTGGCTATTTTGGTTAGTTACTCTCCTCCCGAAAGAAACATTAATCCCGTGAACCGTGAGGATGATGGTTACAACAATCTTGGAAGTGGCAATTGAAATACTGTCCTTTTCAACATTCAAGTGGGAGGGTAAGTATGAAATTTTCCTGTGACTGGATGACGTTACGCCAGACAGTACAGAGAGTGACAGTGTTGCGTTACCTGTGACGCTGAATGATGTGCATATGAGTTTAACATGCCTATACTTATTCCATTTTGATCATTTCACAGTTTTCTCGTAGGTAGGTATATTACCGACTTAGTTGAAATTTGATTCAGGTGGTTGGAAGATATCGATTCCAAACAGACCAACTATGGGATATATATTAGTAAGGATGATGATTCCAGTGGCCCTGAAAGGTCACACACAGTTCATGGGAGTTGTGCCACCGCAGTGCCTGACGATCAACATTGGCGACTGGAGGTGTGCGCGACAAACGTGATAGAGGTGGGACCCCACCCGAAGACGGGAAGAATTCCCTGGCGACGCCAGTCCCATCCTGGGGAGCCCTAGAAGAGCAGAACCTGTAGAAATGTTAATAGTCTCCAACACAATAAATAGGTAATTATTTGCCATCGGGGAAAGTGGGAAAAAAGGCCGTATCATAAATACAGCAATTACCTGCCTCTGAAAAGAAGGGTGAAATAAAAAAGTAACAGTTGAACTTCTCTGAGAGTGATTGAGAGCCACTGGGAGGTTTGCCCATTGTTTCCGAGGTGTCGATTAATTACGGCTCCCCAAGCTTCAAGGGGGACTTCACATAATTCCAATCCCTTCTTTATGTTTCGCCGCTTCTTTCCCACTATATTCAAATAAATTGCCGCTGCAGCGCCTCACGCGGTTTCCTCCACACCGACGGGTATATTATCCCTTCCCACAATGGTTTAATTAGCAGGGCGGCATCGTTTCGATTGCTCACTTCACCTTTACAGTTTGAATTCAGGAGCCACCCGATCTTGTGCATCGGCATGTGACCTTCACTATTTTTTTATTTTATTACATTCGGATTGCGATCCATACGTGGGTGGTGATGATTCAACATATTACAAGGTTATTCTTTTCTCCTCCCTATTTGTAAATTATAAATGTAAAAATCCTTCTAATTATCCCACATGGTTCATTATTGGTGAATTTTCAACGATTTTTTTTTTTTTTTTTCATTCACATAACCCTTTGACGTGGACAACTATTCTTGTTCTGTAGTCGATGGGAAGCACCAAAAATGTAGTGTCGTTCACCACCATATTTCATTTTTTGAACAAGTACTAATCCGAAAGTACCTGCCTACCAACAGTTTACAAGCACGAACAGTTCCGCAGGTGAATGAAACTCAACAACTTGATGAAAATGGGAATACGACCCCTTAAAATCAGCTGATATTTTAATGGGGATTCGACCTTCTCTCGCAACTCAAAAGTAGTTTTGGATTCACAATCGTGTTTTCGTTCTTTTTCACGTTCAAAGGGAGCGAACAGTTGGTCGTACATTGCTCCGGACGGTCTCATCCCATCCCAAAAACGTTATATAAAGTCTATTTTTTAAATCGTAACAAGAAGCATACAGTTTAAAAATCCCATCTTCTACTTTTCACCCCTGGTGACTGACAGTATCGCCGAGTTTCGGTGCACCGTCTGACACCAAATGAGACATGCATTTCGTTTATTTTGGTTCAGCACTTTAAAAAAACGCGGTGGACTGACGGATTTTTCAAAATTTCGGTGCGGGATTGTACGTAAAATTTTTAAAATTATAAGAGCTGATTATCAATCAATTTATTCATATTCAATTCCGATGGTTCATTATTGGGAATGATAAACCTTTTTTTTATGTCACGAAGTGTCTGCTAACTGCATTCCTATAATCTTATTTGTGTCCACTGGAACTGCTAACGATAAGCGCGATTGGGAATTATTCTCAATTTTTTTCGCCGGTCTAGCTTGTTTAAGTTATCGATAGAACTATTTTCCCACAACCCCTCATTTATGAGATAGAGCGACAATCTCAAGCATCAGAGGTTGCACATTTTTAAAGACACTATCGTATAGTCGGACAGAATTGTGTTTTTACTTTCATCGGCCCAACCGTACAATGCAAAGATGAGGTGTTTCCTTGGGGGCCGATTCCCGACTACTTTGATTGCTAATAGATTGGTGAAAGGTAAAGTACTATATTAAATCGGTCAAAATCTAATTTTCATCTTTAAGAGGGATCTGATTAGTTAAATTAAGTCCAATTACTCGATCACCACCCACTAAATTTTATTGCTCTGGCCAGTTTAATAAAACCTCGTCACGGCCTATTGACAAATACATTAAAAGTCAGGATTCCTCATTCTAGGATTGGTTTTAATATGTGTATAAATAATTGCCAGCAAGAAAATCAGCTTAATTTACAGGTAAATAATAGGCTGGCAAGTAGCTATGTCATTATATATAAACATATCCATTTTATCGATTTGATACGTAGTTCCTTCTTTCACGGGTCTTAACATCCAGCATGCTTTCAAAGGTACTGATCACAAATTTGTGGTTTTCCAATTAAAAATGTCATCAAAAAACTCCTAATGAAAACTCCTGTCTCTTTACACAGTTGTGGAGACTGTATGTTCAAGGTGACATGTTAAGGGGGGACCGGACACTAAATGAAATGCCCTAAAAAATGCCTAAATTTCTTTTTTTCGGTATCTTTTCATTGAATCTTAACTACACATAAGTGAAATACGGGTACAGGTTTTGAAATGTAACTAATCAATAATTAATATTATTGATGCAACAGCTACTATAGGGTAGATACCTATTTTATTTATTTCAACGGCATGGTTTAAATTCGAATTCAAATTGTTTGGAAATCAGTTATATTCAGTTGAGAGTATTACAAGAGCCATTACGCGCGAAGGAAATTAACTCTGAATTGACATATTATTAGTGGGCTGGATAGGATATGAGGTCCAATGGTAAACAACCACGTCCTTTGCCAAGCCTATTTTAATTATGAAATGATAACCGATCGGAATACTGAATGTATGAATAAATAAAGCCAAGAACAACTTCATAATTTCGTTCATGATCATGTTGTTAATGATACAATTATAATTCGATTTCGAAAGCTCGGCTAAGGAAGTTTTATTTTCCGTCAGACCTCATTCCCGTTCTAGTCGACTATTGTTGTGAAATTGGCTCCACACATCCATTGCCATATCAGTCTGGCTAATTGAGATGTTCGAAAGCCAAACCAAATCCAAAAGCCATCTGTGCTCCAAATCGACCGACACATACGTAACTGTCAAACGCAGTAAAGCCACAAGTTCTCTCGCGGTAATTGCATCGACTCACAATTACTTGACCACTCCCTATTATCTCAGCCCTCTCCCCTACCTGGTTGACTAGGAGCCCGTTTTTCAAAATATCAATTAAGTTTTACGAGAATAGTCACCTCCTCGTAAAAGGTTTTTAATAGGTACTCGTTCTTTCAAAATAAATTTATAAGCCGGTTCCCTTATTTTGAACGTCAGGGAAATAGGATGTAAATTTATGTTAAATTGAGTGCAAAAAATTCCCATTCATGCACCATGAGTTGATGAGCGAATTTTGAAAGAATCATTTTAACCGATTTGGTGGGTGATTCTTAGAGGAAATTTCACACTGATTCCAAATATACCATATTTTTCTATGGAGATGGTAATTTGCACAGAAAACCTCAAAAACGCGTTTTTTAAGCGATTTTTGACTCTAAATTTTCAACATTTGAACCCTTGGAGTACTCCACAAATTCTGGCCAGCGAACTTAACCTTTCATTTGATATTATTGACATTTTGAAATTTTTTCAGATTTTTAGCTCGATTCCTCGGCCAGATATCGTCTGGAATGACACATATATAAATATATATATTGTCTTTTATGTGTTTTAGTGTGTTTGTGTGTGTGTGTGTTACCTTTTATTCGTTTATATCTATCTATATCTATAATAATATATCTAATCTATAATATATATATAAGAATAATTATGTAATGGTATAATTATGGAACCTTGGATACCTAAGTTTCCAACTCTACCTTAACCTGTTCAAAAGCAAATGCAACATAAAACTAATTTTTAGGAATATCGACCGCCACTTCGCAAACCTACGAGAAGATTTATTCCACTCTAAAATGATTAAATCTTACTATACCACATACCTAGAACCAAAGCAGTAATTTGGGATAAGCACGCAAATATCACCAGAACGATAAATACTAAAAGAACCACTAAAAAAATGAATAGTCGCCGAGCCAAGAACGCACCGCACACTAGCATTGCTGAACGGTGACGCCCACAATTAAAAAACAAGTACCTAACTGTGAGCTACTAAACTGCTTCGATTTTTATACTTACTTATTGTGATATTATACTATGTGGTGTATTATGTTCTTGTGACAATAAAATCATTCATTCATTCACGTAGCTGCCTAATCATGAAAAAACATGAAAATGCACGTTTTGACCATTGGAACTGCTAAAAATTCTGTTGTATGAATGATAAGTTGAATACTTCCAAATTCTGCGTCGAAGGAGGTCAAAACCGTAGTCATGATTTTTGGTGATTCTCAAAAGTTCCTAGTATTTAAGAATTTTTCATAAACTTCCATAAAACTGAAAAATAATCTTTGAAACATTACTACAGTGTTGACGAGCAAGCGTTGGTCTCAATCGACGCACAATATGATATCTACAAATTTTCTTCTACACAAAACAAGTTCGGGAGATTACAATAGTCAAAAAAGCGAATTATCCAGGTTTTCCTGTGATTATTTAACAGGTGATTAGCTATTTTGGATACGCATTTTGTACTACTATGCGCCATCCGGGTCATTTCTTCAAAACTTCTGGGTTGACGGTCGAAATTCGGCATGTAGGTCCAACTTTGAGCTCTGGTGTTGCTCCCGAACCTGGCGAAACTTACAGTCTCGTCTTGAAAATAGAGGATGGGGTTTTCAAAACGCTCCAGCTTCAACACTTTCTATAGAAATTTATAGTGTTTTCATAGGGCTTCAGATGAATTGCAATATTAAGATCGAATGAGATCACTGGGAGCACTCTAGCAAAAAATACCAGAAGCACGGTTTTGAAACGCAAATCGATATTTAGTTACGAAAGTGGGACACATTGACATTTGAATATTGTCAGATGTTTTTACACGATCGCGTTTTCGTTTTCTCAAGTCGAGTTTCAAACTCCTCCGGAAGTGTTCATGTTCATGTATTAAAGGTTATCAGGTATTAGCTAAGTATAGGTACTTTGAGACTAAGCCAGACTTTTTTCCATGCTCGATTCCAATGGTCCATTATTGCAAATAATGAAGAATAAACATCCTCAGTTTGCTGTCCGATTCAATGTTGCCTTGATTAGTTTCAATGTCTTCAGGCATGGAATATGAAAAAATGGGCTTCTTGATCGATCACTAAAGTCATACCTTATTGCTAGAACTGGCGAAACACCAAAAAATCATAAGGTATTGTGCCAAATTACAGGCTTTTCTTCACAGATTTCAATGATAAATAGTCGACAAATATCCATTCGTCAGTTCTCGATCCAAGGTTCGCGAAACCAAATTTTTTCCAAAGTATGCACCGGGCTGGATTGGATTTACCTGGGAAGGCCGGTCAGGAAGCAAGGTGCGCTTCAGGGTGATATGATGTATGGCTCTCCTCCTGCCCATTGTATCTTCATCCACCCGTGGTATGCGATTACTAAACTCCTCGACCTTATCTGACCTATAAAGTACGTCCAAGGCTGCTATCCTATAAAGTATGGGGAACTGCTCTTAGCAACCTGTAATTAAACTGAAGGCACTCTCCTCCGTCTCAACCTCGTTAATATATCACGCAGACTCGTTAACATGAAATTAATTTGATTAACGGAAGGCAGGTGAGACGTAACAATATTATTCAGAGCGGAGCTCGAAGAAGTTCTGGAAAAAAGTATCATCTCGATCCTCCTGCTGGATATTTACTTTGGGGCATGATTCGACACCTGTTTGTGAGGGTGCTTCAGTTCCCCACATCCACTGGAGTAGCTTCAGATCGACCAGCTTCATAGCTTCCTACTTTAAGGGCAATGCAAGTCTCAAATGCCATACGGTATCATGAATGAAAACAATAGTCACCCACAACAATAATCCACTTTATAGACTTTAAAAGTAATTCCAAAAGTAAAACTTTATTTTAAATTAAGAATATACAATAGTAAAAAACTATGTAGAAGACGAAATAAATATAGAAAATTTCTTACTCACTTATAGAGTGGAAATATAGTAACAAGTAAAAAACGTCTGCCAAGTTGGGTGTGGCACATAGCTCCCTCGTATCCATAACATGATTGTATATATCATATATATTTAAAAAAATCATCAAAGGGATTATTAGTACCTGCATAATCCCTGAAAATTCCATCAAAATCGGAAGAAAATTGTCGAAGTTATGAAAGCTTCACGTTTGCGCATGCGCAGTGGCTACCGTTGGGCGGCTGGTAATGAATTTCATTGGGGACCATCTGGGGGCTAACCCGCGTAATCCCTGAAAATTTCACCAAATCGGATGAAGAGTGTTAAGGTTATACGTGTTTCAAGGATTTCAAGTTTTGCGCATGCGCAGTCGATACCGCTGATCCGATCTTGATGAAACTCGTAGGGTACCATCGAACCTTCAATCTTCAACTACCCTCCAAATTTGAGCCGAATCGGACCATTAGGTCGCGAGAAATTGATGTTTCGAGGATTTCACGTTTACGCATGCGCAGAGGCTACCATTGGTCGGTTGGTGATGAATTTCATAGGGGACCATCTAGGGCCTAACCTGCGTAATCCCCGAAAGTTTCATCAAAATTGGATGGAAATTGTGGAAGTTATGCGTGTGGCAAGGATTCCCGGACATACAGACAGACAGTCACGAAACCAAAATAGTTCAGGAAGGTCTAAAACGTAAAACGCGAGTTGAAATTTTGATTTTGGAGATAAAAAATGTTCAAATCCCAAAAGTGAAAACAATGCTTCCGCTACCTTGGTAGACTCAGATGCAATACCTAAATCACTCGCGATGATGTTGTCGAAAACCCATTTCAAATTGGAAAAAAATGACAATGCAGGGCTTTATACTACTTTCCGAAGCTCGAAAACGTTTTATGGAGTGGTTTGGTCTTTCTAACTATTTTCAATACATTAATTCTAATCATTGTGCGACCAAACGTTCGTTCCCAATCAAGGCTTTCGTATTGATCGGAAAGAGAACGTGAATAATGTTTTTGAATCACCCATCGAGTGACGGAAGTCAATCTAATAGTCATTCGAATATCAGCTTTCTCTTAGCAATCTTACTTGTATTTCAATTGTTATCAAGTCGATCTCCATACTCCTCCGAACCATCCATGCCGCTCACGATTGAAAGCCACTACTTAGAAGGTACCTATAATTAGTCAGATAAGCATATTATTTAATTATTCAGTTGACTAATGGTGCAGATTTTGTTATGATCTTCCCCACGACTTCCATTTCGTTCTGCAGCCTTCAGAAGCTCACAGTTTTCGGATTCAAATTTGATCTTTTAAAGATTTTATTTTTGTTTGAAAAATTAATTTTTCTAGAAAGTGTTCCTTTTTGCATGTTTTGGGTATAACCCCCAAGATGCAATCGGATTTTCAATAATTTATTGTATCCATTTCCACGGCTCAGAACCAGCATGACATAACTCAATATCCCTAACTTTTCGGGAGAGGGAAAAAACTGATTCCCTGAAATTTAACACTTAATTAACGTAATTGACAATTATTTCACACACACGCGCGCGTGTGTGTGTGTGATTCCAGACGTTTTATGACCGAGAAATCGAGCAAGAAATCTTTTAAAATTAAAAAAAAAACAAAATTTAGAAAGCTATTGCAACGGCTTCAAAATTAAAATAATGCAAATTTTTGAAAAGTTTCTTTATGGAAATACGTTTTAGACCATTCTCAAACGATTCCTGAAATTTAACACTTTATCATATGTATATATTTATATATGTGTCACTCCAGACAATATCTGACCGAGGAATCGAGCTAAAAATCCGAAAAAAAATTCAAAATGTCAATAATATCAAAAGAAAGGTTAAGTTCGCTGTCCAGAATTTGTGGAGTACTCCAAGGGTTCAAATTTTGAAAATTTAGAGTCAAAAATCGCTGAAAAACGCGGTTTTTGATGTTTTTTGTTTGAATTACAATCTTAAACATAGGAACATATGGTATATTCTGAATCAGCGTGAAATTTCCTCTAAGAATCACCCACCAAATTGGTTAAAATTATTCTTTGAAAATTCGCTCATCAACTCATGGTGCATGAATGGGATTTTTTTAATTTTTTTTCTGGTCTAACTGATGATCCTGAGTTATACCAGACACAAATTTAAAAAGTTCATGCAGCATGAGTTGGTGAGCGAATTTTCTAAGAA
>JAEMON010000001.1:46224193-46237673 GCA_030264115.1 Lygus lineolaris | reverse complement strand
TTTAGTTTCAAATATCGCTAAAAAACGTGTTTGTTGAGGTTTCTGGTGTGAGATACCATCCTAAACATAACATACGGAATCAGCGTGAAATTTCCTATAAGAATCACCCACAAAATCGGTTAAAACTATTCTTTGAAAATTCGCTCACCAACTCATGCTGCGTGAATGGAACTTTGTTTCAGATGGACTCTACATTAAATTTCCCTGCAAACGGAAATGGTTTTTTTTCTTTTAAAACGCTTCAAGAATGAGCGTTTTTGTGAGCAAAACTGGAAAGGTGAGATTTTGCGATGGAGGAATTCAATTTCCACGTTTGAACAGACATGATTTTCGGGTATTTTCATAAGCTTAATCACGTGGTGGAGTCAGTTTTTCAATCTGCACAATCTTACTCCGAAATCTATGGTATTTTGAACCATTCCTGTATCTGTCGGTTTTCATCGTAAGATGGCGTCTATTGAAAAACTGACTTCACTATGTGATTCAGCGTTAATATCCTGAAAATCATGTTTCATACAATTAGGTGTGTGCTGGTTGAATACATTTGCGAATCACACTTGTTCGCTTCTTCCGCTCGTCCTAGGCATGTTTTTAGAAATCAAAAAAACTATGTTGAGGGGTAAGTTTGTTGATAAATGCATGCACTTAGAATCCGAATCTGCAATGAAAAGAGGGGATTCGCAAACAAAAACCACATTTTCACGCATTGCGCACGTTCACAAGAAATTATTTTTCAGTTCCTTGTTGGAAAACGCTAGGTATAATGGGATATCATACGTTTTTTTTCAAAATTGGCCTTGGTCACCTAGTTGGGTGAGCAGTATAGGTTCCTGAATGTTGTAACTGATGTATAAAAGCAGATACTGAATTTTCACCGAAATTGGTAGAATAGTTTCAGAGCTATGCCTATGGCAACCAAGCAATAGTCTTGAAGTAAATCCCCAAACTACTCTCCGACTTTGAACAAAATCGGTCCATTAGGAACTCTGGAACCGGTGTTTCAGGGAATTCACTTTTGCGCTTTCGCATATTCCACTAGTGATCCGAAGGCTATAAAATTCGTAGGAGACTGTCTATGGTATATCCCGCACAATCCCAATTTCGTTCACCCATGCTCGCTCACTCAAAATTGACAACCCTCACGCCATCGGTGGTGAAGTGGGCGTCACGGGTTTGGGCCCGCAGCGTGTGAAAGGCCTCTGAAAACGCCATGACTTTGGAAACTATTACCAGCTGCACCTCGATCATCTGAAGAGGCTATTTCTCAACTCAGGGAATCTAGTATTATGTGGAACGACGAGAAGTTTGGTTTTTTGACCCCTTGCGACATACGATCAGAACTCAAAACACGTACTAGCTGAGTGTACATTTCCCTCTTTTCCCAAGTTTTTCACACAGATTTATACCGTCCATGTTTACTTGTGTCTGCTGAACAAGAAACTGGCGATTGATTTGGTCATTCATTTATCAAATATATTTTGACGACGAACTATTCGTTTTGCGATCTCAGTTCGTATTGTACGAGTTCAAACCCATCACGGCCGAATTAGGGGAATTATACACCTGAAACTGATTACTTTCTCATTTTCTTGACGGGCCCAAACCCATTACGTTGCCAGAAAATGTTGGTCCCAAACCCATTGCGTGTTGAGCCCAAATCCATTGCGATTTCGTCCCCACAGGCCCAAGCCCAAACCCAAGCCGCCTGGTGAGGCGGTCCTACGAGTGGATAGTGTCAGAGACTTGGAAGTCTTGATTGACTCCGGCTTTTCTTACACTGACCGCGAATCGTTTCGAAGGCTCTCGGCTTCCTTTAAAAAACCACACAACTTTTCAAAACTGTAACCCTCCAGCTGAAGGGTCCTGCTCCTACTGCGGATCCTTTACTGCTCGTTGGTGAAGTGAGAAGTCATCTGGAGTTTGGGTCTCCTTTCTTGAATCCAGCTTAGTCGACGTACAACCTCTTGAAGGAGGAAACCTCTGGAGCGCTCTCTTCAGCAGTCCTCCACAGGACGTTATACACTTAAGTTCAATCTGAATACTCTATTATATTTTCCCCATACCCCAAGTGGTTCAAACACTGAAAATAGGTATTGTTACGCAATTCCAAACTCCCCTAGTATTCTTACCCCTATTTATAGGATAACATACGTCAAAGCATTACCTATTTCTGTGTTTTACTTAACAATTCCTTCCTCCCTCGCCAAAGGCTCAGTAGGTAGGAATTAGAGCAGACTCAGTAGGCAGTAGGAATTGTGACCCCTGTGGGTATAACATTCTAAGTACCTACATAAAATTTCGGTGAAATATCGAATCTCTACCAGTGAATACCAGTGGGTCATCACCTTACACATTGGATAGGTACTAGCAACAAGTCCAACACAAATTCCTCAAGCTGGCATTTTATCAATGTAATGCCGTGGACGATTGTTTGAGGGAGCCATGAGGAGGGATTAACACTTCAGAGCAAAGGAGACAACATTTTTTTTTTTTTTTTTACTGTTTGCACAAATACATATAATCTATCTCCCCCCTTTATAAATATGTATTCCCTATATTATTATAGCATTGTATGCACAAGGTTGTAGGGTAACAGGGTGACAAAAATGTACTGGACCAGCATTTTGATTTCCTTAAGTTATGAAGCGAAAAAACCCGGATTAACGGAAATCTTTTTGGATTTTTCATGAGAATAAGAATATGACAATCTACTTTTGTCCTATGAGAACCCCTATTTTTATAATAGATTTGGATTCCTCGTGAAATCTCACAACATACACCTATTACCTATAAGACTTTTCTGTGCGAAAATTAGTGGGTACTCATAATTTTTGCTCTTAAAACTGATATCCGGAACATGTGCTCTACCCTCTCATAATGGCACATGATATTACGGTATTTTTTTTAACGCTAAATCACGTGGTGAAGTCAAATCATGCACTTTTGGATCGTCAGATCAAAATTATACAATTTTCATTAGTTTATACTTAAAAAACATTTGGGTCACACTTCGAACAACTTTTTTGAAGGAACAGCAAATAGGTATACGAAGAAGAGTGAATCCTCTCTCAGTCGACTTGAGAAATGAGATTCCTTTTCTCCAAGGTTGAAGAAGTCGTATTATTTTTCTATTAAAACATTTCTCCTGTTCTCCAAAATACACCGATTAATCCCAGAACATGTATTTTTTTAAATTTGAATGAAGGGCGCAGGGGAATAACGACCTCAGTCCACTACAGTTGATTTTGAGAAAAATCAAATTCAATGTTTCCCTACTCGTAACATGGTTCAGGTACTTGAAAAAACACCAAAAAATCATTATTAAAATCTTAAACATGTTTATTAACAGACTGTACGGTTGACTTGTTGGTTAGTGTATGTTATAGTACTCTCAACGTGCTACTAGATGACACCTCGAGCTCATTTTCAGGGAAAAGTGGACTGAATTCGTTTTTCCCCAGCACCCTTCAAATAAGTACCTGGCTTTTTTTGTAGTATAAACGTATGAAAGTACTCTTCATTAGTAGTACTAATGTGCCACTAAGAGACGTATGGTAGGGTAGAGAACATATTCAGGATAGCAGTTAGACGCCCAAAAAAGGATGATCACGTACGAATTGGAACACAGAAAAAATCATATAGGGGGGGTCTGTTGTTAAATTTCATGA
The DNA here is from genome assembly GCA_030264115.1 of Lygus lineolaris. NCBI lineage: Eukaryota > Metazoa > Arthropoda > Insecta > Hemiptera > Miridae > Lygus > Lygus lineolaris. The sequence continues at coordinate 46,234,005 of JAEMON010000001.1, read as the reverse complement.
GGAATCAAATCTACGTCAAAAAATGGGAGTTCTTACATGACAAAAGTAGATTCTTGCGCAGGGCGCACATTCTACGGGGAAACCCTAAAGAATGGAACCAATCCGGTAAATTTTCTTCATGTTCAAGAAAAATAAAATGCTGGAAATTGAAAGACTTGAATTAAGTAGTTACCAAGAAATTATTCCCCCAAAGGCAGCACTGGAATTTTACCAATTTACATTTTATTCAATATTGGGTTATAGACCAATTTCTCATGAGTTCATTGGACCTACCCTGAAGCATAACAGGAGCAGTTGCTTAACGAGACATCACCCTTCAAATGCGGCCCGAGAGCAAATAGGTGGGTACCTACTCCACTTCTTCAGACGACAGATGCCACGAAGGGATCATTCCGAAGGGTGTAGGATTCATTGCCTTCTCTGCCATCTAGCGTCAGATGGCTGAACTCTTCGCGGAACATCATGTTACTACCCAGCTCTCTCCCGCCTGATTCTAAACTGTTTTGCTTGCCTCACTTCTCCCAAATAGAAAATAAAAGACCTCATCACACATGCATTAGGTACACCTCTTTATGATCCGTGCCTATAGATTGATGGGGCGTAGAAAGCTTACTTTCAACAAGTGAACGTTAGTAATATAAAATTCAGGCGTAAGTATCATTGTTCGTCTATCTAAAAATACATTTACAGGTATTAGGTAGGTATGCTAAGCAGGTACTAACTAATCCAGGGAATGGGGCTGAGCTCTATACTGGAGGAACTATTTAAACGTGAGATCAAATCCAGCATTCTCCGCAGATTTTCAGATAATTCTGAGAATACCAGAAAAAGTGATGAAGAACGTCATTTCCAGCCTTTGTCAACGTTTTTTCCAAAATTAATCTAAAGATTTTGATGTAATTAGTAGGTACGAGTTACTCTTTTTATGGGTGATGATGAAAACGAAATATAAATGCAATGTAATTGACAGAAGCATAATTTGCCAACATGGTACCATCTTAAAATAAAAATTGACAATTTAGTAAGTGAGTACACTGATCTTGTATAAATGAAACATAAAATTAATCTTTCGATAGTTGCAAGTTATTCTTTCACTTTTTTTTTTTTTTTTTAATCTTTTCTTGCGATAGGTTAATACATTGTTGTTATCACTGCGAAAAATGGGTACTTAATTTTTATTTAATTGGTTATTACAGTAATTTGATATAAATATATTTTTACTCCCTTTAATTCGAAAACCAATTTCATTTCAACATGTCTCCAAGATTGATTTACCTAATATTTGTTTAATGCATAATACTCATTTGTTACGTTCCAACAGTAGCCACTATTGACAGTTGACAGATGCGATGGTTCCCTCTTTGTTGTCACTTTTTCTACTACCCACTATTCGGACATCTCAAATCACCTTCCCCCCGTTTGACCAGTTAGTTCATTTCCAGCGCTCAAAGCCAATGTTACACTGCTAGGCAGGATCATTTTTCTTTTGCGTTTCCTCCTGGATTTGTGCTGGCTTCAGGCAGTTGGTTTAGCAGGATCGACTCCTGAAATTATAAGTCCGTGTGAGATTATACATTGAAGTATCACTCATACTTCGTAGGTACTACAAGTACCTATTCAAAATTGAATACACGGAAAATGCCGGATTTATTATTCTATTCAGGTTGCTGCTGATTTCAACTGAAATTTTTACTGTTTTCGAGTGATTTGACCTCAATGTTTCTTCATAAAGGTAGTTTGTAAGTAGCATTTCAGTTTCATTAGTGAATAGGTATCGTTGATTTCAATTTCAGAAAAACTCTATTTCCTTACTAACCCAGAACGTTGTACCTATTTTTCTGTTTCAGTTTCTTTCTGAGCTGAGAAATTGTATCTCGTTACATGGAAATTTGAAATCTTCACCAATTGTTCTTGTTTTATTGGGAACCATTTGAATTCTTGAACTATTTCCCCATTTGAAATTTGAAACTTTTCTTCCACTCTCGTTTCTGCTTGTTCTCTAAATTCTGTCCTTTTTAGGGGAAACGTTCAAATTTGAATCTCATAATACTAGTGATCAGCGAAGGGGTTTTCTTAAGTGAACAAATATGGTGGTTGGAATCACGTGTCACCACTCTATTTCTTCCGCTTTGAATGAATTGTGATGTTATTTTTGTGATGGTTTTGTGATCAAAGGTTCTGTAATTTTTAAATTAGTGAAAGATTATTACTATACTTGTTTAAAGTGAGGAAAGTATAATATTTCGTATATTGTATAATATATTCGATAGGTGCCTACATTCCATTTGAGGTTACCATAGTTAGGTAACAATAATTGTTTATTAACCCATTTCTACCGCACCGGCATTACTCATTTCTCTGACCGGTATCACCCCCTGATGGGGGGGGGGGGGGGGGGGGGGACACACACCTATCAAAGCAGTTTTTCAGGTTTTCAATCAATACCTCTTATAATAATGTCTAATAAGGAAAAACAAAGATTGATTATCAAAATTAGATAATATTGGAAGCAAACTACTTTGGAAGCATTATTACATGACCCAGCAGACGGCGGCATCTCAGTGTGGGGATAGTCACCGATAGAGAGGGAATGCAAAGCCCTCCTGAGGAGCATGGAAATAGGGACTTGGGACACCAGGTGGGAAGCCTAGCAATGAGCGCACAGCACTCCTTACCTCAACATCGAGGCTTTTCAGCCTCCCAGCCGTCAGCTAGTGCCCTTGAATGGTCCACGCGGCTTGCGACTATGGTGGCTACACCCATGAAATCGACTCCCAGGTACTGCCAAACCTCTAACACGGATCGAGCAGGAATGGGGGACTTCCCAATGATAAATCCCCCATCCACCACTTTCACCAAAGGGCTGGCGGCCCGATGGAACCAAGGAGCCCGACCCACACTTATCAGGGTTGAACATGACCAGCTGCTCAATTAACTTATTTAGGGCGATGTGCAAGCCTTCGCGGGTTTCCGCAAGTTGTATGACATCATCAGCAAATGCCAATGCTCCTATTCGCACCCCAGAGGCAACCTCATAACAACAATTTTGAGCTGTTTGGACAAATTTTAGCGATTTCCACATTTCTGATGGTGGCTTCTCCTTGTTTTACAAGAGCTTAGTTTTTCGTTTTTGAATTTTACTGGCGAATCAGCTTGAATTTACCCCTCTACACGTATTCCACAGGATCATCACCTTATTCTTGAAATTTACTTTAACCTGCCGGTGGGCGCGCCGCAGCACTGAGTGCTGCCTTGTTAATGTTTATGTGAAAAGTGGTAGTAGAGTTTTTTTAATCGGCTAGGGACATTCATTACCTGCAATTGCCTATACTAGTAACATAATCCACGCACCAGATGTTGTTTTCCGTCCTTGCCGTAGTCACCAGTCAATTTTGAACGTGGAAAAGTCTACTTTTGCAGCAGTCCGTGCTGCACGCACCCACTCATGTAAGTAATTTTATTTTTAGAATATTGGTGAGGGTTATTGTTTTACGATAGGCTTTGGCTCTGTAAAAGGTTTTCGAACAAGATTTTCATCATGAATTATTTAGTAGAAATAAATAGATAGGTAGATCAACAGTTTTTCAAGCAAACAACAAACTTTAGCAGTGTAGTGCATTTTGAAAACCTTCCTAATATTTTGGCTGACAGATTCTAGTTTTATTTTATCATAGATTTGATTTTTGATCTTGTGAAATTGGCTGTATTGAAATAATTCGTTACCAACGTAGAAGAAATACAAATTTGTTTTACTCAGTTATGTTTGATCTTTTTAAAGTTTATTGAAGAACAATTTCTAGTTTACCATTGCAAATAAATGATATTGATAGGCTGTAATATGCTCAAGAACCAAATATATAATTCAGTTTGATAAAGAGAGTTATACTCCAGATAATTTTAACTGCTCAAACTCGAATACAGGGTTGCTACATGAGTGAAAGAGTCAGTTTTCCAGATGCAGCACTCAGTGCTGCACGCGCCCGCTCGTGTGAGTTTCAAAGGGGCGCCCACCGGAAGGTTAAATGTTGGATTACTTAGTGTTAAATCTTAGGTTAGGGGAAATATTATGTGATCACCTTAGGCATTTTCCAGCTAAGCAGTTGCGGCCTTTGGTTTCAAATACAATTCATTTTCCAGTTTTACACGATCACAATTCTCAAGCCTTTCATGCCCATTTCTGTTCATACCTATTTATTCTCCATCGTGGCTGACCGTTCTAAGTATTACTACTGTACCAACTGAAATGGCGAGTAGCAGTGAACCATTCGTCCACTCTGATTCACCCTGCTCATCACCCTTTTATCTTCAGGGTTCAGAGCGGACTGGCGCCCTATATATAGAGTTCTGAATTCAACCACCCCAGGTTCCCACTCCCATCTCCACTGGAGGCATTCAATGATACCAGACCTATCTGAATTCGAATTCGACTTCAGGGACTCGACCCCAGCGTAGATCAACGACCATGTCACACCTATAGGACTAGAAGAACCACCGTCAAAAGATGTTACAAAAGCAGCAAATCTTCTCTTGCAATTCGTTGGGTTTTTTTTCATTTCTTATTTTTACATAAATCATCTTGAAGCATTATTATGCCTTCGTCAAGGGTGTCTTCGATAGGCGCTGCCTTATTGCATGAGCCGTGGCACACGCCGCAGGCAATGCGGGCTTTCCGGGACCCACAGCGCACGCCACACCCAGTCAAGCATCGGCAAAATATGGTGTTGGGGATGGAATCAGGTGCCACATCGTATCCCCTGGCTTGACGAGCCAGCTGGGTTTCCGAGCCATTGTTGTGTCTGTATGCAAGTAATCGTACCAATAAAGTATTTATAGCTTATTTGTTTATATGTAACTATGAAAGTATTACGTAGCTACAGTTCAAACATATATTTTTTGTGATTTGTACAAAACAGTATTTGAGCATAATATGTAAATCTAATGAAATTTAAATGAATTTGTGAATAGATTCACCTGTACGTACACTCTGAGTGCTGCTTCGAAGCTTCTTTTCGGGAGGAAGAGTAGCCAGGTATGATTTGGACTTCGTTGCTCTCAAAAAGCTGATTACCGGTGTTGGTTTAGCTCAGCTTACTGGTCAGGTGCTTTATAAATTGCCAGAAACATCTCGACTGCTCGTTCAATTTCCTCAGGTGTTGTTGACGAATTAGTGAAAATGTCAGATATTCTTGAATCTGGTCAGGTTTAGCTGTGGACAACTTAGCAATTCCAAATTAGCTCGAGAAAAAATAGGTATATATCACCCCCCCCCCCCCCCCCCCCCCCCCCCCCCCCCCCCCACCCCACCCCCTCAACATTTCCTTGAGTATTGATCGCAGCTAGGAAGTTTAGAAGACCTTTCTTGAAGATAGTTTTTAGATAAATTCAGTTCCTGGAGTTTTTAGGACGTCCCTCACTAGTGAGTGTCGTCCTCGATCTGGGTCGGAGGCGGAACACAACTGAGACAAAAAAAAACAAAAAAAACGTACAAATCCGTTTCAGACCACCCTGAATCCAAATCCGTGAAAAAACATTGGTGAAGGTCTGTTTTTTTTATTAACTCGATTTCTGGAAAGTATCTATTTTCCCGATTCCATATCTCCTTGAGTATTTATCCCAGCGAAATATTGTACAGGATCTTTTCTTGTTGGACATTTTATGTAGATTAAATTTTTCAACGGATTTTTTTTTTTTTTTTTTTCAAACCGTAGGTAGTTATCAAGTTATGAGCGAAAAAATGAAAGAAGGACCTTTAGAGACTCCATCTGGCTCCATTCCTACTCATCAGTACTTTCAATAAATATGTTGTTCAGGACACCTTCCTCTATAACTTTGACTAAATTGGCTTCCACACGAATGATTTCCCTTATTTTTCCTTTGTTGTCTAGACTATCAAGTGGCTACAGCAATTTGTACTGAAAAAATGTATACCTACTAGAAAGAAAAAGTAGGAGTAAAAGAAAAATTCTACTCCTCCTTTCAATGCTCCTAGTCTATTTCCTGATAATTTCGGAACTATTGGCTACTGTGCATGCGCAAACTTGAAATTTGTTGTCATAGGCATAATCCCAGAAATATTCTATTAATTTCGTTGAAAATTTCACTACATAACTGAATTTATACGTTCATGTTACAAAAGTGAGGAATGTGATGTGAGTCACTGTTTGCTCCTCCATGGAACAGCTCTCAGGAGCAGGCCCCATGCAGGAGCACTCAGTCACCCCTTCCCTCTTCCGCTATACGTACTACTACCCACCCACACCGTAGACAAACTGCCATTTTTTGCCAGAAGCTCTGGAAAACAAACCTCTATACTTATAGAAAGTTCAATGATGATAACGGATGGACAATGTTCATATTCATATAACCCCGAATTTACCCCCTAAAACAATCGATTTCCTTTGAGAATCCCACATTTTTTGGCTTTCGAATCCAATTTCTTTGTATTTCACTTTGTATTTCAAGGAACTATATTGTAGAAATATATAATGTCAGTAACCCAGATACATCACAAATTAAAGTCTCCGTCAACGGAAATTAAAGGTTTAGTCAACTAACGTTAGAATTTGAAAAATTACAACAAAACATAATATTATAGTTTAGTAATACACGCATATCAGGGACGTCAATGCCCCACTCTCCCCTACTACTACTGATCGACAATATATTCACTAAAAAAATGACTACCATACAGAAAAACACTTCAAACTATTTGAAAAAAAGAGCAGTTATTTCGAGAACCACTAGTTGGAAGACTTTATCACTTGCCAGCAGGCCTACCAGCCCCTAAGGATTGTTATTGTTATTGAAAATAATGTCAAAAAGTTGAGACGCCCTGATGGAGTAGGCCCTGGTAAGAGGCCTATTGTTTTGGCGATGTTACGTCATCAGAAAACTACAAAATGTTAGTAAGTGTGTGAGTATTCTGGACTAAACTACACAGCAGACCAGGCTCATACTTCCCCTTTCCCTTGGGAGGTAAGCTCATTCCCACTAATTGAATGCGTTAGTTTCATTGGACCAGTATCAAAAGCTCAAGGGGGATATCTAAACCGCCTTAAGTAGGATTCGGAGCAGCTTTCTCATATTCCCTTTGAATACCGATTAAGGATATTAAATTACCTATTTTGATACTTGCATGATAAATTCTCTAACGACAATAAAGCGTGTAGTAAAGATAGGGATGGTACAACAAACAGAATAGTACTCGTACATGGCGGGCTGAGGGCCGGTTTATCCATTCTCTAGTTAAAACTCCAAATAGCTGGTCACTGATTAACGTAAATCAGAGATTTTAATTAGTCAGAGTTTGAAATACGTTTATCAATCATTGCTTGGCAGCTAGTTAGCTAGTCAGAGTATTAGCACGGGCAAAACAATGTTACCACTAGGATTTCTTGAAAATCCGCTAAAATAAGGTGCAACACTGCGAGTTGGACTATATTTCCATGGCAATATTGTCGTTATCATCACGTTATATCGTATCTCTGTCAAATGCTACGGAATCATGTCTGAGGTCTAACCTCCTCTCTTTGTGTGTCTATGACTAATGAATGAGAAACGGAAACGGGAAACTTACTAAAAATAATATTCTTGTTAGGTATGTTTGGATGATGCAAACGCAGATATTTTTATTTCTCAAACTCTGGTGCGCATGAAATGTTCCTTCACCAGGTGGCAGGTGGGCACCTAAAAAAACCGGAAGGTAGGGTGTTCTGAGGTTTGGTATATATGTATAGAAATGCCTTTAGCCTGGGGTTCAATCAAAAACGTTGTCTGACACGGCCAGCGATGATTTTATACCTAATGGTTTTTATACTTTCAAATAGGTAGGTAGGTAGATAGGTAGGTAAAACTAATCCGTATCTAGACAAGAGCAAAGATAAAAATATAATTCGGTAAGTACCTACCCTCATTACATTTTGAGTAATGAAGATCGCATTCTCCAATGTTCATGATCGTAGGGACGCACCCAATTACTTCACTGGTGCTGAACTTCATTTCCTGATACTGCTGAACTCCGTGGGCAAAATTATTCACAGGTAACTTGATTGGAACGATTTATTACGGACATTATTCCCTTGGAGGTTCATTTCGGGCGAACTCCAGGCCTACCTCCGAGTGTTTTGTACCTTCCAAGAAACGCGTAGGTACCTGACTGCGTTTTATCGTCTGAGAAATCCGAATCCCTGTCTCCAGAGAATACGTGAATCAGAATCCATTACACAATTATGTTTAATTTCAATGAAAGATTCCCGAAACTGGCACAGAGATGAGAATGGAAATGGAACAGAAAACGAGAATGCAATATGGCTGCCAGCAAATCAGAGTTTGACTAGATAGTTAAATAATAACTAGAGCCTCGAATCTCCAGCTAAGATATTCGCTGATTAGGGATAGTCAGCTGCTAAAGTGAATTGATAAATGGGTATGCGAGAGATAATCAGAGATTTGACTTAGTCAGACCTTAATCGGGCTTGCAAATGTGATTGATAAACCGGCCCTAAGTCCGTAGAAGGTAGTAATACTAAGTTGATTATTCATCACTGTTATGTTACACCATTATTATTTATTGACGTATTTAGTTGTGACAGTCGCACCGGAAAATACGAGTATACAGAAAATGCTAGGATCTAAAGAGTGTACCTAATACGCTTAACTCACATTGTCACGACATACCTTCACGACACACTGTCATGACACACTACTATACGATCCAATGTCACGGCAATCATTCTGTTTCGTGACAGTTGGCACAAAGATACTTGAAGCTCGAGCCTGAAGACCCATTATAATAAGACCCGCTTTAATATTTGTAGTTATATCGTGTTTTTGTCACATCCTGCGTTTCATTTTGTCTCGGTTTTTTTATTTTTTATTTTATTTTATTATATTTTTCCAAATTGAAAGGCGTCCATTGAGATACAAAATATAGGTATAAGTTTGTTACAAAAAAATAAAGTATTTGATACGGAGGATTGATTTGTGGACGGACGTATTCCAGTAAAAACAATGGGATGTAACTGATGATATTTAATCCTAATCCTAATCCAATTGTAAAATAATCAGAAAATAATATTTTCCGTATTTTTTCTCATTCTATCAACTAAAACAAGTTCAAATAAATTTGAAAATTGAAAATTGATCCGAACCCCCCAGCGCCCAATGTCACCTACAGGTGACACTTCTTTGATGAGGCATAAATGCGCCTAGTATTGGTTTAGCTACTTGGTGTTAATATTGATACCTTCTTCAGGGGTCTATAAACACAGACCAACAACAAGAAGTGGGCATTGATAACCTAGGGTCAGATTATAACCTTCCAAAGTTCGTGTGCGCCCGGTTTTTGGCCCAAAGCTGAGGTGTCCCTCAATTTTGATCCACTGTGTTCAAAATACCGAAAGTATTTCAACTCCTCTTGCATTTTTGCGTAGTTAGATAATTATTTGAACGAGATGAGCCAAAATACCGGCGGAATTACTAGTAGTCTAGTAATAATGGGATGTAGCGTTTCAGTGTCACCTGTAGGTGACATTGGGCACACGAGCAACTTAGACGATCGTCTGGCCTGAGAGCTTGGCGTTGACGATTCACGTGCTTTTTTCTTGTTTCGGGCCATTGTTTTCAATATTTAGCCTAGAAAATACCTGCTTCTTTGTGAGCAAGCATGTTGAATCAAGTTTGATGGAGTCTGTGGAATTGTATGTTATTTTAAGTCTCTATAATGAACCACCTAACTCGTTGCATTATCGCACAAACGATAATAGATCGACGGTTCTGTGAAATTCATGTGTAAATATAATGGAACAAATCCA
>JAEMON010000001.1:46191617-46214695 GCA_030264115.1 Lygus lineolaris | reverse complement strand
CATCGCAATAGCTTCATTTTCTTCGAAAATTCGCTAAAAAGCGTGAGTACCACGACAGCTATTTAGAATTGGGATCAAATTTTGATGGTAGAGACTGACGAGGGTAAACTCAGTGTGTGATTTGCGCGGGAGTTCATCCAAAGAGTTCAATGGTTCCAGTTCAACTGCGTCGTCACTTTGAGGGTGCACACCCGGAACTCGGGGGAAAACGGACTGATTATTTCAAGAGGAAGCACACTGAACTGGCTGCCTCTCAAACCTTAAAACGCACGCAAAAACTGTAAATGAAAATTCTTTGAAAGCTTCTTATTTGGTATGTTATCGAGTGGAACAGGCTGGTAAAGCTCATTCCATCGCCGAAACCTTCATAAAACCGTGTGTTAGTGATATTGTATCTTGCATGCATGACGATACAGCAGTTAAACTTGTGACACCACTGCCGTTGTCAAACAACACTGTAAAAAGGAGGATACTTGATTTATCAAGTGATGTGAAGGAATAGCTAGTTTCTCGCATCAAATACTTGTCGTTTCCTCTCCATATCGACGAATCTACAGACTTCGTTGTTTTGGCAATTTTATTGGCTTTTGTCCGCTATGAATACTCCGGATGTTTCGAGGAGGATCTTCTTCTGTGCAATCCACTACCTGCCAATTCAACAAGGGCAGAAATATTCCGTTTGTTGGACGATTTTTTTACGATGAACGGAATTCCTTGGAGTAACTGCATTGACGTGTGCGCAGAAGGTGCAGAAGCCATGGCAGGCCCAGCGGTTGGAACAATTACGAGGATAAAAGAAAAATCTAAAAATTGCAGTAGCGTTCATTATGTTCTTCATAGACATGCTTTAACGATGAAACAAATGCCTGTCTCTTTCTTATCTCTGTTGATGGAACACAATATCAAATTGTTCAATGTTTTTAATGATGGGAGATAACAGTGTATACTTTCGGATTTATCAAATATTTTCGTAAAAATGAATGAGATGAGCCTTTCTCTGCAAAAAAGCCAGCTAGTCTATCGTCAAGTGAATAAGAATGTCTGATAGACATAATTTCAGACTCCACCTTGAGATCTACTCTCGATTGTGATACTTACTCCCATTTTTGGCTCGGCCTGGAAAACAAAAAGTACCAACCGTTTCCAACGGGTTCTTCTTCTTTTTGCCACAACTTACTTATATGCGAATCTGGATTTCCTATCTATGCTGCCACCAAAACTAAACACCGAAGCCATCTACATGGTGAACCCGACATCCGACTCAGGCTATCAAAAATTAAACCAGATATTTCTAAATTGTGCCAATTAAAACAACCTCATTCTTCCCATTAATCAAGCTGACTCCTACTTTGTACCTACCTATCGATTCCGTTCTGTTCAATTTGATTTTTGTGTGGTAAATAAAGTTGAGTTTGTGAATGTATGTTTGTTTTCATAGTGATATTCCCCTACACCACTAATAATAAGGCATGGCCTGGCTAATTTACTAAACTTGAATTTACCACAAACTACAAATTTAGTGTCAGGTATCTAAATCTAAATAATTGGGTAAGAGGGGTCCGCAGTAGCGATTGTTCCGTGATTGGGGTCCGCAAGCCAAAAAGTTTGGGAAGCCCTGATCTAGTCCATCAGAACCCGAGGCGATATTGTTTGGGTAGAATGCATGTGCCTTCTCGATCACTAGGTCCCTATATGATTTTCGAAACCTACGTAGTAGACACTGGGTACCTACAATTACATGGAAAAACTAAACTCGCGAGATAATCATGAATAGCAGTTGATGTACCTACCAACTGTTCTGAGACACATCATCGTAGGGAGTTTTGACAGCGCTTTACCACCGTCCCCCGTTCTTTTGTAGTGCCGCTCCACATCAGCTCATGTAATCTGCGACCGCGTGTGCCCGTCATCTTTTGCTCGCAAGAGCCCTGCAGTTGTTTTCTCCAATGAGATGCATTCTTTTGGCAACCTCGCCGCCACGCCTCCGTCAATGCAGCCTCGTTCCTGCCATTTCTGCATCTTGGACTCCGAGGGAGGTATCCATTTTTGTTCCGCTCGCTCATTAACTTCAAACGAAGCCGCTTTTCATTCAACCCTTCCTTTCATTCCCGAGGTACCCGATTCAAAAATACATATGTCATAACATTATGAAAATCCTGCAGTCATGTGGTATTCTCGTAGTCGTGCTATCTGAGAAAACCGATCATGTGCAGGCTGATGCCAGGATGTAAATCGGGCAATGGAGGCCAACTTTTATGACCGAGTTAAGGTTTTGGAATCTCGATCTATCGATCTTCCCATGAACCCCCGTAAGGACTGTGCCGTAAAATATATTTTCCCGGGTTATCAATATTTTAGCAGGTTTCGGGTGGAGTCCCACTGCTGCCTGACCACACCTTTCGTCACCTGTCGAGGTCGCGATGGAGGGGATAACCTCACCTGGCCAACTCATCATTTTACAAAGCCTGGAGTTGCAATTTTTTATTTGTCCCCACTCTTCTGCTTTATCTCTCGTCAGACACGTGTCCTAATAAATTTTCCCTTGGAATATTCGTAAAACTATACTTTCCAAAATTTCTACATTTTTCTCGGTATAACTCATTGTTGTTGTTCCCGTCATCCGCGAAGGACCAACGGCACGAGAAAATTCGACGATCAAGTCTTCCTTTCTCATCATCTCAAGTGGATTTTCTGTCATACATAAGGTACCTATACGAAGCCAATTTTCTTCATACTACTCTTTGTCGTATCAGCTATACTTACCTCTCATATTTTTTGGCAGTATGGTATATACCGTCGATCTTCTGTGAAAGAAGAATATTCTCGAATCTTACTTCTTTTGCCGGACCAACCTGGTTCTCAATACACCAGATCCCTATCGTCTATCGCTACCGGTATGTAACTACCATAAAAATATCACCTTACCGCCAGCAAACAAGATGTATTCTCATACATACATGTTTGCAGTTTCAAGTATAGGAGAGTGGATGTTTATCTCTCATCTTAGCCCGCCTTCGTCCTCTGCTTCCAGCACCTTCCCGATTTTCCCAAGCAAGTCCTATAGTTTTGGAAATCAAGCTTAATCAAGGTATTGTACTTAGTTAAATTATATTAATATACATCCCTACCATATACCAGCCGTGAAAGCGAATTTCGCCGCTAGGTAGAAACGTCAGAGCAACCAGCGCAGTTGGCGATTGCCGTTCTGTATACCTACCTATTTCCATTTCTTACAATAGATACCGATAAAGAAAGATACCATTAAGTACGACCTTCATATCATAGGTATATTGCATTCCGTTGATTATTTGTGCCAAGAAGCCCTCAGTACCTATATTTCGTTTCTGACAATAAGTTGATGTGTTTATTATGTTACCTTATTAGGTGGGTTCATCCCCACTTATTCTTTCAGATTTTGTTGAGTCTCATCTCATTGATCATCTTTTCGTTAAGCAATGGCACACGACTCACCTGCATACAGCATTGAATTGAATCGGCTGTAGAAGAGATGGAAAATAGACGGAGTAGAGGGTCGAATATATTTGTATTGAACATTTCTGAGCTAGCTGTGTCCAAAGCCGTTTTTGCGTTCGAAGAGGATGTTGCCATGATGAAGCAACTCCCGGATAGAGAACTGTATGGAATTTAAGGATAAGTTGGCCAGCTTTGCCATAAATATAAGGGAAGGGTTTTGTATACAAATCCGTTCATTGTTTCGATCTTCAGCAGTATAACAAAATTGTGCATGCTTCTGGAAACGTCCTGAATCTGCTGCATTCCGTTCAGTGCCCTGTATCTTCAAGGGCTGTTAGTATCGTAAATGAGTATGTGGCACACCCTTCATTCTATTTTTTCCTACGTCTGATTTTTGAGGCAACACCTTTTCTTCTAAAAATTTGAAAAGGGGGGGACGTTGGTATGAACAATTATTTCTCATCATATACCTACCTAATTGGAGCTCGTGTCTCGATCTACCGTTTGAATTGTTCATTATAGAATTTTTGAAGCTCATTCATTTTGCTAAAGACGAATTCGTGTTGAAACCCACTGAGCACAGCAGACATTTTTCCAAATGTTTCTCGCCGGAGGTGATTCATTTTGCATTCAAACATATAAAAAGTTGGCTCATGCTTGGTTCAAAATCGCTGATTGATCCCACTATTATGATGTGTTTTTGGGATTCAGAAGGTAATGTGAGATCTTGTCGAGGGCGCTTTATGGCAAGTGCCCAGGAATCCATACTAGATTTTATACAGTCCTTCTAAAACTAGATTTTTTTCTCTCTATATTTTGTATATTGCATTTGCCCGGATGAATGTAAAATGAAAAATAAAAATTTAATTCCACACTGCCGGATGCAGCTCAATTCCTGGAGATAGAAAATTTCGTGTCACTCACTCTAATCTGTCGGTCTGGAAAATAAGTAAAACAACTTGATGAGAAATAAATTGGGAATTCTTTCCATAAGTTCTATTGACCTGCGGAAGTTGGATTCTTCCAAGCTGTTGAACGGAACAGTCAAGGAAGTCCTGTGGTCCGCTCCACGGGTGGTCAGACTAACTGCGAGATAAGTATCAATGCCTCGGGTTAGCTGTGACATTGGAGCCTGTAGGTCGAATGGAAACGCGCTGTGTGACGATAGAAAATCACAATCGGCTGGGTTATTGTCCCCGGACGCGTTTGGTGGCCAAGTGGTGCGGAAGAACAGCCATTATGCCCTACAAAGGAGACCGGCCTTCCCGGTTGAACAGTTGAAAATACAAAAGCAAACAGATACATTTAAAAGAGCCGCTTTATCCCATTACAGACATACGATCTTTCTTTCGACGGTTGTGTTTTGTTAAAAGGATGAATCTCAAAAGAGATCTAGCAATCCACCTCCTGCTTCTCAAGAAGTTTGCTGAGGAATAAGCCTTGTTCGGGACATCTCTTCAATGCCGGAGGAACAATCGATGGGAAGAAGCAAAACTTTTTATCTTTTTCTCTTTCAACTCTGTTTTCCTAGGTGACATTCGTTCTTCAAAGTTTCTAGTTGAATGTTAAGGAATCAGTATAAATAAATTAATATACCTATAAATAAAATAAATGAATTACATTCTGGAAATGATCAAATATAGGACGAAACAAATTAGTTAGGTAACAATAAATTGAGATTCTATGGTCAAGCTGGTTGTTTATTATTTTTCATACCCGGTTTTGCTGTTCCCATTAATTTGTTGATAGGTATACCGATTGGAATATCTACTAAAAAAAAAAAAAAAAAAAAATTGCCTGGAAAACCTACCGACATTCTAATTGGAAATCATTAAATAGGTACCTATATCATTTCGTGGAAGTCCCACGACTCCGCAGGGTATACAACTATTGTCCTACCTTCCTGGACTTCAAGAGGTAGGTATTATTGTCGTGAGAGAGCTGACTGGTCCTGGGATCATAGTAGCTATGACAGCTAACACAAAATCATTCATGACCTTTTATAGTTCCAAAATAAAATGAAACATAGGTAAGATTTTGTTCATATAATCTATCATCACATCATATCGAGCAATACCGTAAACGGAGTTACTTTGAACAAGTTTTGCATACATTTCATCGCAGCGCACTCATTTCCGCAGTTATTTTGGATTTTTTTGAACCATTCGATAGCTTGACATCTCAGCTTCAATTTCCCGTTTGGACGACTCCATTATCTTCAATAGGAGAGGGTGGAGGTATTTTTGTTGTTGTTCAGAAATAGCCCCTCATTTAGGGGCTACTTTGAACACGAGTGATTTCACTGTGAAAAACGCCAGTTTAGTGTGCCCTATTGGAAGAAACCCCTAGAATATGCAAGTTTGAGTTAAAAAATAATAACTTCGCTTCACAAAAAGGTTTTTCTTCAAGTTTCTTCTCCAAGTTGTTGTTGGGGCGCGTTGTTCAAAGTAGCCCCCTCTGCCTCCAGTGTCATCAAAACGGCTAAGAATTTGTTCAAAGTAGCCCCTCAAAGTTCCCGTTTTTTAGTTGAGTAGCGATATAAGATCAACAAAATGAGTTAGAGACATGGAACAAAAAAGAAAATGTAGCCAAATAGATTGGTAACAAAAATATCACTCATCTGAAACGGTTTCTCTCACATGAACTCCGCGGCAGATGAGGTTTGGGCACTATTGTCAAAAATGCTGTTATTACAGGAGTCCGACAAGAAGGCGCCAACGGCCCAGGTTAGCCAACTTGATAACTTTTCACAATCGCAGTGCATTCTACAGTAAACCTTGAAAGTTCAGGACCAACCAAAGGTCGCTAGCTTGAAAACTAAGCCCACTACGAGGAGTTTCGATTCTACAGCTTGTCTGTTCAAAGTAACCCCTTGTGTTCGAGGTAACCCCTGTTTACGGTACATTTTGAAAACAATTTTTTGGGAGTAATCCACGGATGACGTGGTTTGGCCTTTGTTCAATAAGTACCAGTGGTAAATTGGTACCTATATATTGGTGGTAACAATGGTAAATTGGTATATATACGAAATTTTGGTCGTTAGTTATCGTTGGTTCTCATGTTGGCGCATTCGCAATAACTACGACTGTTGCGAATGCTATGAAAATCGGTATTACAGGACCATCAGTAAATTGATCAGGCGAGGAATCTTCAATTTACACAACATGATATACATGCTATATAGACAAGTACAAGTTGTGTGCATGTGTAGCATGGTACGTGAGTTTGATTCCCATCATTGCATGGATTAGCCTGTTTAGATGGTCCTCCATTAATTTCATTATGATCTAATCAGTAGTAGTCACTGTGCATGCGCAAACGTGAAATCCAATCAACACGTCCATTCTTGTTTGATGATATATAATGTCTAGATCTAGAGATCGTGAACTCCTGGATTCTAATTCACTAGATTCTTTGTTAATCCATCAATTTATAGATAAGAAAATTCTTAGGCACCGTGTATCATTAATTTTTACTTTCATGGACTTTTATTAACAGCTTCGCAACCGGCTGAGCTTGAGATTGTCAGGGTAAGTGATTCGAGTACATCTATACTGGGAAATGTACCCAGATTCGCCTTCCAGGTGAAAAAAATTTATTAGGCGCCAGGTAGTCTGAGGACTAACTACCAACCAGGATAAGTAGGTGTTATAGTTTAGAAAAATCAATAGTTCAAGGAATAAAATTTCATCACTCAAATTTATTAACTCTCAATTAACTTCCTACACCTAAATTATAATATGTATATGCCTCTGACCTTTTCTTCAGTACGAAAACACACTTGTAATATACTCAACCCTTACTCACCAATTCTGAGTGCTTATAATTATAAAATTCATATAGGGTGTGACAACGTGCAGAGCTCTCACCAATGCCTATCACACAGCAAGACTTCAGATCTACGGCATATAGGCCTTTCCTACCAAGTGGTACCACTGGAAATAAATCAAATAATAGATATTAACGAAAGAGAGTGGGTTTCTATTGCACATTTCAACTATGATATAATTTAACACGTTCAGTGCGGCAGCGAATTTTCTTCACATCACCTAAGTGCGGGACGAGACGAATTGACCCCGTGCTCAGAGTTTCACTAAGTGCGATGCGAGTCTTATTGACCTCGTCTGCCTAGACTAGGTTTTTCGAGTTGTTTCCTGGGAGTACTTGTAGTAGATATTTATCTCAACTACAGTAGTGGCAGTCAACTAAAAGTACCTAGTTGTGGGCTGCCAACCACCAACTACTCAACTACCTACATTAGTTGTGGTTTTTTTGTTGTTGTTGAAATGGATTTGTCCCTTACTTTCATCAGGGACTTAACCAAAAAGGATACCATCAAAATGTGAGTGAACAAGAGGCTGACTGGATCGTTAGTTATGCAAGTTTGACGGTATTCACGTTGGCCCATGCTCTGGCGCTATGACTTATTCCATTGCCACGAAACGCATATGGTACCATTTTAACACCAAACTACAGTCACCAATGGGGAACGTCCCACCCAACTTAGAAAACGTTTTACTCTTTCGTGGGTTAGGTACCGGAACTATTAACAAATGTAGGGCTGTTACAATTGGAAATACATGAACGCCGCAGTGAATTTACTGCAGCAGACAATAGAAATAAGGGCAGGAATGATGAGTGAAAGAGAAAAATTCAGGACGGAAGCCGTACCTAGGAGGATGTCGGATAGTCGGTGTAACATCGGTCTCATTCTCAACCTTTTCATCTCTTCCTTCTCCGCCGCCGCCGCAAGCGCAAGCCCCTTTGTCTTTCGAGGGGTGTTCGCATGTGGCTCCGCTGCCTCTATCGCTCCTTTTTAGTCGTCTTCTTTCAAGACTTTTAATCAAAACTTCTGTCCTTGCCACAATATGTCACTTGTCAACACATGAGCGGCAACAATCTCGACAAAGACCTGTCCCTTACCTGGCATACCATCCTTTCATTCTCTTATTGTCTTGCGGCTATACATTTCAACATCCCCTGCCTCATTCTTAGTTGTAGGTATTCTCTCATCCTACTGTCTTGTATATACTCCAGTTCAGAAATAGGCAGGCCTAGACAGAGAATGTAAGAGTAGAAGGTGAAAGTGAGTGAGTAAAGATGGATATGTTCAGGAATATTGACTTCCTCCAATCGAATTGTAAGAAGGTATTCACAGTTGTTAACTAATCAAGTTACGTAAGGTCATAAGGAGATAATTATAGATGTATCAATAATTCCTGCAGTATCACTCTCAATGCAATCCAAATAGTGGGAAAACCAACGCTTGATTTAGAAGCTCAGTGAGGAGCTGACCTGGAATGTATTATAATTTACATGGACATTTCAAACACACACGAGCCTAACACATGAACCTTCATTCCATCGTTCAAAGCTCGATGTTTTCAAAATGCAAGCTACCCAATGCGGACTAGTATAGTGATGAAGTGTTGCGATGGTTTTCAGGTTTGATGGAAATAAATTGATGATTCGCTCTAATTTCACACACTTGGATCCTTTTTACTCGTTGCGATTGGATTGGCGCATCTATGACCAACTTACTACGATAATTGACATCCCTCAATCCCAATAAAGCGTGCCGTACGAGTGGGAAGGGGAGTACAGAAGCTGATCATCACATCGCAGTTCATTGTTTACAGTTTTAGTGATTCGAACGTGAGCCATGGGAGAGGGGAGAGGAGACGAGTGATGAATGGCGTAATATGCGAGCTATTTGAACGATCACAACTCAGAAACTCAGGAAATTGTATTATCAAAAAGTCCCATTCATGCAGCATGAGTTGATGAGCGAATTTTCAAAGAATGATTATAACCGATTTGGTGGGTGATTGTTATAGGAAATTTCACGCTGATTCCGAATACACCGAATGTTTCTATGTTTAGGATGATAATTTACACCAAAAACACGTTTTTTTTAACGATTTTTGACTCTAAATTTTCAAAATTTGACCCCTTGGAGCACTCCAAAAATTCTGGCCAACGACTCATCCTTTCTTTTTATGTTATTGACATTTTAGTTTTTTTTGGATTTTTTATCTCGATTCCTCGGTCAGATATCGTCTGGAGTGACACATATCTGTATAAATACATAAATACATATAAAAATATACATATGAAAAAGTGTTAAATTTCAGGAATCGTTTTAGAATGGTCTGAAACGGATTCCCATGAAGAAAATTCTCAAAAATTTGCATTACAAAAATTTTGAAGCCATTGCAATAGCTTCATTCTCTTCGAAAATTCGCTAAAAGGATCGTAACTGGAACATTTCAAAAACGATACGAATAGATAGGCTCGTTAGTTACAGATTTTCCAAAACAATAAAGGATGTTGGTCTGCATGATGATGATTGGGATCAACGGGAACGAGAAGAAGACATAATAGTGACCAGTGCAATATGTAAACTCAAATATTGAAACTATCCACCATGCACAACGATGTTGTAACTTACGAAATGCTTAAAAAATTATGGAGCACATAGAAGAATTCATAGTCAAGGCTACTTCCTTAATTTTGAACCGAGTGACTTTGTTGAATGTTGGTAACTTTGGTAAATGGAGGACTTTCCGTTTCATTGTGATACACTCTAAATTTTCAAAACAAAATACCTATGAGTGATTTTTTAAAGCTTATCCCCTTTGAAACAGAAATACTTACCTACCTCTAGTTTCCCCATAAGGTAATAAGTACATGGAAAATCTCCTTTGAAGCTTTCCTCTTGGCTTTTAGCACCATGGGGTGCTGGGGAAACCTTGGTGGTGTCTGGAAAAATAGCACTCTCAGATATTTTCCGAACTTCTCCACGATAGGTGGGCACTTCTTGCATTTATTGATATACCTATCGGAGTTAGTTTATACCATAAAATGTGACAAAAGAGTTTTTTTTTCATTTTCTGGCGGTTATTAGCTTTGTAGCGGAAGGTCCTAAATTGTGGAAGATCTTGCTATTCTTCAATGGACATTGTTCTAACGATAATGTGAGCCAGCCCCCTATACCCTCATACAGATTCTACCTACCTGAATAAACTAGTATCCTTGATAGCAGGTGTATCACAGGGGAGCTCAAGAATCTGGGCCTGAAGTGCACCCCACGGCAACAAAGATGGTTACCCTGAGTAACAACAAAGGATGTTCGATTGAGGGTAAAGGAAAGGATCTGTCAGTGGAAGAAGATAACTGATCCTTTGGAGTCCTCACAGCATATCTGCAGATTAGTATGAGTCGGGAGTGCAGTCAGTTCTAGTTGGGGAATCAAAGCGTCAGTTTCATGGAGCATGCCTTGTCGATATCGCAAGTTGTACGCGCCTCACCATAGCGATGCAGTCCACACAGATCCGTGAGTGTCAAACATTAGATTCACTATACCGATTATCAATCAACCACCTACTATAAATACCTAAAAGGAAGTATTTAAGCTCAACTATAAAACAGATAACGAAAAAAGTCAATGATCAATGGATTACGTCTGTTACCTAACCACCATCCAAAATAAATGCTAATGATAGGGAGGTGCCTAGCCAGATAAATAACTGTAGAACAAATACATAAATATATATATATTAACTGCGTAAGCAGTTTTATGGCTAGGTGTGATTAGAAAAAACGTCTGCCAAGATGGGTGGGCAGTATAGCTTCCTCACTTTTGTAACAAGGACGTATAGAGTCAGTTAGTGAACATTTCAGCGATTGGTAGAATAGTTTAGGAGTTCACTTAATCCAATCACTTATCCAATTGTGGCCAATTCATAGTAAATTGTCTTGGAGTCAGTCCAAAACTACCCTGCGAAATCGGCAAATTAGAAACAGAGAAATCGTAGTTTCAGGAAATTCACGTTTGCGCATGCGCACACGCCACTAGTGGTCCGACGGCGATTAAATTCATATGGGACTCTCCTGTGTCTAACTCGCGTAATCCCTGGAAATTTCACCGAAATTGGTCCAGTACTTCCGAAGATACGCCTATGACGACAAATTTCAAGTTTGCGCTTGCGCAGTAGCTATTACTGATCCAATCGTGACGAAATTCATAGGTTATCGTCTTGGAGTCAGTTCAAAACTACCCTGAAAATTTGAGCGAAATAGGTCAGTTAGGAACTGAGATACAGGGGTTTCAGGAAATTCACGTTTGCGCATGCGCTCACGCTACTAGTGTTCCGATGGCGATGAAATTTATAGGGGACCGTCAAGGGACTAATCAGCACAATCGCTGAAAATTTCATCAAATTCGGACTACATCTTCATATAGTTTTGCCTGGGACAAGGAATTGACCACAGACCGACAGACCGACAGACAGACAGACACGGAACCAAAATTGTTCAGAAAGTTCTGAAACGTAAAAAGCAAGTGGAAATTTTGATTTTGGAGGACAACATTTTTTTTATTTCTTGCACGAATACATAGCTTCCTACCTTCGGTAGTGAGGAAGCAAAAAATTGACAAGAACTATGTGTATCCGTCATGAACCCAAAAATATATTTCAGTGTTTTGGGTATATTATACGATTTAAACAATAAGAAGAAAACATTGTGCGAATAATAATTATGAATAACTATATATCAGTCTATCAACTATCTGTTATGTAGAAAAAGCTATTCCCCACGACAACAGATTTCAAGTTTGCTCTTGCGCAGTAGCTATCACTGATCCTATCGTGACGAATTTCATAGGGGATTGTCTTGAGGTTAGCCCCCATCTACCCTCCAAAACTTGAGAGAAATCGGTCAATTAGGAACTGAGATACCAAGGTTTCGGGAAATACACGTTTGCGCATACGCTCACGTTTGCGCATGCCGATGAAATTGATAGGGGATCGTCTCGGGGCTAACCAGTACAGTGCCTGCAAATTCCATCAAATTCAGGCCATAACTTCATACAGTTTTGCCTGGGACAAGGAATTGACTACAGACAGACCGACAGAAAGACAGAAACGGAACCAAAATTGTTCAGAAAGTTCTGAAACGTGAAAACAAGTGGAAATTTTGATTTTGGAGGACAAGATTTTTTTAATTTCTTGCACGAATATATAGCTTCCTACCTTCGGTAGTGAGGAAGCAAAAACAAAGTTAGTGAACATCTATTACGCAGCAAATCCTGTGAATTTCATCAAAATCTTTAGAGCAGTTTGGGAGAAAAGCTAAAGAATGAGCTAAAACCGACGTTTTTCACCTATTTGGAATATTTTCTCCCTCTTTTAATTGACCTGGAGGGCTTGAAATTGAGTTTTCTGCTGATCGCAATACTTCCCATTCACCTTCAGGTGGGCTGAGGAAAGTAAAAGTTCATGCAGCATGAGTTGATGAGTGAATTTTCAAAGAATAATTTTAACCGATTTTGTGGGTGATTCTTATAGGAAATTTCAGGCTGATTCTGCCAGATCAGCAGCTGCCTTCCACTGATTTCTGCTGATTTCTGTTTCTGCTGATATACCATATATTTTCCTATGTTTATGATGGTAATTCACTCCAAAAACCTAAAAAAAAATACGTTTTTTAAGCGATTTTTGACTCTACATTTTCAAAATTTGACCCCTTGGAGTAGGTACTTCAAAAATGCTGGCCAACGGACTCAACCTTACTTTTGATATTATTGACATTTTAAAATTTTTGTTAATTATTTATCTTCATTCTTCGGGCAGATATCGTCTGGAGTGACACATAAATAAATAAATATATATATACTTATGAAAAAGTGTTAAATTTCAGGAATCGTTTTAGAATCGTCTGAAACGGATTTCCATAAAGACAATTTTCAAAAATTTGCATCACAAAAATGTTGAAGCCATTGCAAAGGCTTCATTTTTTCAAAAATTCGCTGAAAGGGAGGCTCCACATAAAGTGGGAAAACTGACTTCATGGCAGTATCTGAATGCTTTCAATGTCATTGCTACGACCACGTAGAAAGATATTGCAAACAGCCAAGTGCCCAACTTATCAAAATATTTAAAGACGTTGATGTCATTGTCTGTGGTCACGTTTGGGACCATGCCAAAAAACCTCCGGACTTCAGGCATAGCAGCCGGGATAACCAACAACAACGACAGAAAAATTCCCGAGACTCATCAGTACTGACCGCATGAAGACTACGAGATCGAAAGAACGCTGATGCCGCATTTATTATTTATTATGCTTAAAATCCATTGATTGTTGTCGTGATGAAGTAGATTGTTTCTTATTTGATAGTTTAATTTTTTTCTGTTGGCAATAAATGTTGCTTTTATTTGAGTAAGTAGGCACTCACCGATGTACCTATTTAATTTATATTTTACTTTATGTGTTCCACAAGCTCTTCTAACGGTCTATGACTTACGAAAATGAATAATGAATTCATATTTTTATCAATAGAGATCAATTATTATTTGGATTATTTTTACGTTTGTACATGCACAGAACTGCTATAATAATCCGACGACCTCAAGGCCTGAACTGGACAATTCCTGGAACTTCAATCGCAATTTTGCATTTTTGACTTCAAATTCGGATTCACCATCCTTTAAAACTTCTCGGTTCCAATCTTCAGCTCGAAATGTTCATTAGGTTGGCTGTAAAACGGGTGAGAAGATGACGCGTGACGTCATCTGTTCAGGGGAGGGGATGGTGCCCCCAGGCGGGCGCGGGGTGGGCGACCTCATCCGTCTCTTTTTAACAGCACTCATTTTCGCTCACTTCCAATAATCGGATACCCCACACACAGCACTTTTTCGGAAAGCTCCTACTGAAATCATTCATTTGTTCAAAATAAAATGGAGTAGCCCGAATCGCCCATTCTCTAGTGGGAGTTATGCGTGCGACGAAAATTCGTTGACACGTGGACTGAAACATGAGAAGTGAGTGGAAATTCTGATTTTGGAAGAAGAAAATAGTTGTAGATTTAGTCTGAAGTGAAAATCATTTTTCACCCCGGAAACCTGAATGTGATCACAAGGCTACTATAGTGGAATCGGAAGCGAGAAAAAACGCTGCAAATAAATTATTACACAACGGTTAATTATTATTCTTCACAGATCACCCATCCCCAAAGATCCATTTTAGCGAATTTTCGAGGAAGATGAAGCTATTGCCATGGCTTCAAAATTTTTGTTATGCAAATTTTTGAAAATTTTCTTTCATGGAAATCCGTTTCAGACCATTCTAAAACGATTCCTGAAATTTAACACTTTTTCATATGCATATACATATGTATATGTGTGTGTGTGTGTGTGTGTGTGTGTGTCACTCCAGACGATATCTGCCCGAGGGATCGAGATAAAAAATCCAAAAAAATTTGAATGAAAAAATGTCAATAATATCAAAAGTAAGGATGAGTTCGTTGGCCAGAATTTTCGGGAGTACTCCAAGGGGTCAAATTTTGAAAATTTATTTTCAAAAATGGCTAAAAAAAAATGTTGTTTTCTTAGGTTTTCGGTGTGAGATACCATCCTAAACATAGGAACATATGGTATATTCGGAATCAGCGTAAAATGTCCTATAAGAATCACACACAAAATCGGTTAAAATTATTCTTTGAAAATTCGCTCACCAACTCATGCTGCATGAATGGAACTTTTGATTAATACACTCGTTAAATATTTTTAGCCCAATACATACTCTTTCTGGTCATTGAGATCAATGAAATTACAGTTAATACCGTAATATCACGAGGATCACAATCATCTTCTTGTGTCCAATGAGTATACCTTCAATTACTACAATTATCCGAAAGTTGTAGGTCCATAAAAAATATATTGAATATTGCGGCAAGCCCAAAACTACTCTGCAAAGTTAGGCAGAATCAGTCCATTACATCGTGGGAGATTGGTGAATCGGGTCTCTGGGGAAATGAAATGTGGTTACTTCAACGAAACCCGTCTCTGGTAGACTTCAGCAGTTGACTGTAACAAAGAGCAGTGAGAAGTTCACTATACCAATTTATTAATCTTGTAGTTTGAAGTTCGACCGAACGTATTAAGTAAGTAGGAATTCGTTTTGATGTATGATATTATAATTTATAAATTTAAGAAAAAAGTGCTAAACATTGTGATAAGACATGAAAGCTTCCACATATACATATGTTGTAGAAAGGATATGGACAATAAGTAATATGAGAAAAAACTGGAAGTGGATTATCACTCCTAAAACATCAGAATGTTTTAGAGTTTTGGCAACTCTCGTCCTTTTGGTAACAAATACCTAATTAAAAAATCGGACTGCAGACGAATCTGAACCAAGATAATTTAAATCTGAAGTAAAATGTAAGCTCAACAAGTTAAAAGTTAAGTAAAATATAATGATCGGTAATCAGGTATTACTAGTAATGATGTTTACAAATGGCAGTGAGAAGTTTGGCCTCGAGGAAAGAATCGTGGCGTCGAATGGTGACGCTCTCTCGGAGTTTCTGTCAACCAAGCATTAGGTGAACACAATCGTATCTCGTAGAGTGTAAAGTGAAAATTCACTTTGTTCAGTTGAGCACGTTTCTATCTAATCCTCTAGAGGAAACCGTTCAATTTATTTCAGGGAAACGTTTCAATTTAAAAACGTGTATCATTCAGAGAGGGGAAACTGAGAGCCAACTGGACGAGGGAGAGAACGGGATGGAAGTTTTAATCAAGTTCCCTGTAATTAAGAGAGAGAAAATCAAATTGGGCACAATGCTCAAGATTTAATGGATGGGGCTTAGCCATGAAAGAGATGGTTTCCGATAAAACGTGGACTGTTGGGGGATGTTGGTGGAGGTGGTGGTTGGCGGCAGAGGCGGAGGGTTTGAGAGGCGATCCGACGTTTCCGATAAAAGGAGAGGGGTTGTGATGATTCACACGGAGGGTGGCTTTGTCATACGCCCTAGGGGCGGCTTAGTCGCCATTTTGGGGATGACGTCACAACATTGGCGCTCCCTTTTAGGAGCAGAAGAATTAATTATGCGATCGAGCAGCCATTTTGAGAGGGGGAGATTCACCCCTCATGTCTGCCACCCCTAAAAGTTGAGAACCCTTACACATTAGGGATGAAACGCAACCACCTACCGCGCCCAATGGGTTGCGATGCAGATGGCACTTCTACCAGCAATGTCTGTTCCTGAGTGGAACGGGCCTCATGTGGCGCTGCAAGGCGGAGGGGGGTTGATTTTGATATGAGGGGTATAGTTCATTTCTCTCAAAGGGGATGTGGATATCTGTCAACTACACCGGAAACTCTCAGCTGTCAAATGAAAAGGACAGCATGGACCGGGCATGTCATTGTATTGTGACGTTCTCATCACTTGATCCAGCCCAAATGATTAGATAGGATTTCAAACACTCAACCACTCTACTAGCCAACTACTGAATGGTTTCGAAACATCCCTGTTTCTGGTTTCAAAATGCCCAATCCAGGCTCGTACAATCCCTACGGTGACATCAGTCATCAATATCTACCCACTTAGATCGTCATCGTACTAAAGGAACCAAAATACATCTCTGTTAAGAACGTAATTTTTCATATTAGAAACAACAATAGCCCCGAAATTAATTCCTCTGTTGATTACAGACAGGAAAGCTTCGATCGAATTTTTCTAAAAACGTTTATTAATAACGATCACTCTACTTTTTTTCGAAATTGGGTGGACGGCGGTATTTTTTCATTTATTGTCATTTCCATATTTGAAGTAGGTTAAAACTGAGTTCATAGGGCTCTTTTTTCTTCTTTTTCCGAAAAAAATGCAGAATTGGAAGAGTTAGAAAGGGACAATTGTGGTACCAGCTGGCTAAGAATTTATACCTATCTACTTATAAGCAACTGTACAAGTGCACAAGGTAGATCTTGTCGGCTGCTTAGTTGTTACTGGATGTAGATAATCGGGGCTCAGCGAAAACAGTAGGTAAGAAATCACATATATTCACATTATTACGACGTTTCGGGTCGCACCGGACCCATCTTCAGGACCAACCTGTAAGCAGGAGGACGCAAAACTAGATGTCGATAATCGGGGTTCAGCCAATACAGTAGGTAAGGAATCACATATTATTCACTTTTTTTACTGTTTTCTTCTTTGACTGCGTAATCCTGCTTACAGGTTGGTCCTGAAGATGGCATAATATGCAAAAACCGGTCGGGAATGAATCTACAAACGGAGGATGGTTCATTATCTACCCTCAAACATCTCAGCGCCCGCTATGAAACCTCGCTATGAGATAATACAATTGATGAAAAGTTCCATTCATACTGCATGAGTACCATTGGAGAATTCTCAGAGATTTTCAGGGAACTTAACCAATCTTTCACAGGATTTCTAGCGGTTATTCCGAAAATACCATATATCCTACCTACAATACGTTCACACACTCAAAATGGAAGGTAATCTTTGTCAACAACCGCGCAAAAATACGTGTTTTTTGTTTCGTTTAAAAGCGATTCTTGACCCTTAAATATGAAATGAGGAATGGTCGTATTTTTTATTCTTTAAAATTGTAGGTCTAACTGAGAGCTTTCCAAAAGTTCCATTCATGCAGCATGAGTTGGTGAGCGAATTTTTTAAAGAATAATTATAACCGATTTGGTGGGTGATTCTTATAGGAAATTCCACGCTGATTCCGAATATACCATATTATGTTCCTATGTTTAGGATGGTATTTCACACCAAAAACCTCAAAAAACACGTTTATTAGCGATTTTTGAAACTAAATTTCCAAAATTTGACCCCTTGGGGGAAGTGGATCCCGTGAATGCAGCAGTCGAGGCATTGTTGCGCATAAGGTTGGAGCCTGAAGTTCAGTAGGGATTTGGGCAGTCTCTCTATGCCCATCACTGCTGTGCCATGTGTCGATGATGGCATTGTGGGTGGCGGTCGTGGCAGTGCCTGCGGGTTTTGGCACGGCCGCTGTAGCTGTTGTGCGAGCTTTTTCGACGCCCTTGAGAGCGGCGGTGGCTTGCTGGTGGCTGGTTTAGCTGGCCTTGTAGGTTGCCGCACCTCTGGTTGGGAGATCTGAGGTCGTGGGGGCGATGGTGATGGGGAGAGCGAAGGTAGCCAGCTCTTCGTGAGCGACACGATCGTTGAATGAGTTTCTGTTGTATTCCTGGCGGATTTTATACGCTCTGATCGCCGTAGAGGGGGTAAAGGATGCGTAGGTGGTGGTATCCTCTCTTGATCATCTGTCGTCGCCCGTTCTTTGTTTGCTGGTGCAGGTTTGCACCTGTCGATGGATATGTTGTTTTTCTTTCCGCTATCGTCCTGGTAGGTGGGCGTCTTGCCATCGTTCGCTAGTATGGTATATGGGCCTCGGTAGGGGGGGTTCAACTTCGCCTTAGGTGTCTCAACTCTGACGTAGACTTGTTTCGCCGTGTTCATCGTCCGAGGGTAGTATGTTTTTGCGTTGTTTCTATAGGCGTCGTGATTTCGGTATGGTATAATATCTGGTGGGGAGGGGGTAAGAAGATCGCTTGGTAGTCGTGGGGTGGTACCATATAGTCTCTGCGACGGTGAGATCCCATCTGTCGCTGGTCTGTTTCTGATGCCGAGGAGTGGTGTTTTCATGTCTTGGGCCCATTTTGTGGTGGAGGATGACGTCATGATCGTTTCGTTGCGAGTTCTATGAAATCGCTCGATCATCCCATTTGCTTGTGGTGGTATGCATTTGTGTGAATCGGTTGGATTCCCATGCTCGTGCAAAATTTCGTAAAGGCGTCTGACATAAATTGTGTGCCTTGGTCGGTAGAGACGATTGTTGGTGCCCCAAATCTGGCTGATTCAATTATCGTAAAATTGTTCAATAATGGTCTGCGCTGTGATGTTGCTTATTGGGATACATTCTGGCTCGGTCTATCATCGTGAGGCAAAACTTATATCCGTTGGATGCTGGAAATGGGCCGATGATGTCTATGTGGATATGTTGAAGCGGTTCAGCGTGTTCGAAATTTCCCAGCGGCGCTCTGATATGTCGTGTGACTTTCGCGCGGTTACAATTGGGGTCATGATTCGTACTGATGACGACATGTGTGGCCAAAAAATCGCGCCTTTAGTAGTGTGGTCGTTGCCTTTATTTCTAGGTGCGTCTCGTTGTGTATTTGCTGGAATGCTGTTGTTCGTCGTGTTGATGGAATGTAAGGGCGCGGTGTTTCGCCTGAAATGTCGCAGAAAAGGGATACTCCTCGTATTTCCACCTCCTCGAGGTCCATGGAAATAATAAGGTCGGGAGAGTTGTCATGTAAAACATGCTTTATTCGGGAAAGGCAGCGGCATATAGGTATACTGTTTGTCCAGGAGTGGGGGTAGACCTTCCATCCTGGCTCAAACTAGGTGGAACCGGTGTTCCCCTGCAAGGGGATACCCGGTCACCACAAAATCAAACTAGTAAGAGAGGGATTATGAGTCCAGAACCGAAGGAAGACTCGGAAGGGCCCACCTTCTTCTCTCGAAAGGATGTGCCCCTATAGATTGACCACCAGTTATAGTATGAGCCGAAAAAGACGCGGTGATACTACAAAGTACCCCCAAGACCCAAGATACCCAACTCCAGTAACTCCGAGGCATTGTGAGCGCATCACACCCTGCGCCATGAACTTCATCTCAATCATTCTCTCCTCTTAGCTTGGATATTTCTTGCTACAAGTTATTCCTATTGTATCCGATTCTTTCAGAACGCCAGTTCTGCTCTATGTTAATACATGCTGCCATTGTTATAATGCCCGTGCAGCTTGTAATTACAGCATTTTATGCTGATCATTCGGCAAATGTTAATAACTCTCCCTCTCTACATAACGGACGCTATATCATAATGCGGAGTTAGTATAAATGCGGACGATAAGTTTTCGTCTTTAAACGGTTACGCTCTCTTTTCTACGCTCACATCCTCTCGAACCACCTCGTCTACCGGAGAGGTTAGATCAGTGTTGTATAAACTGTTGAGAGATTGTAGAATCCTGATTACCACGAAATATAGTCGGCGGAAGTCCGTTCCAACACTCCCACAAAAAAATAAGCTTACCAAATTCTCACACTATCTCTACATTGTGGATAACGGTGTTGAAGATGATACTTTTTTGCGAACTGTATTTGTCCTCATTTTA
Source organism: Lygus lineolaris (assembly GCA_030264115.1). NCBI lineage: Eukaryota > Metazoa > Arthropoda > Insecta > Hemiptera > Miridae > Lygus > Lygus lineolaris. Next base: position 46,194,205 of record JAEMON010000001.1, on the reverse strand, counting down.
CTTACACGATTCAACCGCGTAAGATGGAGATGGTTTTATTTTTCTGATTTTGGTTTATTATTGTCGATAATGAACCTTTGGAATCGAGTAAAAAAAAAAAAAATTGTAACGCTCAATCAAAATTTCAAGGTACGTAGAATCCAAAAATCAAATTAAAAACAAAAAATCCGTCCATCAGTTGCCATGACCAAAATTGATGAAATTTAGTATACCGGCTCCATTTGTGGTCTAGTTGTGCCCTGAAGCTCGGCGTTACTGTCAGTCTTCACTAAGGGATAGAAAATAGCAGATGAAATTCTAAAATGCCCTAGCTCGAAAACGTCAAGGAGGGAGGTAAATTTTTTCCATCGATTTCTAGGAGATCACAATTTTTGCGTCGAATGGGACCTCACTGAGAAGTTTAGAACCAACCGTTCGCTCCCTGTAAGGACTTGAGTGTTGCACACAAAAAAAAAGCAGAAACAAGTGTGAATTGCAAATCCTCGGAGTAGGCCAATTTTTCATTCAAGAATCATTTTTGATATCTATACATAAAATGAAGATAGAAATATAGTTAAAACTTTTAATACTTTCATGACTAAGATATATGGATCAACTCATATAGAGATGTGAGATAAGAAGATCAGATAAGAAGCGGTCGAATATTCCGTCCTTCAGCAAAAGCAAGTAACTTGCTCCTTCAAGATGCGCCAAGAGTCGAATTACTCGGTGCAAAACTAGTTCATTTTCATAAAAATGGCTTGTATGTACACCTGTTCCTTTTCAGCACCATCACCCGGAAGTAGCGTAGGGCGTTTTTGGTGGGGTGTTTAAATATAACTTGAATTTTTCCAATGGAAATTAAAAATTAAAAAAAAATGCTTAAAATTAAATTCTGTTTCCTACGATTATTGCAATGATTGCGGTTTTTTTTTTTTTTAATTTTTTTACAATCGACCTAACATTCCTACACTTCACAGCATTTACGAAACGGGTAAGGATTGAAAGTTCTTGTGTTGTATTCTGCCCTATGGCGAGGTCGCAAAGCATGATATCAGGGAGTTCATTACTTCCCTGCATGAGGGAGGATTACACCAAAAAAGGAATACGATCAGTGGTATGAACCAACGATAGGATATTTCGAAATTATCTTGCATTGATGAAAATGTAATTGTAATTACCAGCCTGACCGCCTTTACGTGGGTAGATATGACGTAAGGTCTCTTTGTGAAAACATAATTCCATAATCAGAAGAGAGAACCACATGTTATCGAAGTTCATTACTGGGAGAATGTTCTTGAATGCAGTTCCAACCGGAGCCACAACCGATGGTAACTATTACCATTTTCATTCACAGATTTTCCGTTACGAGTAAATGGATGATGTTCACATGAGGTATCGCAAGTGATCGCAGTCAGTTGACGTACCTAACGCATCACAAAGCAGCTCTTTCTAAGCCTTCAAACTTATCGCTTTAGTCTTTGACAATTCCGATTACATAATTTCCACACAAATAATGACAATTTCAGGATTCATTCTGAATGGTTCTAAAAAGCTTTTGTGTCATGAGGGGTCCAATCTACATGATAGAATACACCTTATCCCTTATTAGCCATCACTTATAAGTAATTAGAAGTGCTCACTTAATAGTAATTTAATCAAAGCGATAAAATCCACCGATTTCGCGGGGCAAAAGGTCTCCTTGTTCCATGCTCCGGTTCCCCACGGGTTTTCTTCAAATCTCGTATCATCTTCAATCATCATATATCATATATCATCTGAACGCCATGCATTTCGAAACGCTAATGAATAATACAACGAACAGTATGTGCAACACACTTTTGGGCTTGAATGTATAAATGAAGATAGGACGGAGTGTAGTGTCCAGGTAGGTACCATTCAAAAATGCTGCAAAATATTACACAATGGATTATTATTTTTTTACAGATCACTCATCTGCAGAAATCCTATTGGTATACCAAGCATCCAACGTAATTATTACTATCCAAGAGTTGAAGGATTTCATTGCGTAATTCAATAACGAAAGAAGCTTGTACAAGTGAACAAGAAACTCGATTCGGTGAAAACAAGAAAAAATCCATTGTTCAGCTGATCTTTGAACGGGAATTTGGCCTCTGAAAAATTTTCGGTTTACTCTCTTGTTACTGCTCTTTTTCCCGTTCAACCCTCAAGTCCTTGTTGGGAGCAAACCCTTGGTCCTGCAGTGCTTCTAAAAATTGGAAACTCGTATTTAAAATATATGGAAAAAACTCCCTAGGTATTCCTTCTTATTTGAAGTAGGTACCTATCTATTTGAAGTATTCGAGCTAGAGCGTTTTTAAAACTTCATCCCCTAGTTTCTACTCCTTAGAGGAGACTGATAGTAACGCCATCTTCAGGACTCAACTAGACCCCTAATGGAGCCTTACACCAATTTTCATTAATTATTTTGGTCAATGGTAACTGAGCGAAATCCCACGAACGGCGGACGGACGGATTTTTTATTCGATTTTAGGATTTTACGTATCTTGAAAAGTAAAACATCGAATCTTGACAGGCGGTTAAACAATAAGCGAATTTTCGAAGAAAATGAAGCTATTGCAATGGCT
>JAEMON010000001.1:46178603-46190617 GCA_030264115.1 Lygus lineolaris | reverse complement strand
CTCACCAACTCATGCTGCATGAATGGAACTTTTTTTCCCTTTCGTAAGCGATTCCAAAGGTTCATTATTGAAAATTATAAAGCTAAATTAGGAAAATCCCGATTTCAGAAAATTATAGCTGTTTTCCAAGAACTGCGACCAAAAATGCCTCTCAGGCAACCCCCCTAGGGTTAAAAACACGGTGGCTGAAATTGCAAGAACAGGGAAGCTTCAGTGTACCTCAATCGATTCACCGTCCAAAATTTAATAATAAAAGGCCCAAACGAATTGATTCAGTGCCTAAAGTGAGGAAATGTACCTATTTGTTGTGTGAATCCCCTCCCTAAGAGCTTTCATTCAAGTAGGTGAGTACCCTATATAAAACCGTCTATACATCCACCACTAGAAAACAGCCAAAAAATCAATAACGTTTTATCTCCAGACTACATAACAGGTAATCTTCAGATAATACAAAATGCAGCAGATATCGAGGAAATGAGGAATATAATGGAAGGGATGGGAATTTAATTAGTGCAGTAATATTGTTAAATGTGCAATTTTGAATGTTTATCCTGATCTCCTGTATATAAATAGACAAATTGAGTTAAATTGATGAAGGCAAAAGAAATATCGAATGAGTAGTATCATATTGTTGAGAGTGATTGAAACTCGGTAAGAGAACAATACTCTCGGAGTACCGTAGGACACAGAAAAGGTTGCGTTTGGTTGGGGCTTAAAGTCCTAGGATCTCTTTTATTGGTAGCGATCTGTAATAAAGAGCCCGCCCTTCCTCGTTCTTCCCATTCCTCCTATACTACCCTCAAGAAACAATTCTACTCCAGCGCGGCGCCATCGTTCTCCCGACAAAAGGAAAAATTCAATTTTGACAGAGAGGCTCCTCTCAGTTTACCCATTCACAAAGGTCTGGGTGTTTCTAGGTTTTCTTTTTCCTCCTTTTTCTCTCGATTACCCCCCTCTCTCTCTCTCTCTCTCTCTCTCTCTCCTCTCTCTCTCTCTCTCCTCTCTCTCTCTCTCCCCCTCTCTCTCTCTCTCTCTCTCTCTCTCTCTCTCTCTCTCTCTCTCTCTCTCTCTCTCTCTCTCTCTCTCTCTCTCTCTCTCTCTCTCTCTCTCTCTCTCTCCCGCTCGCTCTCCCCCAAAAAAATACGTACCTAATAAGTGAATCCTGCAGAGCGCCTCGACGCCACTGACGCCAATGTTAGCGCCGAAAATAATTATGACCGTATATACCGTTCCAAGAATCCTCTATCCGAATTTCGAATTGGAAGACCCATATCTAACTGTAACATCATTCTACTTCCTAAAACACGATTTTCCCACCACGTCACCATTTCACAGTGACTTGAAATCCAATGAGTGTACACACAGGAATTTCAAAATCAGATGATTTTTTTGTTAAACTGGGTAAATGTTTGAGAACGTAGTACACCTCTATGGAGAGTTGAGGCTAACAAAAAAACATGCAAATCTGAGCAGTGCTCACAAGGCACTTTCTTACTACTGTCACATAGGTAGATAGGAACCTACCCAGGGATTTGCCCTAGCGCCATACCGCTACGGGCCCAGCGGTATTGGCTTTATCGCAGATTCGAATTCAAGATGATCGGAAACGGATGTGGTTCTTCTTTCCCCCAGCCTGACAAGATACTACAGGCTGAGCACAGTAAAACACTCTTATTAGAGCTAGCAAAGATGCTAATGGTCATGTCTAATTTGGAGTTTAACGTATACTTTTCAAAATAATGATGTTAATCCAAAACGCCACACATGTGTCTGAGGCTTTTAAATGGTCGTACAGGCCCTAGGTATCTGATCGTGTGAATGAGAATTGGCACCCATGTAAATTCGGACCTGTTAGCCCACCACTCAATGCCGCTAGGAGCATGTTGCTAGGTGGCTTATTTCAGGGCAAATTCCAATTCCGTGAATTCTTGTGAGTCTCTCAGACTCATGGTGTCGCCGTGGTACATTGGGAATGTGGGAGATCCTTAATCTTTTTTCATAGCGTGATTCTGACATATTCGTTGAGTCACCCGGGTAGGTACAGAAAAGCAAGGTGTCACGATATGATCTGTTCCATTTAGCTTACATAATTACATCAAACGCCTATTACCATGTTTGCATTACATTACTATTAGTACACCGGGCGGTACACCGGTCCTTAGTACTTTTTTGAATAAAATTGAAAATTGAAATATTTAGAAGTCCACCACACTCATGGCGTCGACCGGTTGGATTGAGAAGTAAGTGTCTCGGTATGGGTTAAAATGTCAATATTGTGAGTGAATAGTGGACTGGAAATTGGACTTTTTTCCGGACCTGTATTTCAAATTCCTACTTTTCAAAGTTCATTTTTTCGTCCACGTCTTCATGTTTTAAGTTTCCAACTTTTAATACTTTTCTGTTATTCGCTTAGTGTATTTTCCAGTTGTTATCAATTCAGTAAAGCTTGTTTTCAGTTTGTTCGAAACAATGATACAAAACTTTGATTTCTCCACTACCTATTAATTCTACTTCTGCTCTCCACAATTAAACATCCCGAGGAGATCTTCAGATTTTCCCCGACAGGAGTTGTCAGGTTGGAACGTTCTTTGAAGCCCGACTACGAGAGTGAGGAATGTTGTTGAAAGCATTAAGATCATGTCAACAGAGTTCTGTAAATCCTATCCTTATTTAACGTTCTGTCTTCTCGGATAACAATAAAGTAGAAAAAGTTCCCTCCGAGAAAACCTGTTGGTCAACTTTACCCACTTCTACTAGCATATTCAATGATGTTGATGTTTTCTAATAACTATTCTTTTAGAATAATAATTATCTTCAAGAAAAACCTGATTTATCCCCAACCCTTGATACCAAAATTTACCACCCCAAGATATTTAACTTTTTTCACACAGTTTAGAACAAATATGAGGGAATGACCATAAATGTACCCCTCCTCCTCTCCCAAAACTCCCCTCCGGACTTGAATTTGAGAACGTTTTGAGGGCATTTCTCACAGTTTTGATTCTGTAAAGCGGCATAATGGCCGAAACCTTTAGAGGTGCCACGTAGGCCATGAAAAATGTAGGGGCTATTCACTTTTTTTTTAAAGTTAAACTATGTACACGAAAGCGCTACAAAATTATTAGTTCTTTGAAAATCGTCTCATTGAGTGTACTGCATCACTGGGGCTTCCTAATAATCCATTTACTAACGCCTAAGAAATGCGTCATACAAGTGATGGTTAGATACCTACCACTAATTCAATTATTGATCTGATTGTCTTCAACGACGAATCTCATTGAGCTGTTTGAGTAGAATTTAGTGCATTTCTGTCCTTCGGAGCGTCCATTATCGAACAAAAGAGATTTGCCATGGAAACCGAGTGAATGGGACGCACCTAAAAAAGACGAGTTGGGGTAGACTCGAGGCTGAAGCTGAGGCTGGTAGTAGTTGAGTAGTTCGTTAGGCCTGTAGCTACATCCCTTTTCTACTCTGCTGCAGCGTATAATAGCCGGAGCGGCGGGTTTGTTGTGTTGAATACTGCTCGCTTCGCTAAATCCGTCATATCAGGTTTGTTTAAGACCTGGTCCCTCCGCATCGGGGCCCACCCATAGCATCCATCTGCCTCCGCTGACCTGAGGCTCCATTGTTGATGTAAGCTTTATGTTTTCGGTTCCACGATTCATAACGAGAGCCTCCCGACGTACTGAGCTGTGGATAATATTTCTCTCATCCGATGAGTGTCAGTGACGTTTGCTTCGTGATCGTGACATGTCACTTGACTCTGTTTTCGAGTCACTCCGGTCGGCTCCCTCTGTCCCGTTTGTACCTGATGCTCTATCCCAACTCATTTCATCCATTATCGATAGACATGAAATCCACTGGAAGTGATACATGACGTAAAGCTTCTTTCTCCCATTCTTCCATTCCGACATTATCCTTTAAATCACCCCTTTAATGATCGAAAGGTGTGGCAAATGAAGCAGTGATACCTAATTGACAAGCTAATTGGTTCGGAATTATACAGTAGCTTTTCTTTCAGTGGATTTTGTCGTTGGATTCAACAATTTGTGTGAATGTTGAGAGAAATTTGAACCATATCATAGTTGATTTAAAAAGAAAACAATTGAATAATAACATTACCTTCACCCAAAAAAATCAATCTAAAATGGCACTGGTCTCGGGGGTGCTCTAACCGAATCTGATTTCCGTGGTACAGATACAGAGTTGACATTTCAAAAAGATCGCAAGATGTCCGACTTCTCTCATCAAAGTTCACTACTCTTATAGAAAATTCAACGCTGAACACGCCTGTTGTACCTACCCCATCCAATGGATCTAAGATAACTTCTTTCTATGTTTTGTTTTTTTGTTGCCAAAAGACAACAAAACAATATTGTTTCTATGGCTAGCAATTCTCAACCAGTGTTGGGCATAACCGCAATCGTAACGTAATTACGATTACAATTATTGCCCAACTCTATTCTCCGCAGGAACGATTCCGTTCAGAAAAAACGATTGAAAAAACAAGGGCTATAATTAGTCAAAATTCTGCAGAATTTATAAGTCTTGACTGAATAAAACAAGATAAAAATAAAAGTTTTACTCCAGACAATTGCTATGACGAGGGTGGCTGTTGTTGCGAGGCACATACTTATATTAGCAGGGCCAAAAATAGTGCATAGTGCATTATGAAAGAAAATGCTCATGCTGCATGAATGGAACTTTTAGCGAATTTTCGAAGAAAATGAAGCTATTGCAATGGCTTCAAAATTTTTGTAATGCAAATTTTTGACAATTTTCTTCATGGAAATGCGTTTCAGACCATTCTAAAACGATTCCTGAAATTTGACACTTTTTCATATGTATATATATTTATTTATATATATATATATATATATATGTATGTGTCACTCCAGACGATATCTGCCCGTGGGATCGAGATAAAAAATCCAAAAAAATTTTAAAATGTCAATAATCTCAAAAGTAAGTCTGAGATCGTTGGCCAGAATTTTTGGAGTACTCCAAGGGGTCAAATTTTGAACATTTAGTTTAAAAAATCGCCAAAAAACGAGTTTTTTGAGGTTTTTGATGTGAATTACTATCCGAAACATGGGAACATATGGTATATTCGGAATCAGCGTGAAATTTCCTATAAGAATCACCCACAAAATCGGTTAAAATTGTTCTTTGAAAATTCGCTCACCAACTCATGCTGCGTGAATGGAACTTTTTGAGGTTTTTGGTGGCAATACCATCTTTAAACATAGGAACATATTTATGGTATATTCGGAATCAGCGTGAAATTTCCTATAAGAATCACCCACCAAATCGGTTAAAATTATTCTTTGAAAATTCGCTCACCAACTCATGCTGCGTGAATGGGACTTTTTTTACTTATTCTGTGACTCGAGTCAAGACTGTGTCTCGTGAATGACTCCTCTAAGTTGGGTACACATCTAGCGAGCACGTTCGGTGCAAGATTTCCTCTTGGGTGCTTCCAACTACATGCTGTTTCTACAACGAGAGCTGGGTGGCAACTTTCCTTCGAATTCTTGTAGTCTGATTCTGAGTGGAACGGGCTTAGTCGGTCAGTCAGGAAGAGACTAATGAAGCTTTTTTTTTTTTTAAGTATGATTCTTGCAGTTGCATCTGGTCGACTCAATACCTATCTATAGCCCTTGTTACGTTCCCACGTGCACTTAGTAGAAAATCGTCATTTTTATCCACAACAACTCCTAGTGTGATCGTGAATGCGCATCAACCCTATCCACCCTTCAACAGTCATTATTACGTATAGCAGCTGCCCTCTTCATTGTCACTCGGGAACAGATTAGAGAAATCTGACAATGCGCCTTTGATTCGAATCCTAGTTCGAATGTAAATGACTGGTCGACAAAAAAGTTATTGGTACCACTATCCACGATCATTTGCGACTCGGTGGCTGGCTTCGCTCGAGTCAAAACTATCACATTGAGGTGGAAACTAGGGATGAGTTGTGTTACATCTACCGTATATGTATGTAAGACTATGGAACATATATATTTTAGTATGTAATAAGTTGAGACAACTATCTAGGGTTGGTTAGGAGCCATAGATCGATAGATAGCTACTCTATTCCTTTGTTTGTTGTGTTAATACGAGGAATGTTAATGATTAAGGTAGGGGAGATAGGTATAGCTAAAGACAAGATTTGCATTTTTGTTGTGATCATTGCTACTCTGGTATGACGACAGGTGTTTTGACCATACAAGGTTATGTGTTTATATTCAAGAAAGTTCGTCTTGTCTCGTTCTTGCTATTATCTTATGAATAAAAGTTTTCCCAAAACTTCACCTTTTTCATTCATACACATAGACATACTCTGCTAAACTCTTTTGGTTAATGGTCCCAGGCTACGAGAAAGGAAGGAAGCACTGTTTCACTCACCGCTTCGAGATGAATGAAAGTGAAGTGAAGTTGGAAAAGTTGAGGAATGCGACGGGATGGCCCACATGGAAATTCCAAATGTCCGTTGTATTGAAATCAATGGCAATTGAAGGGCGAAACTTGTTTGAAATATTAACAATGGCAAGGCCGACAGTGAGACAAGACGTCGCAGGTCAAGTAGATGCCGCAGGAGATGCAGCAGTATAGTTGCAGGTGCAAATGCACTTGCAGAACTGAATTCATGGAAGAAAGCTGACAGCAAGGTACAAAGAATGATTGTGACCTCAATTCATTCCACCCTCATCGTCAACGAATTGCATTATCTTATTTTTAGGAGATCTGTATGTCCCATACAGTATATTAGATTCATTGTTAGACGATACGTAATTAATCTTAAAATTGCATCTATACCGTAAACAATTGCTCCATCATTTTTGATTCTATTATTTAAACTTTTATATGATTTATAACCATTTGAATGCTCCAAAATTTCACAAAATTTCCACAGAATACCTCGGTAAGGACAATGAAGTCTGACTTGTGAACGATAGATTCCAGCCAACAACGGAATTCGTCAAAATTGCATTGATAGCTACGTAGGTTCATATTTAGGATTACTTTACGTGAATCATTATGATTAGAATGCTTGATTAAGTCAATGAATGTAGAGTAAGATTGACATACCATATTATCCTTCAAATTTTCTATAATATTACAAAAATCTATGTTATTCATATTAAATCAAGTTAAAATTCTAATTTTTATGACGAAGGGTTGAACCACTACAGTTTTTCAAGGTAATTGGGTAGTTGGGGGACGATTGAAAGACAATTTCCGATGAATTTCGTCATAATTTGTTTAATAATAGCTTCTGCGAGTGCGAAAACTTGAAATTTGTTGCCATAGACATAACTCCGGAAATACTTGACCGGGTACATCATATCAGCTACACTATCAGGGATTGTGCGGGTTAGCCCCCAGATGATCCCCAATCAATATAATCACCATCGGACCACTGATATCGTGTGCGCATGAGCATACGTACATTTTTGAACGGTTTCTCAGGTACTAATGGACCGATTTCGGTCAAGTTCGGAGTGTAGTATAGGGGGACGATTCGGAAATGACGTCCTATGCATTCTGTCACAAGCGGGTCATGGGTATCCACTGCGCATGCTCAAACGTGAAATGTTTTTTTCTCCTCCAATTCTTCGTATATTGGAAGTTATTTTCGAGTAAATACTCGTACTTACCTAAGACTACGTCGTACCTACCTAAGACTACGTCGTACGTATCTAAAGGCGGCTTCTACCCGCATGCGGCCGATAAAACTAACTACCTACCAAAAATAACGACCGTGCCGGCTAGGGAGGATTCATTAGCTCCCAATCGAGCACTCACTTCAAATGAATGAATTGAATGAGGAAGGTGCCCCTTCAAGTTCGAGCTTGACTTTTCACCAAGGACCTTCTATACCATGCCTCCGTTCATTTTTAACGAACACCTTCCTTTAAACCTAATTGGTTTCTCTCAAAAGCCTCGACCAAATTCACCATCGAAAACGGCAGTGGCGCCACTCGACGGAAACAACTACAGAGCGCTTGACGAACGTCGCACTGAATGACAACCAGGCATTCATTCCCACCAATGGAAAATGGAAGTTGAGTTAGTGTAAACCCCCTCCCCGTCAAACCTCTCTCGAGAGTTCTTTTTCCGAATCGCGTGTCCTCTAGAGAACCCACGCTTTTAATTACTGTTTGCGACAATATGTTGTTGACGTTTTTTAAGAAGTGTTTAACCGCAGAGTTCATTTGCTAAGTGGCGCCAAATAGAAAGCATCGGCGGCAGGAGATCTCTCTCTTCGTCAGGGGGACTTTCCCCCACTCTTTAAAGTCTTCCTCTTTTTTCTTTGCCCCCAACGGTGGTCCAATTACGTGAAATGGAACCATATCCCTTTCTTTCCACTTGCTTCCATCCCATCATTTCAAGTCGGAAAAGTATTCTTTGTGTCACTTCTTACTTTTGCTCGTCCACACAAAAGGATCCTCCCCAACCACTCCGCCTCCGGCCGCCTCCATCTTTGCACTTTTCAGCCCTCCCTTCACTAACTCCTCTTCTCTCTAACTCTTCATAATGTATTCCTATCTTTATTGTAGTCCTTCCTGTCCTGATTACAGGCTCTCTAGCGAATACACTATGTCTGTTTAATGGAGCTCCAGATAAGGACCGGGTATTAACCCTTTCCTTCCCTCTTCCGTCCTTTTCTCTCCTTTCTTCACAAAACCTTTCCAATGTTCCATCTTCACTCACCCATCCCCTCACAATGCTTCATCTTCACCCTCCAGATTCCGAGAACACCCCCCCCCCCCCCCCCCAGCCTCTTATTCATGGTACATCCATTGCCTTGAATAGTATAGACTCGTGCATTCATTACCTATACGACTATGACGAGTCATTATCTAACATGAGCCAAACAAAATTTTGCTAAGAATCGTGGAAATCTTCTCCATTTTCAATTCTGAGCTCAACAACTAAAAACTTGTGGAAACTTTCACTGGATAGTCCTCTGAATGACGTATGAAACAGAAGCTAAACTAATGTTGCAGCAGTGCTTCTCTTTTAAGGCGAAAATGCATGTCTAGTCGTCTACGTGTGAGTCCACACCTACTATGAAGGATATTAATGAACATTGGGAAAACCATTTTTTAGTGTGGACGTCGAAAGCTGGCTGAACTCTCGCTACAACAATTATTTCCCAAAGATTTGATTGTATGGATCCTATGCTGCACAGCAATATATAGGCACGTATCTACAAAAAGTAACGCCTAGCTACGTTTAGGTTACAAAGGATCACTGAGAATTTATTATAGGAAGAATGCCTACGTACTGGAGTGTTCTGCTTCATGCATGAACTGCGATAGACGAGAGCTGGAGACACTTGGTCATTTTATGTTGCTTTGCCCAATCTACAAGCCCTGTAGATCGCACATTCTGGCAGAATACATCCATAACTTCAGTGAGGGAGAAGCTGTGACGGTTGAAAATATGGAGACCCCGCTGAATGACCTGCTTACTTGGGACGGCAACTTCAGGAAATTCGAGGCAATTTTCAAGTACTGTGTACTGTTTTCAAGTGGTGTCTTGAGACTTAAGGCTTTTTCCCTGAACGAATAATCATCAGTGGGCAGTGAGTAACTTCAACCATCATTGAACAATAGTAGTTTGTCTAACTGTGGTGAACTAAAGTAAAGGAATTTAGGTACCTATTGTCAACTAGCCGTAGGTAAAATTCAAGTTTACAATATTTTATTTATTATTTCTTGAAAAAATGTTACAAATCCAACCCTCTTTTTGTTCATTTTTTTGGGAATCTACTCGGATGGAACGGGTAATTTGTAGAAACCCTACCAACTTTATTAGGTATATTTATAACGGCTTAGTGTTTTGAAAGTATCTTTGTTTATCTTATTTTTTTTTTTTTTTATGAACAGCTAGGTCAACTTTATATGTTATTTTGGAGAAGACTTCTGTTCATTTATGCCATACACCGCAACCCGTTGCAATGTACAATTTTTTTGCAAATAAACCGTTGAATTGAATTGAATTAAATTGAGTTGACACCTACGAAAATAAGGCCAATACTAGTCATTGTCAATGTACTATAACAAGCTCAGGGGCCCGATGGTATAAATAGTGACCTGGAAAACACTAGCTTTGCTATTTAAAAATCATCATGGAGACATAAAACACAATCATGTTCATAATTACGTTTCAAAACTAGGTCATTGAACGCATCCATGAAATTACCATTGTTCTGCATTCTAAAGTAGAAATCCAACCCATCAAAGGCTCAAAACTAGGAACACAATGAATAAACTGCCAACAATTTGGGCATACTAAGACCTAATGCCACTTTGACCCTCATTGTGTCAAGTGTGCAGGGAATCCCTCCACACTCGAATGTATAAAAACAAAAGAAGCAGAAGCTGAATGTGTAAACTGTGGAAAATATGTTCTTGCAAATTTTCATGATGGTTGTGAAGTTGCGAAACAAATACAAGAAATGCAAAATAAACAGAATAAGCTGATCAAAGTAACTAAGACTAAGGTGATAAATCAAAATTCTTGAGGAGCGATCAGCATCCAAAATTTCAAAAATACCCGCAGATCCATTCAACAAATGACCAGAAAAATCAAGCAAAAGCAAGTCGCTAAGAATTTAGGATTTTAATGTACTCTCCAGCAACAAATAAAACGAGCATAATTGAGGCAGCACAAACGGAAATGAAAATCATCATTGCAACCAAGCGAATGGGAACAGTGAAATCAAAAATTAAGGACGGTCCCGAAACACAAGAAGCGTCTTTCTATCTTGTGTTGGAATGACAAATCGGTTAGTGAAATGGAAATATGAAAAGTCCAGTTGAACTTGAATAACATATCGAGGGTTGCATGGCAGAAGTGACCAAGTGACAAAAACAAGTTTTTCAGCAGAGCGTTTCAAAGGTTTTGAACCTCTCATTTTCCGAGTTTGCTGGCAGAAGTGGCCAAGTGCGCTAATAGGCGCCTGAAGTACACGATTGTGGTCTGGTTTGATAATTACTGGCAGAAATGACCAAGTTAGTGCTACTTACGAAGGACTTGGTCATTTCTGCCAGGGGGCATTAGCATTTTCCTGGCAGAAATGACCAAGTGCTTCCTATGTAGCACTAACTTGGTCATTTCTGCCAGGAAAATGCTAAATGTATGGAAAACTACTTTTTCTGGTACTTTAAGGGACATTTGAGCCCTTTGAAGTTACTATTTCGTGGAGTTAAGAATACTACTGCCACTTCTGCCATGCAACCAACAATATATTGTTTGTCCAACATCAGAAACTCGCACAACTGGAGATCAATATGTATCTAAGGTCAGAGGCTTAAAATTCCACCAAGCTATCCACCCAAGGAATAGAAGTGGTATATTTATAAACGGAACACCAGAAACACCAGGAATTCAGTTTTCGAATGGCCTATATAAATTGGTTCAACCGCGTACTGGCCTCTCGCATACTAGCAGCACTTGAGACGACAGTACCCTCCTTTAATATCAGCCTCGGCATTACTTCATGATCCTCTGAGTATAGTTTGAGCGGGGAGGTATCGAGCAGAAGAGCGGTAACGGTCGATCCTCAAAAGGAAAACAGAGGAAGAGGCTGCCGCGCGTCTTGGTATTAGCCGAATATCTGGGATTCCTTCGTCTTGTCCCAAAGGGAAATGCGCACCCCGACCTCTACCATCCCTATAACAGCGCCGCCGCTCTGGTATGAGCCAAACTGGATAGCTTCATACCTTATCGGCGTTCCTCAGAAGTTCGGTCATTCCTCCGGCTCGACTGCGGAGACCATATAGATCCTGTGTCTCGTCATGCGATTGAGAAAATCTGTGAGTACAATAAACCACGATTGGTGGGTAAGGTTTGGACACTTAGAGAGGGGGCGATGCCTTGAGGTTTCATCAAAGCAATTCCTTGGCCGCCTTCATATTCAAGCTACTGAACCATTTGATTTCCCATCACTCAGCATTCAGCCTGCGTCCACCTCGGAGATAAAAAAAAAAAAAAAAAAG
>JAEMON010000001.1:46105879-46116336 GCA_030264115.1 Lygus lineolaris | reverse complement strand
TCCCACCAGGGGTGGTAAAAATGGCGGCTCCTGGACCAGGTTTGTCCTCCTCTCCTGGTCAGGATCGATCTTATGAATGACTCATCAGTTTGTTACCCTACCCCCCTCCCACTGCCTGTCCCTACCTTCAGATAAACTTTGTATAGAATAAAGCGGCTTAGTTGGCCAGTAGCATTACTAGAGGTGAATAATAGAACGTTCCCTACCCCCTCCTTCCTAGGTTCTCTACCACCATCCCAAGGTTGGACTATGGTAATCTGGGGGAGGGGGACCCGAACCCCTTCTAAGGAACTTCTCAACCACCCTAACAGTTTTCTCCCAAGCCCATTTCTACCACACCTTAAGCAATTATCTTGTGACTTCTCCAGAAGATTTTTTTTAATCTTCTATATTCGTGTGAATGGAGGAGGAGGCTGTGTACAATTGTAGCATTTTCGAGAACCTTGAGATAAAAAAAAAATCGCAAGTCGTATACATATAGTGATGGCTAAAAGGGACACACAAAATACCCATGTGGATTTGGTTGTGGGGGGGGGGGGGGGGGGGGGGGGGGGGGGACGTTCAATAAACTGTGAGCCAGTCGCAAACTAGCAGTCATATTTTAGCGATATCGGACAGCATCACGAGAAACCGATATTATTATGGAATTCCATGTTTGCATGTGCGTAGTAGCAATGAATGTGATGAACTCCATGGAGCATCTCTTTTACTCTCTGCTACTCCACCGGAATCGAGATTCGGAAAATGATAGAATTCATATAGAGGACAATCTTGGAGATTTTGCTCTCGCAATCTCTAAAAATGTCATGAATCTAATACAATTATCAGTGTTGCAAGGACTTCTTTTTTTCGAGTGGGCAGTGGCTACTACTGCTCTCATGCGATTAGATTTATAGAGGACCATCTAGGCCATAAACCCCGAAAATTACTTCGAAACCAGAGGATTATAATGGGATGCGTGTTCGAGGATTTCGTGCAAGTACACCCATGTGCAGATGCAACAATGATCCGATCACGGTGAAATTCATGGTAGATCAACTAGAGGTCGACTTCCTGTTTGAGCGAAATCGGACGATAGGCAGTTGAAATTAGGTTTAAAGGATGTCAATAATTGGAGGAGGTTAAAGGATTTTTCGTATGCGCTGACGCAGAGGGTGCAATCGACTCGAAAAGGAAAAGATTAACAGGGCCTACCCATACGAGTAATAACATCCACATAAGTATATACCTATGTGATTCTATGTGTTACTGTGATTTGTCCATAGGTACTCTTAGCATACCACACCTACGAAAGGGATTGGTATCCCTTCTCTCCAAAATCTGCCTATGCTCACTCCTTGTCTGCTACAGACATTTTCTTTCTAACAGCTTGAAAAGGTAAACGATTAGTTTTCTTGGCATTTCATAAGTGCTGTTTTACTAACTCAATTTTTATTATGTATCTAATATTTCCACAATCACGATCTATCTTGTTTTTAATGTAGGTTCAGTGCAGATAATCGAGCCAGAGAACATACGGAACCGTTTAAGACCAAGAAAGAACCCCATAAACTATGCCGTTTTCTCGGATATTGACATTGGTAAGTTTTCAATCTGCAAGTTCAATCTTACAGCATTGTTGGGGCTTATTATTGTGAGACTAAAGTCAGTGTGCCCATGGATTGGGAATTCGCATTTTGGTGTTCAACAATCTCCATGTGCCAATATTCAAATCAAAACTCCAATTGGTTAAGCCAGCAATTAGCTGCAACGAGTCACGAGCCGTCAGGACTATTTGGACCTATTATCCCCACCTCGTGGGGAGTGGATAAGGGGGGGGGGGTGACGTGATCACTATCAATGTCAAGACCTTTTTCTGCTCATAGGATACCCCTATGTTCACCAATTCATTGAGCGTATCATGCGACCGTTTGTGATAATCCAAACTAATAATAGTAAAATAGGTTTTTCTTTTTCAAAAGAATATATAAACCTTTAGATCATCACTAATGTTTTAATTTCACAAAGTACTTTTCGGAAATAGTTCATCCCATCTTCAGGAACACAACGTACAATACTACAACATTGTATTATTGTATGTTGTGTACCAGATGATGGAATGAAATATTCCCCAAAATCACTTTGTGAAATTAAAACATTCGTGATAATCCAAAAGTTTATACAGGGTGGTTCTTAATGAATGGATAACCCTTCCCATTTTCGTCACAAAAAGGGTAAAACATTTTTTCAAATGGTACCCCCGAAATAATGTTTGTCGAGAAATTCAAATATTACATTTTTGAGCGCATCGCATGCGGAAATCTGTTTTTTCGAATGGCAACTCCCATTTTTTATTGCAGATTCAGATTCTACGCACGATTTCATGAACTTTTGAAACCTCAATCGCTTTTTTTTACGGCGCGCAATCCTACCAGCAAGCGTTCAAAATCGCACAACCGTGAAATTGTGCGAAATCTGATTTTTGGGAACCCAGAGTGTGACACCTGAAGTTTCATTATTTTCCGACGCTGAATCACGTGGTTATATCAGTTTTTTATTTGACTTGATTAAAACGAGATTACAGCCAAAAACATGGTCGTTTTTTAAAGGAAAAATCACCTTATTACCAAGGACCATGTTTTAGGCTGTAATCACGGTTTAATCAAGTCAAATAAAAAAACTGATATCACCAGCTGATTCAGCGTCGGAAAATAATGAAATTTCACGTCCCACAAAATGGGGGTTGCCATTTGAAAAAACAAAGTTAAATGCAAAGTTGCATGCGATGCGCGCGAAAATGTAACATTTTGATTCCTCGTCAAACATTATGGGGGTACCGTTTGAAAAAATGTTTTAGACTTTTTGTGACGAAAATGGGAAGGTTGATCCATTCATTAAGAACCACCCTGTATATTTTTTGGAAAAAGAAAAACCTATTTGACCTCTAACTCTATGTTGCTTTTTGGAAAGCTCTCACTGAGATTTATCATTTGGAAAAGTAAAAAAATAACCATCCGCTCACCCCATTCTATTGAATCGAATTCATATTGAAAGTCACTCCCTCATCTCATTCTTGGGCAGTCTAATTGATGTCTGAGTTTATAGTGATGTCTGGTATTAGTGGTTGGAAGCTTACGTCGTGTAACAACAGTGTTAGACATTCACTGGATCCTGCGGTTCCGGGCTGCAACTAATACTTGTACGTACCAACCTACCAACCTGTGTTTCAAGATCGTAGGTTTGCGGATGACGTCACGCTCAGCCACCAAACTGCATTGCTACCCAAGTGATGAGGCGTTTTGTTGCCGAATCATGGGTGGGTACGCCAAGTGTGTGCCACCCATACATTATAGGGCAGTCAATTTAGACAAAAGAAACCGCTAACATCGCGTATGTTCTGCTAGTTCTGATTTTGAGATATGTTGTATGGGTCCGTATCAATAGTGTAAATCCAAGTTCGCAGCCTCGAAAGACCTGTGCTACCTTCGTGGCACTCGAAAAACCTTGGAATTTGGGCACTTTTTTGGTTTTTTCACTATATCTCCTAAAGTATGCACTTTCCGATTAGACTTACTATACGTTTCTGAAGTAGATTAGATTCGCTACAATTTGAGACCAGACCCAGCTCTGTAGGTCAAATAGAAACCAAGATACAGGTCTTCAAAATAGGTCATTTTTTCTAAAAACTGAAATTTCCAGTTTTTTTTTCAACTTTAAACCCAGATTTCGGTTAAACTACTTATCCTAAGATGAGACTTTCGGGAGAAGTTGTAGTAAATTTAATTAGCTTTAATTTAAGCACTAAACGGCGTCTGTAGGCCCAATAGTTTCCTCACAGTCCTTAAAAAATCAAATAGTGGGAAAATTGCATTTTTCGAAAACTCGATCTGTTGAGTTCCCACCATGGTTTGATGGTTATTAAACATAATTACATTTGAACTGGGTTCAATGTCACTTCTGCTGAGTGAGTGTAGTTCTCAACAGTCAGTCTCAGTCAGTCCGAGACCTATGGAAGTGGTCTCAATCGATTCAGCGTGATGGAAACCATGGTAGATGACACCAAACACGGTTAAGTTAGAGTAAACTGGTTAAAAGTCGCACCTGCGGCCGCTACGAGTGTCGCTGCGGCTGCGAACTTCAAATTGGGATATTTACTGGATGCAGAATTTAAAGCTCTACAACTTTCATTCTATTACATTTTTTGATTGAAATGACCCTTATCATGTAATAGCGTACAAAGCCTCTCAATCCGTTTTGCAAAATTTTCCAGTTTCTAGGGCTCAAAACCAGGGTTCTTCCTGGTTTTGAGCACGCTTTACGGAGCACTTTCCGGTACTCAATAGAAACCGCCGTTATGTGATCTGAACGGAAATCTCATCAGCTTTCACGTGGGACCAACTGAATTTTGATCAGAGCAATAGCTTAGGAGATACGAGCAAAATAATGAAGGTAAAGAACGTTAAAACGCAAAAAACGCTGTTTTTTTTTGCGCTGGTACGGCATTTTACGCGTACCAGTTAAGTATTCACAGAAATCCCATGTAACGTATCTGAAAGGAAATTTATTCAGTTTCACATGAAAAAAATAAATTTGAGATCGGGAGAAAAGTTTCCGAGTTACAGGCAGAATTGTGCAAAAAATGTTGTTTACACGAAAGTTTCACTTTTGTTGCCGACCTGGCCCTTCTCTTATAGAAGGCTAGATTGAAATTTCATACATTGGATCTGATAGGACAGCTCATCATGGGGGAAAAAATCTCAGCTTCAGCTTTCATGTGGGGAAAAAAAATTTGAAATCGGTCGTATAACTTCCGAGCTAGGTACGGAAACGTATGAAAAAACGTGGTTTTTTGTTGTCAGGGAGTTGCCTTTTTCCTCTAGTTTTTGACACACTACTGCGAGCTAGCAGTACGGCAGGCACTGTTCAGTGGATCTCAATGAGGTTACCTAATGTAAAATTAGATTCTAAACAACTTTTACCACATGACTTTTGCTGATTGGAGAGACCGTTCAGAAGCTATAGCTGTTGAAAGTGCCGGAAATTCTTTTTTGAAAAAGTAGGAAAAAATTGCCCTTTTTCAACGAGCGATTGCTGCTATACAGCTGCACCGAAGATGATGTTTCAATAGGTCATTCGACGCGAAATTCAATGCTCTTTCATTGAGTGCGAATGATTTTTCCTGTAGGATGCTTCCTTAACGATTCATAGGTAAAAAACCGAAAGAAGTGCCAAAATCTCTGGGTTTTTCGAATGCCACGAAGGTACCTAGCACAAACGCTGCAATAAAGCTGCAAACATGGTACTGCAAACCAAGTTACTATTGGTACTAATCCTAAGAACATATCAAAAAATCAGAACTAGCAGAACATATATATTCGATTTTGATGCCTAAATTGCCTATTAGGGTTTAGCAGTATTCTTATAATCCCAAAATTGCAGACATCTAGATGAATGAGCATAATATGAAGACACCGATAGCAATTTAAGGGTATTCGGGACAAAGGGCGCAAGTGCCATTTCGGCAATTCGATTTTCTTAAATTATTCAAATTAGCCGCCAAAAACAAGGTTGCGAACCTCCACAAGAATATTTTCGAGGGAATGGCTCAAGTCCGCAACGGATTTTCGTGAACCGGCCGAAGTGTTAACCATACTAGTTACTGTTGTGTTAGCAAACATCTATATTTTTGTGATTCGTGGTTCTCCAACGTGTTGGGGAACATGAATCTGAAAAAAGTTCCATTCATGCAGCATGAGTTGATGAGCATATTTTCATAGAATAATTTTAACCGATTTGGTGGGTGATTCTTATAGGAAATTTCACGCTGATTCCTAATATACCATATGTTCTTATGTTTAAGATGGCAATTTACACCAAAAACATCAAATACACGGTTTTTAGCGATTTTTGACTGTAAATTTTCAAAATTTGACCCCTTGGAGTACTCCGAAAATTCTGGGCAACGAACTCATCCTCTCTTTCGATATTATTGGCATTTTAAATTTTTTTTTGGATTTTGAATTGTCTGAAGAATTAAGGAGTTGGCAACCAAAAATAAAAGGGTCAACGAAGATTGTGGGAGGAATGATTCAGGTGTTATAGCGTCTTTACTATGAGGATATGAATCATAAAAATCGCTATAACTTGTTTTGAGACTTTTGGCTCTAACATCCTTTGCACGTACCGAACACCCTTCAATAGTGTGATCATAAGGTTTAAAAAACACATTTCATTTGCAGAATAGATATAATTATTATGGATGAACAAGTTAAATTACCTAAGAATTTTTTCTAGTTGAAAGGGGACGTAAAAGGACCACGAAAAGAGCGACCAAAGGAAAGAGACAACCAAAGAAGAAAAAACCTTCAAAACCGCGACACAGAGGTATGCTTCAGGTAGCAAATTGTATGTTTGATGTAATACAATAAAAGTCAAGCCCTCTGTTTCAGTTACATCAAACATACATTTTTCTCACAAAAACTCTATTTTTTTAGCGAATTTTCGAAGAAAATGAAGCTATTGCAATGGCTTCAAAATGTTTGTAATGAAAATTTCTGAAAATTTTCTTCATGGAAATCCGTTTCAGACCATTCTAAAACGATTCCTGAAATTTAACATTTTTTTATATGAATATATATATATTTATACTGCGGTAGGTATTTGACTAGTCCAACATAATATTGAGGAGGATGATTAATGACCAAGCTAGTCTTCGGATGATTTTATTCACATTAGGGTCATTCATTATTCCAGGACAGGAACGTTGCGTGAATAAAATCATCCTGAAGACTCAGCGTTGATGGCTGACTCTAAGACAATCATCGATTAATTTCGTAACGATTGGATCAATAATAGCTACTGCGCAAGCGCAAACTTGAAATTAGTTGTTATAGACGTAGCTACGGAACAACTAGCAAAATTTTAGTGAAAAATTGAGAATCCGTTTGTTAATTTTTTGGTAGGTACTCGTATTTTTGTAGGTGTAGACTGTTTTTCCGCATTCAAACTTGAATTCTCCATGAAATCGATTAGGAATCGTAAAGTTGATCCTTGAATTAGAAAGTCGATTAAATTTCCAAGTTTTCCTGAGATTTGACAGCTTCCAGAACGTTTTTTGGAAATGCAGGTAACGTACAAGTATTTTCAGAAACTTAATTTTTTTAAATTTGCAATGCTTGAACTGCAATTGCGGTCCACAGGAATTCGTTTTTGGTTAAATGTGCATTAAGCGTATAGGAAATTTAACTCTGAATCTGAAACTGTGGTCAAAAGTAGAAAACATTGTTTCAAAGTAAAGAAACGTGGGTTTTTATGGCAAAAAACGTGGTTTTCTGAGAAAAAAAAAACTTTAAAAAAATCATTTCTTGGGAACGGATTGAGATAGAAAGGTCCTTTTACACCAAGTGGCAAACACCCTGTATACATATACATATATATATATATTTATATGTGTGTACTACTCAGTTATACTTGAAACCACTTACCTAATCGTCCGCCATACCTGCAGGGAAACCAGACTGGGTATGCTATCCTCAGCCAAAGTCGGCCCCACCTCGAGCTACTTCCAAACCGACGCCAGCCTACAATATCGGTGAGGAACGTCAATTAATAATTTACAATATAATCACATATTTTTACGACTTTGATAACTACTCAAGCAATTAAAGAACATTCAAGATCAGAAACATTATTGACACTTAAATTCTAAACGTGATTAAAACAACCATAGCAACACCACACACCCACACACGTTTGATGTGTCGCTCTGTACCTCAAGACAGATCGTTGGTAAATCAACACTACATGCTTCCATATGTTAATTAGGTACATGTATTGATGCCCTTAATCAGAACCGTTTTTCGGAAAACTATTTTTTTAAGTTTTTGACGCTAGAGGCTTCATTTGTTTCTAATTACCTGTGTTGATGCCCTTCTTCACATACCAGCAGGTTTCACAACTTTTTTTGCTAACATGGAGACACAAAACCTCCTGAACCAGGTCACAGTGGTACGCTTCCGGCATACTTTTATTTTAGTTATGTACATCTCATCTCGTCATCAAACATGCAATGTGGTCCAAGAAGACTCCATTCGTCTTTCCTCTATTATTTTGTTTTTTTAATAAGGAAACGTTCAAATATTGAAGGGATCTCGTCAGGAGGTGTAAGGAAAAAAAAAATTAAAATATAATGAAATCACTAAATGAAAGAAGGAAAATGATATAATTTAAATTCATTTCATGATACACATATATATGAGTGGTACTTACTTAGTTACATATTCTTAAAATGAGTGAAACCACATAATCGTTCTCCATACCTTCAGGGAAGCCGGACTGGGTATGGTATGCTCAGCCGAAGTCAGTCCCAACTCCAGCTACTTACTCGCCGACGAAAGTCTACGATTTTGGTGAGGAATCAGATATCTTTACGAACTTGCTATATTTATATATGCACAAGAAACGTGGTCAAAACAATCATAGCAACACACGAAACAATACACACATACAGTTGGGATGTAGTAACGCTTAGTCACTCATGACAAAATGTTGGGAAATCAACAAAAACTGCTTTCAGCCCTAATGAGCCCAGAATTTTTATCGACAAATGCACATTTTTCTTCTCTTGATTGGTTTAAAAAAACTCATTTTAACGAGAAAGAATCACACACAAATTCCAAAAGTATTAGGGCGTTGGGCGTTCAAAAAGTACGTTATTGCGCATGATGGATTAAAAGGCACTTCTGGCCCTCTTACGGTAAAAGAATTTCCAAGTGCTTGGTATAAAGTTATTATTTTAAATATACAATGACGAAGCCTTATAAGCTAGAAACCATTAGATTAACCATTAATTACCTACAACAACAGTATTGAATGTGCGGTACCATGTGCCAAAATACTGTACAAATATAAGTTTCAGATGCTTGTGGTACTAGGTTATCGGTGGTTTCCAACGGAATGAGATATCTATGGATGGTAATCATAATTATTTTTTATTTATACAAATGTAGAAGATCAGTGAGACCTTTCCAAAGGGGTACAACATGAGGGGTAACCGATGAGTGGACAAGTGTCAAGAAATACTCAACCTATAACGTCACTTCTTGCTTGAAGGAGGTACCTTATACCCAGCTACCATTAAGGCGAAATGTACCGGGTTTACTTAGGTTAGCCACCACATTACGCTTCATAATGAACGAAAAATTCATTTCCGTTTTTGTCTGGAACGGCTTGACCGATTTTAATTCTGTAAAGTTTTCTGCGCATTTAATCACTTAACTTTGGTGTGTACAGTTTTTAATTCTCAAAAATCGTCTTCCATGGTGTGCAATTTGTTTTGATTTTCATTTTTAAAATCGGATTAATAGATCGAACGGCCTATTGGAAACACGAAATATAATAGGTGCTCCCTAATCTCCTAGAGGAGGTAGAAGGCAACGTTGCCACACCTTTCCCGTGAAAAGAACAAAAACGGAGAAAATGAAAATTCAGAAATTCGTCATTTTTATTAAATAAGAACAAACGGTACTTTTTTTTAAGATTAAGTTAGAGGGACTGTTGGGTTCTGAGTCTCTAGGCGAGTGTTTAGGCATTCCAAGACCAGCTTTGACTCAATTGAAAACAAAGCAATGAATGGCCTTAAGAGCAGCCTAGCTGTCAGATAGAATGTAAACTTTCGTGTCATTGAGACACTTATCCAATTGGGACATTAGTCCCAAGGGACATTTGCAGGCTGGTTGTTTGGCCCTTGATGCCCAGTCCCGATCTTCCTTGCATCACTGATCCGTCTGTGTACCAGAATAAGGAGCCTGGGGCAAATGTGGGCAACCCTCCTTTCCAGTAGTCTCTGGCATTGATAACGACTTTAAAGGGTATCTCAAAGTTATACTGTTCAATCATAAGATCAGTGACTGTCAGAGCCATCCCACTTTTAACCCTTTCGAGAATTGTGTGGAAGCTGACTCTGGACCCCCGTCTTATGTAACCCAACCTCAGCAGCCTCGCAGCTCTCAAAAAAGGAACTCTTAGTCCAGGCAACGAACGCAAAAAAACGGCCAAAGGTAGAATTGAATAGGACCCAAACGAAAATTGGCACAAACGTAGAGGAGGGTATCCTAATTAACATACTCAAAGTCCTGGGGGGTGGGGTCCCAGCTATAGGGAGGGGGGGGGGTGGTAACTAAAGGTCCCTTTTTTAGGTTTTTCATGAATATCTCGAAAACGATGCATTTTTTGATGTACCATGAGTATAGTAAATGAAAGCTGATAAAATTTTCTACGACTTTGATCATTACGTTTTTTCAAAATTCCGAACGGTTACAGAGATATATGCATCCAAAAATGGACAAATTTTGAAAATCAGGTTTTTCTGCTCACGTTTTTCGGATAACTTTGTTGATTACCGTCCAAACGATTGTCTGATAGAAATGTTCTCTGGAAAAAAGTTGTAGAGCATTAAATTTTCTTGAAGAATATGTGGT
>JAEMON010000001.1:46079597-46090689 GCA_030264115.1 Lygus lineolaris | reverse complement strand
TGGAGCGGACGCGCGGTGGGGGTAGCTGCTCGTACGTGAGAGGGGTGGGGTTTGGGGGGATCTAACGGAACAGACGCCTTCAAACCAGATAACCCTCCGTAAAAACACATTCTGTGTTAAAAAGCTGGGACTTGAGGTTAACGCACAAAAGACCAAATATATGATTGCGGGAAAAAATCCAAGCCAGGCTGGTGACCTTGCAGTTGTAGAATTCACGTTCCACCGTGTGGATTCCTTCCCATACTTGGGTTCACTTGTCACTTCCAGCAACGATGTGTCATCAGAAATTTCTGCCAGGCTCATTGCAGCAAACAGATGCTACTTTGGTCTGGTGCGGCACTCCAAGTCAAGAAATGTCTCCAGAAGCACAAGGTACTCCTGCACAAGACTTTGGTAAGGCCAGTCCTCACTTACGGCTCGGAGACGTGGACACTATCTGCGGCAACAATTAGAGCTCTCGAAGTATTTGAGCGCAAAATCCTGCGAAGAATCTTCGGACCTGTGAGAGACGGTGAACGCTGGCGAGCCAGGTATAACCAAGAAATTTACCAACTTTTTGATGATCAACAAATAGTTGGATTCATTAAGTGTGGGAGGCTCAAATGGGCTGGCCACGTTGGTTGAATGCCTGACACGGAAACACCCCACATTGTCCTGAGAGGTGGTCCGGGTGGAAGACGCCCAAGAGGAAGACCGGGTCTCTGTTGGGTGGATGGAGTCGAGTAGGATTGCCGGCAAATTGATGTCCGTAACTGGAAAGTGGTCGCCCAGAACAGGACAGAATGGAGAAGGCTGCTTGTGCAGGTCAAGGCCCGACATGGGCTGTAGCACCGAGGGGTAGGTAGTTGGGTTTCAGCAAGACAGTCATGATGCTCTAAATTACAACATCGAGTTATAGTTTGTATTTGTTCGAAAACAGGAAACAATGGGTTGGACTTTCAGAATTGACAAGTTAGAAAGACAGGGGATGAATTCCCCCTGTTTATTATAAAGTTTAAATACTAGTGAATATAGTTTGAATACTTTCTGTTTACCCCTATTTCCAGCGAGTATAAATAGGTAACCAAAAGGGAGTTTATTGATTTGAAGGTGGCACCAGGATGGCAATTTTCGTCCTCTCGTCCTCGTCGTTGTAGTATGCACGAAATTAGGATGTGAACGACCGCTTGTACCCCTCCAATTTCCAGCCATATCCACCGAAATCACTGGCCCGAAGCTCGAACAAAATCAATCCTTGCCGTAACTTCCCATAAAAATCACTCAATGATAGCTCTGAACTATTTTCATTCCGCTGTCACCAAGTTAGGTGGGGGTAAATCCATAAATAATAGGACGGCACTCTCACTAAGAAAGACATATTTAATTAATGTGTGTAGGTAAGCCGCACTCATGGCATAAAGATAAACATGAGACATTATAAACATGTTTTTAAAAAAAAAATTTTCAACATAGACGAATTTGAAGCCGGTCTGAACAGATGTCTGAACAATGAGATTGCAAACTTGGGGTCATCCAAACCAAGTAAGACCTTTATTACTTTATGCTAAGCTAAACACTTAAAAAGTTATTACGATCCATCTGTAGATATTAGGATTTAACCAATATGTTATAATGAAGTGATCCACACACAAGCCACACACATGGCATAAACATAAACATGCGAAATTATAAACATGTAAAAAAAAATTTATTTATTTTTTTTTATTTTTTTTTTTTTTCAAC
Organism: Lygus lineolaris; assembly: GCA_030264115.1. NCBI lineage: Eukaryota > Metazoa > Arthropoda > Insecta > Hemiptera > Miridae > Lygus > Lygus lineolaris. Next base: position 46,088,967 of record JAEMON010000001.1, on the reverse strand, counting down.
ATAGACGAATTTGAAGCCGGTCTGAACAGATGTCTGAACGACGAGAATGCAAACTTGGATTCATCCAAACCAAGTAAGAACCTTTTTACTTTATGCTAAGGTAAACACTTAAAAAGTTATTATGATCCACCTGTAGGTATTAGGATCTAACCAATATGTTATAATGAAGTGATCCTTCTGTTATATATAATTTAGTTAGGTTTATCATGAAGTGGATAGGTAGGTACGATTCGAACCAGAGGTGGCTAGGAATGGCTAGCAAGTGAGGCTCTGCCTAATTTTGCTTCCAAGTCTACCAAATGTAGCGGAAACTTTGTTTTCCCTTTCGTGTGGTGAACATTTTCCCCACAAAAATCGAAATTCCCACGCGCACCTCAAGTTTTAGACCTCTTGGAGTCTTCTTTTTCAAATGACTTGAAATGAATCAATGTTGGAAGTTACTCGTAACATTCTTTCTCAAAGGTTAGCTCCTCTAGTTTTACGAAACAACCTTCGTAACTACAACCTTGAAACAGTTGTCAGGCACTTTTATTATACGCCATCATCACTATCATCAGGCCTTTGAGGGATGGCAATGCTCCAGAAATCAAAAGCACACACCATCTATACTCTACTTGCTAGTTACGATTGATTTCTCCAGAAGGTAGGCCGACAAAAACAGCGTGTTATACAATAATATTTTTTGTACGTAGGTAGTACGTATAAGTAGTCGAATGTATTTCAATCCCCGTTCAAAGATCAGCTAATCAAATGCAACATATTTCGATTCCACCGAACCAAGTTTCTTGTTCACATTAAGGAGCTTTCTTTGTTACTGAATTGCGTTATGAATGAATAACACAACTCTCGGATAATTATAATAACAAGTAGGTACCTACTCATTGTCCCCAAGAAATTATTGTGAACCTCGCGATATATTTAAGGTAGGTAGGTATTTATACCAATAGGATCATTGCAGATGGCGTGATCTATACCGAAAATAATAAACCGTGGTGTACTAATTTGCAGCGTTTTTTATGATTCCCTGCAGCATTTTTCGAACCTAATATTAGTATATGAATGTTATAATTTTGAATTACGTAATCATTACCTGCATACTATTATGTTGTAGTGACATAACTAAACATAAATTCCTGCCTCAATTTTCGGGAATTAACATTTCAATAAGAACAGTCACAGTGTATTCCCACCCTTGCTTGGCAAAACCGCCACTGATTCGAACACCATAACGAAAACTATAATTTTTATACATTTTTTTTCTATAGTGGTTGTGTGTTATGAGTTGCAGACGAAGGGGGGCACTCCCTGATGGTTCAACATCCGGTGGACCAGTTAAACTCCTATGATTTACTATCAGTTGTATCTCCAAGTGATTACGGTACGTATATATCCTGATAGTTTTGTATAGTGAATTAGTCAGTATTGTTGTTAGTAGAGCAATATAGAATGAATAGATTAGTGATTGTGCATAATCGGGGGGGGGGGGGGGGGGGGGGGGGGGGGGGGTGCACGTGTGATAGCTGCCTGAGTGATTCATTCTCTTTACCCCACTCCTTGATGTATAAGTGACAATAAATTACTAACCACCGATTGCCATGAACATGGAACATGTTAGAGCTCGGAGGTTTCTATGAGAACGAAGGGTTCTAGAAGAAGAAGTAGGTGCCTACAAACTGCGGACATCTACGTGAATCATACTAACCTTGGAACCACATTTGTAGGGTGTGCTAGCGGAGTGGGCCATCTCCCTGCATTGGTTCTTGTGGTTGATCCTCCTCTGTACCTAACAAGATTTTGTTCCAATGAGAATCGGGTCGACCGCCTGCGTTGCTTTCTGTAGTTGGTACTTCCCTGTGCCTGTTAAGTTAATATTTTTTTTCCTTTGCTTCTTCCGGCTGAGGCTTATACTTCTGCTCTTTCTTCTTCCACTTCCTGAACTAAGAAAGCTATACTTTTCGCCGATCCAACGAGACTCGTATTTCCTTGATCTCCAGCTTCCGTCACGTCGGCTTCTAATCATGTCTGGGTCACCACTTTTTAGAAGGTAATATTTAATAGGTACTTATTTCTTACTCATTTGGGTGTATTCTTGTATAGTCATCGTTTATTTTAACGTAGTGTAATTCAGTCAGGGGCGATTGAAAAATACGGTCGATTGTTGTTTATTCGTACGTTTCAGATTTGCTGTTCCAGTTATTTGATAATGCAACTCCCTCTTCTCCTCAATTTACCAGTAAGTTCGTCATACAGTTGCTTACATAAAGTATGGCTGTTGAAAATTGCTTCCGTCTAGCGGAAATAGGGAATCTTTGCCTAGTAGGTATTCAAGAGTCAATGAGTGAGTGGTTGAACATGTACCTACAGCTTTACAGCGCTAGGGCATGTAGTTACATAAAAACATCTGGTGGTAAGCATGAAAATCCCCATCAGAGGAGAAGAAAGTAATTTTCTATACATCTCACAATGTACGAACGTCCCGGAGTACCATGTGCCAATGTCCCCGCCAAACTCGGTCCCAAGCTCTTCCGTCTCCGACGAAGGGGAATCATGAAAACCAACACCTCTCCATCAACTTTGTTCTTGAAACCATTCATATTACTCCCTCAACTTTATTTCCAGTTTTGAAAAGTAAAAAAAACAATCTTGTATTTAATCCAAATTTTAATTAAATTAATTAATTTTAATTAAAAACTTTTAAATGAAAAATAATGAATAAGTACAATGGCTGGCCTTCATTGTTGAAGTGAGAATGAATGTCAATATCGAACCATGAGAGGGTAAATCCACTGCCAAGGACATGGCACAGAAGCTTCCTCGTGGCCTTCACAATATGTCACCATCAAATTTTTAGAAAACTAGAAATGACCGGTTAGCCATGCTCATGACGATAGAATGCAGGGCAACCAAAAATTGAAATATCTTTATTTTTGGACAATACAAAGCACGGGGGCAAAAAAGATTTCAACCCGCTATTTAACCTCACGCAACGGCTAAAATTGGCCGGAAAAAACGGCGTTTCTCTAAGTTTGCTCTTGCGCAGTATATATTACTGATCCAACCGTGATGAAATTCATGAGTCTTGGGTCAGCCCCCAACTACCCTCCGAGTTTGAGCGAAATCGTTCCATTACGAACTGAGATATCGTAGTCTCAGGAAATTTACGTGTGCGCATGCGCACAAGGTACTAGTGGTCCGATGGCTATCCTTTTGATAGGGCACTATCTAGGGGCTACCCCGTACAATCTCTGAAAATTTCACCGCAATTAGGCGAGTAGTTCCAGAGTTATGGCCATGAAGCACATTTCAAAATGGCGCATGCGCAGTACTTATTGCTGATACAATAGTGTCGAAATTAGAAGGAAATTGTAGCTCTCAACTACACACCGAATTTGAGCGAAATCGGTCCATTACGAACTGAGAAATCGTAGTTTCGGGATATTCACGTTTTGCGCATGCGCAAACGCTATTAGTGGTCTGATGGCGATGAAATTCATAGAGGACTCTTTAGGGTCTGACTCGATTAATCTCTGAAAATTTCACTGAAGCCTGGTTCCCATTGGCCGGAACGATGCGGACTGCGGAACGTGCGGAATGTCCGGAAAAGTGCTGGAGGGGGGTGCGGACGTGGGGAAAGGTGTTCACATGGAATGCGCGGATGCGGAAGGCGCGGAATGCGGAAGCCACGCGGTTCCCATGGCTCCGCTGCGGAAAATATTCAGCTCGGCTATCCGGAGTCCGGGTGTTCCGCACTCTCCCGCACCCTTCCGCCGGTAAGGGTGTCCGGAAGGCTCTCCGCCAATCAGATTGCAGAACGGACGTTCCGCAGCCGGACATTCCGCATCGTTCCGGCCCATGGGAACCAGGCTCGAAATTGGTCTAATTGTTCTGTAGCCACGTCTATAACAACAAATTACAATTTTGCGCTTGCGCAGTTGCTTTCACTGATCCAATCGTTACGAAATTAATAGATAATTTTGTCTTAGACTCAGCTATCAACTACCCTCAAAATTTGAGCGAAATAGGTCAATTAGGAACTGAGGTATCGGGGTCTCAGGAAATTCACGTTTGCGCATGCTTTACGCTACCCATAGTCGGATGGCGATGAAATGCATAGGGGATCATCACGGGGCTAACCCGCACAATCCCTGAAAATTTGATTGAGATCGAATCAAAATTGGCAAGGAATGTGGACAGACAGACGGACAGACAGACAGACACGAAACCAAATTTGTTCAGGATGCTCTTAAACGCAAAATGCGAGTTGAAATTTTGATTTTGGAGCAAAAAAAATTTTTTCATTTCGAAAGTGAAAACGAAGCTTCCGATGCCCTGCAGACTCGGAAGCAAAACCAGCATTCTACAATTTACATTACATTCAAACAATTCATCTCATTTGGAAAGTTACACATTTAATTTATTGATCACGGAACTTTCCATAAAGCTCACCGAGGCTACTACTGAATTTGGCTATTTTCGGGTACCGTACAGAACGGATGGGTTGTATACAACCCGTTTCAGTACCTACATGAATAACCAATTGAGCGAAAATTCTGGAAAAATGCCTGAATCGTATTTAGCCTCCCTAGAACAAGATTAAATGGGAAAAAAACAAATTGTCCTTGAATTAATTCAGACCTAAAGGGGTTGAAGAATTTAACGTGCGGGAACGTTCGTACATGCTTTCGCAAATGCTTTTAGTCGGGGGCGTTGGTGTTGCTGCTTGGGAACGTTCGTACATGCTTTCGCAAATGCTTTTTGTCGGGGGCGTTAGTGTTGCTGCTTGGGAACGTTCGTTCATGGTTGGTAGTCCAGTGCGGGGACGTTCGTAGTATACTACTTTCCTTTTGGGGGCGTAGGCTCGGCGTATTTCACGTTTACACATGCGAAGTCTCTAATAATGGTATAAATGCTAAGCAATTCACATTGGACCAACAAGGCCATTACCCCGAACTACCATGACATTTTCAGCCTGATTTTGACCATTGGTTCGTGTAGTAATGGCGAGACAATTCGCTCATTAGGTAACTGGTACATGACTGGAACTCGACAATGTTTGGCAATGTCCTATTCGTAGACATAGGTGTTCCGTATTGTCTAGAACAGAGAACCACTGAAAGTACTGGGGGTTCAAATGAACCTCTCTCAGTAGAGGTTAAACGTCTCTGGTGAGAAGTTGTCTCTCTACACTTGGGGGATCGTTACAGGCCTCTGAACGACGTTCCTGAAGGGTTTCCTGTGCCCCTTAGTAAGATGGCTGGGTGCACTAACACTGCGGGCAGCCCACTCCAATGCCATGACTAATTAGCAATAAGAGCGCCCCTCAATCCACCTTCAGACACAGTTTCTGTCTCCTGACATCGGGTACTTGCGCTCAGATGAGCGGCCGGTTACAGGGTAACCGGCTACCGCCAGATGTCCGTGGACGGTTTTTAAACAGGCAGAGCATGCTCTCAATCTGGTTTGGCTGTAGTAGCGCCAAGTCCTCTCTCAGTAAAGGTTGAGTCGTCTTGTTGAGACAAAAGCCTTCAGACAAGAGTCTACTTCTCCCTCACAATGGGTCAAACTTGCTCACTTGCATGAGGTAGTTCTCCCTGCTCTTCAGGGGATCGACGCTGTATTACCCTGTTTTCCAGAGGAGGTTCTCCGTAGCTGGAGAAGGGCGAGTACTTCCGCCGTGGGGACTGCCTACCTCCTAGACTAGACGATGATAACAGAATATAGATAACCTCAACCACTAGGGGAGGGTAGCAGATACCCTCAACTACTAAGGGAGGGTAGCAGATAACCTCAGCCACTAAGGGAGGGCAGCAGATAACCTCAACCAGTAAGGTAGGATAGCAGATAACCTCAACCAGTAAGGGTGGGTTGTTGATAACCTCTTCCACTGAGGGTGGGTTGTAGATAACCTCTTCCACTAAGAGCGGGTTGTAGTCGGTCTCCTTGTTATCCCAAGGCTGAGGACTTCTCCAGTTCAGAGGTGGTCGAATGACACTTTCAGCCGGTGGCGGTCACCTTATATACAGGCGAAAAATGGGAAATTCCCTGTTCTTGGAGGGTAGGGGTATCATCGTATGGGGCGTGGTAGCACCCACCGCCGACAGTACTGCTCGGGGTGTCAATTGGAGGCGAATTTCCGCCCCCTCCTCAGATGAGGGAGCTCCTATCGGCCGGTTTCCACATTTTATCCCCCTACTCACCCAGTCTTCTGAGTTCTCTGATGAAAATTTCATAAATTTTAAAGTTCCCATGTATCACACCAGGGTTTGAGTTATAGGAGAGTTTCCCAAGGCCTGAAACTTTGGTAACGTATTACATAATTTTGAATTTAAAATACAGAAATCCTGCAATTATTAAATGTCAAGGAGGGAGGAAGGCTGCCGTGCTACACTGTTTTATTAGCTGTTTTAAACACTGTTCAAAACAATTTATTTTTAAAATCATATTAAAAACTGTACCAAACCTTATTGAAACATACCGTTGTTAAGTAAAGCTGAGCTGATACTGACAATGTTGGATCTTTCTGCTTTAAGCTGACCATACACTAGCAGGTGAAGTGCCCGTGGCCACAAGCTCAGCGACGGCGTCTGTCATGCCATCTTCCCAAGGAACAGACACCACCAGTAAGACCTGTTTGCAATGAATACCTACCTCCTTTATATCTGTATGACATACAAGGTCGTGTTTAATCTTCAGAATCCGTCTTTTTTTAATGCTCACAAGTCATCAGAAGTTCCGTGAGCTACAATAAAATACTCAGGTAATTTTAAAAAAAACATGGCGCGACAGTCCGAGAGGGACCAGGACCGGTCGACAGGTAATAATTAATCGAAAGAAATATCGGGTAAATCGAAAGGTTATAGAACTGAATTCCACTTTTTATCTCCACCGTTATGGAGTTCTACAAAATAAATATTGTAACAACCAACGAATGGGTCTGACAATTAGTTGTCACAGTGGGTTATACTGAATGTAGATACTTAGCCCAACTGCCACTAGGATCCACCTGTCTGCTCATACTTTCCATGGTAAAGCTTGATGGTTAGGAAGATCAAGACATCCTCACTGAACCGTTAAGTTCTGGGAGAGCGTTTAGCTGATGTGTGGAATCGTCCTTAGGGTGTGGTTCGTGGTTGACTACAGGCACGATCATCCATGGCTACTCGGCGACTTCCTTCCAAGTTCCTTGGTGCATACAGCATGAGTCTCAGGAGTGCCTGCAAAGAAAAAACGGTCTGCCAAGTTGGATGGGCAATATAGCTTCCTCACGTTTGTAGCATTGTAATCAGTTAGTGAACATTTCAGCGAAATTGGTGGAGAGTAGTTCCGCCCCAAACTACCTCCCAGCCCCAAACTACCCTCCGAGTTTGAGCAAAATCTGTCCATTACGAACTGAAATATCGTGGTTTAGGAAACTCACGTTTACGCATGCGCACACGCAACTAGTGGTCCGATGGCTATGAGATTATTAGGGGACTGTCTGGGGGCTACGCAATACAATCTCTGAAAATGTCACCGAAATTAGTCGAGTAGTTCCAGAGTTAGGGCCATGAAACACATTTCAAAATTGAGCATGCGCTGGAGGTATTACTGATACAATCGTGTCGAAATTAGAAGGTAATTTTCAGATCTCAACTACACGCAGAATTTGAGCGAAATCGGTCCATTATTAACGGAGAAACTGTAGTTTCAGGAAATTCAAGTTTTTGCTTTAAAAAAAAACGAAATTCATAGAGGAGCACTCTCGCAATCCCTGATAATTTCACCGAAATTGTTCGAGTAGTCCCAGAGATATGGAAAACAAATTTCAAGTTTGCGCTTGCGCAGTAGCTATTGCTGATCCAATCGTGACGGAATTCACAGGTGATTGCTTTGGAGTCAGCCCCCAACTACCCTCCCAATTTGAGATGAATAGGTCAATTTTTTTTTTCTTGCACGTATACGTACATAGCATTTTCTGATGGGAGGATGTGCAAAACTCGAAGAAATAATATACGGAGCATAAACCACTGTGTTAGGTACTTATTAGAGTGTTTTATATTGTCATTCGCCCGTCGCTCCATCATATTCGCCTTTATTGCACCCACCATACTTTCCATGCTACAAGGTATTGATTATTCAGAGAGAGCTGATACCATTTAATATTATTTACATCCATACCTCTTGCCAATATAATTTTGTGGTGTATTTAGAGGTGTATGGCTATTTTTTTAATTTTTTGTCCTTTGATTCCAGGTGGCTTTCATATAGAGCAAATTCACGAGCCTATCTTGCCTTCTCAACCTTCCCATGGTTGGGCAATTAGCAGCGGTAAGAGAAATATTAATGTACAAATTGAACCCACTAAGTATATGAGCTGATAATTTATGGAACTTCTGCAAATATGTGGCATCAATAGTTTTTATACAGCGTAGTTTTTCGAAAGTGATCACGCCGTTTCAATTATAATCCCTCATACTACAAATCTTGTGGTAGCTCTTCACGATACCGATTGTGATTTCAGATCGTCACTGGTTCACAGCAAATGTGTACATTCATCAGCTTCAGGAGCTCCTCCCAGGGCCCACTATTGACAGCTGCTCAGATTGCAGTTATGACTTTGAAGATGACTTTGAATGGGGGTAAAACATTACTTTCATTGCAGCGTCTTCATTCACGCATTCAAACTCCACAACACAGCTGGTAGGAGATCATCTACTTTCGAGCTCCACATGAATATAACGGAGCGTGAGGAGGGTGTGATTACCTCGTATAACATTAGGTACTTAATATTGTAGTTGTTGTATATAGTGGGTACATAATAGTATCTACAGTTAAATTATAGTATATTAGTATGTTATATTGTAATTTTTGTATAATGTAATTGTAATTTTTGTATATTTCATGTATGGAGGCAGGGTGTCCCCACTTAAATCCACTAAATGTTGGGTATCCATTCTACTACTAATTACCCACTAGTTGGTCTGCATCCCAGGGCCTCACGTTAAAGAGGAGAGGAAGGGCGGTGCACAGAGGTGCCGATCTAGCAAAAACTAAGCTCCGCTCCAAATTTATAGAAAAGTTCGCGCTGATTCCGAATATAACCGTCTTTCCTACATACCTAAAAGTTCCATTAATGCAGCATGAGTTGGTGAGCGAATTTTCAAAGAATAATTTTAACCGATTTTGTGGGTGATTCTTATAGGAAATTCCTAAATTCGCTGATTCCGAACATCTATTATTAGGATGGTTTTATTATAATTTAGGATGGTATCTCACACCAAAAACCTCAAAAAACACGTTTTTTTGCGATTTTTGAAACAAAATTTTCAGAATTTGAATTTTCAGAAATTTACCAACGAACTCATCCTTACTTTTGATATTATTGACATTT
>JAEMON010000001.1:46059730-46071619 GCA_030264115.1 Lygus lineolaris | reverse complement strand
CATTTGTCTAAAGCCACGCCTCGCCTCGTTAGCATTGTTCTTATGTTAAGCCACTCAACAGTTCCATTTGCCAGCCGTCGAGTCATTGAAGCCACACTTTCTCGGAGCTGGCTGCTATGAGCACCGTATCGCAGAAGCATATTCCGCCACTGCTCTGCATCCGTTCCACTTGGTCCTGCTGCTCCTCGTAATCCACGGGCAATTTTTTCAATACGGCTGGCGGTTATATCTATTTCAACCATTAATGGCAACGGATCGCATGTTACAAAGGTCGACAGATCTGGACACTGCTGATCAGGGTGTTTGCTTCGCAGAACTTCTAACACTGTTTGGCCATCACTTAGGCAATCTTCTGGTCTCACAGTCCCTCCTCCTGATCTATCTGTTGTCCATCTTACTGCATCTCTGAGCTTTCCTTGCAAGATTAATCGGGTGAAAATTCGTATTCTGTGGTCTTCTTTTTCTTCATTCCGACTTCCTCCTCTCAGTTGACGATCGCACCGTTCAGCTTCTTGTAGCATTTCATCGTACTGACCTTGTCGCCATATTTCCATTCTCTTGGTTAGAAGCCTCCTGATATCCGCGCCTATTTTAATTTGTTTTTGCCGCTGGAGAACCGTAGCACACAGGAAAAAAATTCCTTCTGAACATCTGATACCATTCGCCACTGCTTGGATTTCTTCTGCGAGCAGAGAGACAAAGTGCCTTCCTACTGCCCCTTGGGGTAACGAATATTGTCTCCCTTGAAATCTCATAGCCTTCTTCCAACGTTTCCCCCATTCTGTTTGGTCTTCGCCTCCCTTTGAATTTAGCAGTGGAGCTCCGAAACCCCTCCTGAAAAGGTCCTGAATTGGTTCTGGAAAACCTCCCAACGTTTCATTTTTACTTGGTGGGCTATTCCATTGCCATCGAAAATTCAGACTCTAAGTGTTAATATAGTGTATTCAACAACAGCCTAGCTCATTGATTCTGCGCACCGCGTGGCAAAATACCGGGTCTCCCAGCGCTGTCGGTAGGTACGCTCTCCATGGGTTTTTATAGAAATTTGACCAGATAGCCCCAGGCAGACGTTGGCAGACGTACATATTCGGATTCAGCATTAAAAATCCTACAATTTGAGCCATATTTCATCACTATACCCTTCCGGTTATTTTGATGTCCCAATTTAGCAAATTTAAATGCCTGTAAAATTCATCTGCCCCGGATACATGCAGGCAGACGTCCAGTTATGGATTCTGGGGGTCGAGTAGCTTCATTTTACATATCTACCAAAACTATACCCTTCCGGTTGAAATCGACTGTCACCAGCTCTCGAACTATAACAATCGTGTTGAAATTAGAAGGTAATGGTAGCCCTCAACTACACACCGCATTTGAACGATATACGTCCATTACGAACTGAGAAATCGTAGTTTCAGGAAATTCACGTTTGCACAAGTTACTATCACTGATCCAATAGTTACGAAATTAATAAATGATTGTCTTCGAGTCAGCCATCAACTATCCTCAAAATTTGAGCGAAATAGGTCAATTAGGAACTGAGATATCGGGGTTTCAAGAAATTCACGTTTGCGCATGCGCTCGCTACACATAGTCGATGGAATTCATAGGGGACCATCATGGGGCTAACCCGCACAATCCCTGAAAATTTCATTGAAATAGGATCAAAATTGTGGAAGTTATGGCTGTGGCAAGGAAATGTGGACAGACAGACTGACGGACAGACAGACACGAAACCAAATTTGTTCAGAAGGCCGTTAAACGGAAAATGCGAGTTGAAATTTCGATTTTGGAGCACACAAATTTTTTTTATTTCGAAAGTGAGAACAAAGCTTCCGCTTCCTTGCAGAGTCGGAAGCAAAATGGCTATTTTTGCGGATTTTAACGCTGATTTCGGCCCTCAATCTATTTTTGTGGAGATGAGGCGTATTGGAACTTGTTTCTACTTGTTGGAAGAGTCAATCCTGTGAATTTCATCAAAATCGTTAGAGCGGTTTGGGAGAAAAGCAAAAAAATGGGCTAATAACGACGTTTTTTCAACTATTTGGAATATTTTCTCCCGAGACATACATACATACATACGGACTTACATACACTTTTCCAAAACGTGGAGAAAATTGATCAGATGTCGATTTGGGTTTTCTGCTGATCGCAATACTTTCCTTTCACCTTCAGGCAGGCTGCATTTTTAAAATTTTAACCACCCCTCAAAATTTGAGGTTTTACGTTTCAAGATGCGTAGAATCCAAAAATCGAATTTAAAAAATCTAATCTCTTTCCTTAGTTACCATGGTCCAAAATTAATGAAATTTGGTATACCGGCCCCATTCGGGGTCTGGTTGTGCCGCGAAGCTTGGCGCTACCGTCATTGTTCTCTAAGGGTTAGAAAATAGGGGATGGAATTTTCAAAACGCCCTAGCTCGAAAATTTAAAACAGGAAGGTTTATTTTTTCCATCGATATTAAATTGAACACCATTTTTAGCGTCGAATGAGACCTTGCGGAGCGTTTTAGGACCAACCGTCAGCTCCCAATAAGGACTTAAGGGTTAAACGAAAAAAAGAGCAGAAACACGAGTGTGAATCGCAATTCTTCCCGAGTAGGCAAAATCTCCGTTCAAATATCATCTGTTCAAATGCAACTTTCTTTCGATTCCACCGAACCAAGTCATTATCGGTCCTCCCTGCATCGATTCCTAGCGACATAATGGATCGTGATTCTCATCTACACCAGATTCCTTCACTGTTGCATCTGGAACCATTTCTGTTTACCTTTGACCGGCGAAAGTGACGAGGAAGGGAGAAGGGGAAGAGTTTAGCTTACCACTCATCCCGAGGCATTGGTAGGAGGAGCCTTCCTTCTTCCATGCCTAACTATTTTTTCAAATTTCGGATCGGACTTCTGTTCTCCACAAGATACATGACTTAAATGTATTTTTCCACGCTAGGAAGGAACATTGTGATGTTAATTTTTCAATTCAAGCCTCCACATTTCAAAATTGTCAATACTCTCTGGGAAGCTCCATTTATATTGATAGGATGATCACAAATTAAAAAATGGCTTTCTCTTGGACAACCAGTAGGTAACAACCGAATCAGGCATGGAGGCCTTCTGATACGAGTCCCTGTCATCGCACACAATTTTTTGAATGCGGACTCACTAGCCAAGTAATAGGTAAGCATTTACAACCATTTCGTTGTCACAATCCATTTTCTCTCAATCGAATCATGTAGCTTAAAAATCACTATTAGGAGCCACTTAGGGAACAAGACAGAAGAGTAGGAAAATGTAGAAATGTGTGTATTTAGAAACAACTATATATAATAGTTAAGGGTCAAAACTGTCATTTTGAGGTAAAATATTAAGTTGAACTGTTTTGTATGAGAATAGGAAGGTAAGTAGTTATCGAATAATTTATTCTGATCAGATTATGTTGGTCAAAAATCGGATAATTTGTCGAAGAAAGCTAGAAAGAGGTTGGTTCGTTGAAAATTCGCCACCAAAATATGCCACCCTGCATGTCTAGAACTTCATTATGTCGGACTTTTAGTTCTTCTCAGCGTATTTGACTTTGACTCAGCAACACTTACACGATCTGTCGTATTATCTGCGAACTTCATCGCCCCGCCGATTTGCCTGTGCACCCACGTCACCGTCGAATCAGTAGGAACCTAGGACCCATCTGTTATTGCTATATATTATATATATCACCATTCCAATCAGAGGTTGTCGAAACTAACTTGATATGATTACCTACATTACGATCCAATGAACCGTCGAACAATCACATTGAAGAATTTTCAAGCACTTTTATATCATTTTAAATAGGTAGTAGGTTATTACTAGGTTTGTCACGTCCATTTTCGCGGTTATGATCCCATTTTAAATTCATGTATAATCAAAAAGTAGCAGCTAGGTATTCTGAAATTTTCAAAACATACATGATTTCTAAATTATATTTGCTTTGGAAATAAATGCACATAAATATAATCTTAATATCTAGATAATATAAAAAGTATGCGAAAACTACCATGTGTTTATAAAACGATGGATTCTCCAGTGCGCAGTGTTTGCCAGATCTAGAATTATTTTTCGTTTTTGACGGAAATAGGGACCCTCAAAAATCCGTCGTAAAAAAACCATGAATTTAGGTCCAACCAAAAGTAATGATCCCAATAATTATAAATTAATATTTTTATGGTTATCTAAATCCCTAAGCCTTCACTAAAACTAGGCATAAACACCGTAGTTCATCCCAGACTTAGAACTCAGTACTTTTTATTCAAATTCGACCAACCCACCTCTAAATCACCTGCTATAACAATCCCGCCAGTAATCACAATAACACATGGAGTTGCCTTCAAACCCCAACAATATCAGGACTGAAACATTTTAAGCCTATCTTAATAGCAAATTTTTCAGAAAATTACCTTGAAATGACGAAGCAGTGAGACAGATAACTTCGTGATAATTATTTTAGGAAGTATACTAACCTATTCACCTACCCGCTATTTTGAATTAGTAGTAAATTCCATTTCGTAAACTATGCGACCGCCATTCTACCACGAACTATTCTATGTTCCTGCTTCCATCCGTAAAATCCACATTATTTTATTTTGAGTGTTTTAAACTGAGTAGGTAACTATGTTACCTACAAATCATACAATATTATTCTGTAAAATTTAAAATTGTAGGCTTTAGCACTTACACTCATGATTTCTCCCGTCCCTTGGTAAACCGAGGGAAAAACTTAGTAGGATCCTCTAATAAATCAAATAATTTCGACGAAAAAAAAGAAAGGTCGAGGCGGACACAACGGAAATGAAGCGAAAATTTGAGGCTCACATATGGAAATTCTGTTTATTTCATGTGGCAACAATTCCAGAAAGGTAAGCAATCAATAAATTATAAAAACATGCATTGTATCATATAAACAAATAAATTAACAGTTTATTATGTGTTTAATATAATAAATGTAATAATCCATAAAACTGGTATTTCCAATATAATGCGTAAAACTGATTATTCTTGTTGAGAGTCAGATTTTTTCAAAATTATGTTCCTAAAAACAAACAATGAATCCATTCAAAGGGGGGGGGGGGGCTGAGCAGACATAAAAATATCATAATGATCAACATTCTCAAATTCAAATTCATTCAAATATATATTACGATAGTGTTTTATCAATGTGAAAAAAACACAAACCGTTAGGTAATTATCCAATAGAATTTCAGCATTATATTCCCTGGTAAATATATATTTTACCACTACCTATCTACTATTCCTTTTAATATCTATCTACTTTCTACTTTAAGTTACTATTCTTCCTGCCAGATATGGAAATCTTACAGAAAATTGAACGATACCTACCTAGTAAATATGTTGAATTAATCAAGTAGGTATCAAAGTTTCACCACAAGATAGGTAAAAAACACATTAGGCAATAAGAGGGTATCCCATTACTTTTTTAAAGGCATAGCCTATAATTTGAAGAACAATTTAGCCAGCGAAAATAAAATCGTGTTGGTAGGTACATAATATAAACAAGCCATACAGCCAATACAGGTAGATGCTTAACTTGAAAATGCTCGTTGGGGCTCTCCTCTTAGGGGGTAGTACGTTATTTTTCAAAATATATAAGCGCCGAAAGTCGGCGTTTCGTCACTAAAAAAATTTAGGAACAAAAGGCCAAACAAGATCAGGCCTAACAATTGCGGAAAGGTGTTCTCAAAGCTGCCGACTAGCCTGTGGGGCCGCGCACCCTCCAGCTTATTATTCCAACTTAGGGTCTCTTCAGTTCCCCCTGGTTATTATTTCGGAAATATGAATAACACTGGGGAGGCGGCCTCTGCTATGATTGGCACATCCTTTTCTTGTATGGAACTCGTGTTCAACTATTATACAACCGGCCGCGTGGTAATTAGAGAAGGAAACCACTCGACTAGTTTGAGATCTACAACTGCCGCCCCTTCCTCTCCTCGCATATCTCACCATTATGAACCCAATTTCGATTTCCTATCTTGAAATTGCCCTTTCTTTTATTTAATTGTAAGCCCTTTGACTTCAGCGATATCGGGGCCCCTTTCATTCTCATTGCCGTTGTCAAGGGTTAAACCCATTTTTCACGAGGGCCCATATTCGTTTATTCTAGGAGGTTCACTATTTCAATTCCTAACCCACTACGGCACACACTGATGGCGGGATGGAAAAACCCCTCCAAAATTGGAGGTCCTCTAATGTCAATGTACCGGACATTTTTGCATAGGTACCCAAATAACTATAGAGTAGGATTCATATAATATGTATTGTTATGAAAACTATTCAAAAACTATTCAGGGGTTCTTTACCGCGATCAAAACAAGTAACTATGTGGTGCTTCTTGAGAGTCGGTAGGGCCTTCAGCTATTTGCCTTTTTTTGCCTTGTGTTTTACCTGATTGTGGTTTATCTTGTTCATAGCTCCGAAGATGTTGTACAAATACAACGAAACGTTAGCATGAAAGTCAAGAAATTCATTCAACCCTACCGACTCTCAAGAATCACTTCATAGCTACTTGTATTGTTATTTTTGTAGGTAAGTATGTTTTTATTACTATTACAAATGATTATTCGCTAAATTCTTTCATTACTCTGTTTTATAATCGTATAGTTCTTCTTAATTCGTTCAGCTGCCACTGGTTTTTTACATAGATTGCCATTTAAGTTACCTAGTACTTAGATAGTTAGAGATACCTCATATGGATGTGGAGTGAGGAGCATTTGTATGTTTTGGTTCATTTTTTAGTTTGAAAAATATAGACTGTCAAGTTGTGAAAATATTGTTCAAACAAGGCATCAGCCAACACTGCGTCTAATGGGCTCTGTTATTTTTTAGTTTTTCAATTGAATGGTCCCAGTGAGAGCTTTCCAAAAAAGTGCAACATGAGGGGTATCTGATGAGCGAAAACGTTCTTTTATTTAGAACGTGCCACGTCATCCAGCCCCTCGCCCGTCTAGAGGAAACCTTCATATCCTAAAAGTTACTACGTCACACGTTCTTTCCGCCCGTTAATTTCGAGATGAAAATTCGGAGTAGGGGGTTTTTTAGGGTGCTAAATCCCAATTTGAGGACGAAAGTGGAAAATTCCTATCCATGAGCAGACTCTAAAGTGCCCCAAATACACAATTTATCACTAATTCTGTCAAGATAGAGGGGGTGAAATCTGAGGCGACGAAGTTATTCATTAAGTGAATCGTTATGTTCGCGCACAGCGTAGTGAAATTTATATTCAGCAGCGAACGTAGATTCAGTTGGGACAAAATGGTTGTCAAACTACGTTACGAGCTCACTGTTCGTTTTTACCTCAGCCGCAGACGGAGCAGCTAAATGAGCTCCTTCGTCCAGGGTATTTACAGGAATGGTACCTGTTCGGGAGATTATAAATTTTCTAGACGATCTTTATACCCCTTTCAATCAATTCCAGTCACGTACTAATGCATAACCCAGCGGGTATGCATGTGGATCACCATCTCAAACAGCAGTTGCGAAAAACAATACTCAAAGTCGTCCGTTGGGTATTGAGAATTAACGTTGATTTAAATTACCCTTCAAAACAATTCGCACTTTTTACGGCTCTCGGGGAAAAAAGAGTCCGCTCGGAGAATGCCGGTTTCACAGAAGTATGCCAACGTTGAATATGAACTACGCGACTGGAGCAACTAGACTAGTCGTTGCTAGAACCACTAAATATCCTACATTTTTCGGACGTAGTACATCATTTCGAATTTTCCCTGATTTCCCTGACCACTTTTGTCTTCTCAGACTGTTCGAGATTCCTTTCAATGACACTTCCATTACGGATCAGAATCCACCATGTGGCATAAAAACAAAAATAATGGAAAAATCTCCCAGAAAACCTTCCATAGTGATATTTCTGCACCGGAAGGAAAGAGCCAAATCACCTAATTTTTAGGGTCAGCCGTCAGAGAGTCAGCCGGGGCCTTACGTTTTCATTTTGCACTTATTAGACAATCTTCACTGTATTTCTGTAACAACGACCGATTTCCCCATTTGCGACTATCCTGAACACGATTTCGTAAAAACAAAATCGAAATTTTAACTCCTTCAGCTACTTGTGTCTGTGTGTGTGTGGTAAAATCTTGTGAGCGCTCCCCAGAGCTTAGTTTTCAGGGGGGAAAGGGGGGTTGACGCCGAAAAACCATGCATTTTTTGACAAAATCTTGTGTACCTCACGGATTCACTCGTTGGGTATCGCTGATCATAGATATTGGGATACTGTTCAGTTTCAAGACAATTTCCCATCTAAAGGGACGTCACCCTGAAATGCATGCATTACTGAACTGATATCTGTCCGTTTAATATATTATGTATAATATATTAGGTATGTTTTAGTCATGAACACAAAAAACGGATAACTTTGAAAAATCACCAAAAATTATGGCTGAGGTGTTGGTGAGCTAGCGTTGGTCTCATTCGGCGCAGAATTCTCAGGTCTTCAACTCTTCTCTTCTACAAAAACAATTTCGATTGTCCCCCGTTTTTCGATTTTGAAGCAGCTAATTAAGTAGTTCAGGTATAATAGGAACATGAAGAGTATATTCGGAACCAGCACGAAATTTCCCATAAGAATTGAGAGAATCCCTGCTTAAAATGGAAAAATGCATTGCATTTCGTCCCACTGTGCGGCGGCGATTTCAATAAAAGGATATGCGTACTCAGGTACGCAGGGGAGGAGCTACAAATAGTATACGAACTGCACAGGAATTCACACCAAACTACGCATACGCATGCACCTAATTAGGTTTTTATGATTATTATTTTTAATTTTTATTGATATGCTATTATTATAGTTTTTACTGCAGAGTTTTTTTAATGTCAGTTCGTTTTTTGTTGAAAATATTTTCATTTTAGCGAATTTTCAAAAAAATGAAGCTATTGCAATGGCTTCAAAATTTGAATAATACGAATATTTTTGAAAATTTTCTTATTGGAAATCCGTTTCAGACCATTCTAAAACGATTCCTGAAATTTAACACTTTTTTATATGTAGGTATATATATTTATATACATATGTGTCATTTTAGGCAATATCTGACCGAGGAATCGAGCTAAAAATCCGAAAAAATTTCGAAATGTCAATAACATCAAAAGAAAGGATCAGTTCGTTGGCCAGAATTTTTGGAGTACTCCAAGGGTTCAAATTTTGAAAATTTAGAGTGTTATTTTAAATCGAGAGTTTACATCAATAAATCCCGCAACCTCCAGGAGTTGAAGGCTTCGATTGAGACGGGAATTCGATCCATTCCAACCAATATGGTTGAGCGAGCTATGCGGAACGTGACGGACCGACTCCAAGAATGCTTCGCCCGGGAAGGACGACATCTAATGTACATAATCTTTCATAATTAACATAATTTGTTTTCTTCAACAAATTTCCATTGTGACTGAAAATTTTTAAATTTATTTCAACCTTCAATTTATTTCAATCTTCAAGATTGACGATTTAGCGACTGTTTGAAACCCACCCGACTTATCTGCGCCACCCTGTACTAAACATTTTGCTTATAAATAATTTAAAATGACAGATTGTAGCTTAAAGTATATTGATGAAGGATTTCTCAAGTAATGCATTTGGGACACGCGCCCAACCCATCAGCCTTTCGCACACGTGTTTCTGATTTTATGGAAATACGAAAAAAACAACAGTGGGCCTTGAATGGTGTTCCCGTTGGCGATAGGGCAATCACCTGAAGACTTCAAATAACTTAAGATAAACTTGCTGACTTTGGTAATAATTCATGACTGAGCTTTTAGTGCCTATAAGATAGCATTCACGCATCATCGCTCACCTATTAGTTTACGCAGTTCCTCTTACACCACTGATACCTACGGTGAAGAGTTGTAGTCAGTGTAGGTCCTACGGTTGGATTGTTACAGGTGAGAGACGTTGAAAAGTTCACTACTGGTTCTCGATATACCTAATACAGTAGACAAACTAGCAAAATTCTGATTTAGTATACATTACAATCAACGAGGTAGAATTCATATCAATAAAATCTTGTGATCGATGGAATGGGGTAACCATTCCCCGGCTTGGAAAGTAAGCAGATATTCATGTGTTGGAGTCTTCAAATCGTTTCAAATCAAATGTTTAGGTCGTTCTGTCCCACATTCTTCACAGTTCAACTGTACAATATTATAGGTAGTAAAAAAAGTTTCTTAATTCTTAGTTTATAAATTAAGTTAAATAATAAAGTTATTACGTCTTTGGTTGCATTGATGCAACCAAAGCTAGTCAAAACAGAGACAAATGGGACGATCCTCAACTCACAATTACTGATAAGTAAGCTAATAGACGTAATAACTATGTTGTTTAACGTGATTTATAAACTAACAACTAAGAAAACAAATTTACTAATTAAGTATTGTATAGTGATATAGGCTGAAGAAAGAGGCCTCCGAAAACTGCACCTACCGCAGCAATAAACGGTGTGAAAACTCCAACCCTTGATACAACCTTAATTCTGATATAATTTCGCCAAGAAATAATCTACTTCTACTTCTCCCTTATTATATCAAAATTTCCATTACGAAAAATTAATTAATACGTTCGGCGCTTAGATCTGTTTGATGGTCATGCCGATTTGGATAACAACGTTGACTAAACGGTATGTACCATTGTGGGTAATGAAAAGGAACATTATTGATCACTTTACTTCAGTATACTTTAATCGTTGCACAACAGTTTTATGAGTTGCGACCATATATATTAAACTACTCGATGGAAATATTTATATAGGGTGTCCTACGAGTTATGTATGGTTATTATGGGAGATAAAACCTTTTAATATTTCACGCTGAATCAAAAAAGCTAAACGTGCTCAATGAGCGAAAATTCGTTTTTTCCGTATGAGGGCCCCCTTTTTTTCATTGCAGATTCGGATTCCACGTGAAATTTCACAAACGTACTTCTCCATTGTTTTTCATTTTAATAACGTGCATTGAACAAGGGCGGTTTTAGGGTGAATCTTCTGAGGCCTCATATGCTCTGATAATCTACATTGGTACTGATATCTTTATGGCCTCCAACGAAGTCCATCATCAGCATTGACCTGTCATTAATACGTCTCAAAACACAAGATGTATATAATCGACTAAATCCTGACCAAATTGAATAAAAACAACTGAAATATATGCAGCTGATCAATGCCATAAATGAAATTACAAAGTAGCAGAAGAAAGTATAGGTACTAACCTCACAATCATATTTAGTTACCTACATAGATACTTGTAAACCAGCAGCACATTGTAGTCTTGAAGATTGACCTAGGATTCATACCATATTAGGCATTGCTGTTGGTCCAAATGCAGTCAGACTGCTGTTTGCGATGGCTCACTTCAACCTGGGTTATATGGAAACTTCAGGGGCTGATCACAAGCGCCTTTCTCCTAGTTTTCCAATTTACTGGGGCTTTCTCGGCCAAATAGTGATGCAGTAAGAAACAGTTGGACGCAGAATTAGATCCTAAATCGAAACTTTCCTTTGAAATGCCGATAAAAAATTTTAATAATATAATTTTTCAAAATTGAAAAACATAATTAAAAAAATTTTTCGAATCGAATAGGTAATTTGTCAAACAGTCCAGTTTTAAACAAGAAGTAAGGCAGATTCCCGAAGTTTCAGCTCTATACGTTCAGCCACTCATCCATAAAACATTCTATGAAATTAGAGATTTTTCGACTTCCCCACTTGATCCTGGAGTCCGCAGGGTCGGAGCTAGTTCAGCACTTCCCCCACAGATAGCCCTGCTCCCAGTGTAGAGAAAGAGCTCTTTAGCTGTCTTACTTTTATTCCCGAAAAGTACTTAGTAAATAAAAAAAAGTCCCATTC
>JAEMON010000001.1:46042750-46052844 GCA_030264115.1 Lygus lineolaris | reverse complement strand
TTAAACTAGAGCCTAAAGATACTTGACACCCTGAGATACCTGTGACCGTTAAAGAATGTGAGAGAAATTCATTGAAGTCGTGTGAGAGGAATTCAATGAATGTGAGTTCAATGAGTGAGTTCATTGTGTTTTCATTGTCAACCTAATTGACGTCACGCGTTCCTTTAAAACCCGTTTTCTGGTCAAATTGCCACCAGGGGGTTTTGAAGGGCGCTGAACCTGATTTTGAGGTTCAAAGTGCCAAATTCCTACCCATACAAGTTCCCCATTTGTGATGTGTATTTTTGTTCCTATGGTATACCACCCTTTTTCTCTTTGTATCTGGGGTTCTGTTACTTATGATGTTCCTATTATATCATAGTATTTAGTAATATTATTATATACTCGTAGTATACATAGTAATAGTATTTTATTTATTTTGTATCACTCAATATAGGTATACCTCAATGGTGAATAACCCTTCCACTGCCCTCATAAACCTCAGCTTCCTCACTCCTTTTCCTTCCCTTCGCAGGCGAGAGTTGCTTTCATCTTCACGATGTCGCTGGGCAGACATAAATGAATTTCACCTTTTATAATAAATACATACCTTCCTATTCAAAAATAATTTCCCTATATACTCCTTAATGAACTTTTCAGACTCTTCATTTTTATTTCATTCAGAGAACGTTCTATACCTTAATCGATGTATCAAATTTAGCAAATGGTCGAAATTTGTATTTGGCTGAGAAAAGCTCTTCTCCTTTCCCTTTCACTATATTATCTTCTCTGGTCACTGTGCACTCCGTGATGTTCAGGGCAGGAGCCGCACTGTCACCTATAGTAACTTAATCTCTAGCCAATGCTTGTATAAGGAGGTAGTAGTTCCAGGTGACACTGAGCTTTTAACGCTAAATTGAGTTCCTCACTCAATTTGTCACCCCGATTGTAATCTAAATAACTGATGTTCAATTTTACCTTAATTTTCCTTGTTTCGTTTAATTAATTCCGATTATCTGTATAATTTTGTTTCATTTTGCCTCTGAGGTTCAATATTGTTAATTTACATTATAATTGAGCTCTGTACAAATCTCTAACATGAGTGAATTAAACTCTGTACATTTCCTCCAATCCAATTCAGATGGAATTTTCCTACTTACGAAAATATAACTCTTTAAAATTATTATTTGATTGGGCTTGGTTAACGAAATGGAAAGTGAAATGAGGATGCAAATTCTGAGTGGGTTCAAGGAGTGATGAAAACTGCCTCCTGTTCCTACTATTCGCGAATCAAGAATGCTATACAATTCTCATCATTATAATATTCTTGAGAGTGGGTACAAGTTTCTTAATCGGGAAACAGTTTGATGGAGTTGTAGCAAATAGGTACACGTAAAATGAGCAAAAAGATTGCTTACCACAATATAAATATATTTTTGGCCAGGACAACAGTTGGACAAGAGGGAGTTTACAATTGGAAAATCATAGCCACATTTTAAATTCAAATAAATTTAATTTAAGAAAATATGAAATTCCAAATTGCGCAGATATCGTTTTGTGTAACTATACCTACTGATAGAAAATAAATTCACCCCCAAAATCAATAAGACTATGATGAAAAGTTACCTAAGTGGGTAGTTGTAGGGTGAATCCACCTTCCAGCCCACAGAATTTTCGGATTTTTCAAACTAAATTTTCCTTATAAGTACACTTGACATGACGTGATAAATATGCACTAAGTGATCTTGTAATATGAAGTTATATAACGCCCACTTGCTAAAACACGATTAAGTCACTAGGTATCGAAATATGGAAAGTCCAAAATGCTTGTACTATTACAGTTTCTCCCCTCAAAACGAATAAAGGAAGCTCCCCGGCAAAAGTTTTGCTTATAATGAAATTGAAGAAGATTGAATTTTGCCTCGAAGGAAATCCACAATGTCCATTACCCATGAATGGTTTGCGCTTGCGTTACATTCGCTTATTGTTTCAGGGAGTGTCCTAGCTAACAGGCTAACGGAAATATCCGACTGGAACGTGCTGGTGTTGGAGGCTGGACCAGATGAAAACGTTCTTACCGACACTCCACTACTGGGGGTAGAGCTGTGGAACACTTCCTTCAACTGGGGATACTACACAACACCCCAAAGAAGAGCCTGTTTCTGTGAGTCCAGTCTCGTTTTTTAGAAGTGCCTATCAAATAAAACTGAGGAGTAATCCATTGTTTTGATGGAATGAAAATTATCGGCATGCCAAAACCAATTCAAGGTTTTCCATTCCTAATAAATAAGGTATCATTTATTTCAAATCAAACAAAAAACCCTCAATTTGAAAGGAAAATTCTTGAATTTTTGTTATGAAAACGTCGAATTTTATTTGAAACCCCCTTTAATTTGATTTAAGCAGCCTTGACTTTGATCTTGAAAATCTTGAATTTGACTTTCACATAGACGAAATATTGCAACTCCAAAAACGATCGACAAATCGACCTTCGCTGATTGGTTGCTATTGACCCGTGTGATATTCAGAACATCGGGATCTTCCTTAATACCGGTTTCATATCGAATAATAATTTGTAAAGGGTATTTTTTAACAACAAACTATGGTAAATATGCTGTGGTAACAATTTCGCAAGTTTGTCTGTACTTTACCTGGTATTGTATTAAAGATAACCAAGGAAGGTGCATTTGGCCAAGAGGTCGGGTTATTGGGGGCAGCAGTACTCTCAACTTCATGGTTTACTCCAGAGGGAACCATCGCGATTATGACAACTGGGCAGCGATGGGTAACGAAGGCTGGTCTTACAAAGAAGTACTTCCGTACTTCATGCTCAGCGAGGACAATCGGAACCCCAAATACGCTCAGGATACGACCTACCACAGAACGGGCGGCTACCAAACCGTGAGCAATCCTAACTTCCAGACGCCGCTCCTGCAGGCGTATCTCCAAGGAGGCCAGGAGCTTGGTTTTCAAGTTAAGGACCTCAATGGAGCGTAAGTTGTTGGACGGATTTTATGAATTTCCAATCCAATCCTATACTTTTCCTAACCCATATTTTTAATAACATTGTTACATCACGACACAACAGCATTCTTATACGGGCATCCCATACATAATGTTGATGCCACATTCAAGTCGGTAACCACACAAATAAATAATACCTCATTGAAAATTACCATCATCAGATTCGGGAAAGGGAGTTGGGATTGGGGGTCCTCCCCAGGAAAATGTATGAAAAAAATGTCACCCCAATAAATAATTATTCTTGAGCCTTTTTTTGGAACTGCCCCTGAAAATGTCAATTTTTGGCTCATTTTCTTTAATTCAGCTACCTGCTTGATTGGAAAAAGAAAAATTAGGATGAAAAAATGCACCTTTGGAAGTTTCTGTTTCCGGAAAGGATACACTTCAGTTTTTTTCGTCGTTATCCCATGAAATCGACATGGCAAGATCAGCGGTTTAATCTACCAACAGTTTGATAAACTCAGACTACAGAATGAGTTCATAATTTGCTCACTAATAAGCTCACAATATCGCTAAATGATTCGTACACTAATTAACTCGTGTCCAATCGTTGCTCCCCCTAGCAATGCGATGTTTTGCACCAATGGTTGTCCACTTTGCTTCATTCACTTTTGTAGGGTTTACTGCTGGAGAAACGACCAAGGTCTTATGTTTTCATCTTGGGCACAATCCTGGAAATAACCGATTTACACAGTTTTGACCGCCCTGAACAGGATTCCTTACACGAATTGAAAATTCCATCTACTTTGGGTAGTTAAGTAGGGACCTTCCTCTTTGTGTCTGCACGGCTCATCTAAAGGACCTGTACATTGCTCTAATTTGGTATTTGGGAGGGCTACATATGGGTTCATTTGCGAACAGATCAGCCATGTGCACATGTTAAAACAAACAAAACGTCATAACTCACGACCTATCCGTCCAAAGTCACTAAAATTTATACGGTAGTTTGAGTGTAGCTCCAGGAAGGTCCCATATAACTTTCGTGATCATCGGATCAGTCGTAGCGTCTTCGTATGCGGAAAACCAACAAACCGAAATCACTCACGCCTCATGCTCCCAAAATCGTTCAAATTCGGAAAGTATTAGGGGCTAGATCTAGGAAGGTCCCATGTGAATTTCGTCACGATCGGATATGTGCATGTGCAAAGTTGAAAAACCAACTTTATAAACCACCGTATTAACTCAAGACTCATGAAGCCAAGATAATTCGAAATTAATAGTCCCAAAATAATATATATCCGAATATACAAGAACGGCACAACGACCCCGGTGGTGTTGCCACAACCTGAATACGTGGTAAATAGCCCCAAAATCAAACAGTATTCAACATGTAAATCTGTGTGGCATCATCCTTGGTGCCAGAGCTGGTTCCCGAAACCCTATCCGATACCTCGTCCCAAAATTAAGAAGCAATAAAGAATCCAAGATTAACAATACCCAACATGTAAATCTGTGAGACGGTACACCATACCATAGTGGCACGGTAGGGGAAAGGAGGGTAAGATGGCGATGTTAAGCTTTGACAATGCTTCCTGCCTTTAATATTGATCAGAAAAAGATTATAGTTTCAGCAAAATCTTTCTACAACTCTCTAGTTTAAAGTAATATTTATTATTAATTTTATTTCTTATCATAAGTATTGAACATTTAATTTTTGAAAAAAAAAAAGTCATTTTCGTCATCTTACCCTCCTTGTCGGGTAAGATGACGAATGGGGTCAGGTAAGATGACGAACGGTTTCTGCAAACGTCCAAACTAAAAAAAAAAACCAATATATTTTGAAAAAATGTTACATGTTACAAAACTATTATATTTAGGAGTGGATTAAGTACAATAATCACACTGCCAAAGGCGATGAGCGGCCTGGTAGTCATCCCAGTCACTACAGGCTGCATGGGCCCAGAGTTTGCACTTGAAACACTGATACCATCTTTCCCTGCTTACCACAAATTATGCAGTCCTTGTCTTCCAGGTCCATATTGTCATCTGTGTCAACCTAGGGGACTTCGTTCGATTCATCAGAATCAGACGACGAAAAATCAAGCTGTCTTTTACTCGCCATCTTACCCTCCACTCAGTTCGTCATCGTCGTTAGCCGACATGGCCATTTTGAATTCCGTGACAAATTAAGAGGATAAAACCAAACAGATAAAATAAACATTATACATCATTGAACTCGTTTTGAACTACACTTTACAAATGTACAATGAATAAATAAAGAATACTGACTGGGCGAGCGTAATCCCTTACGAGAAAACACCAGAAAATTAGATACGGACTGACCAAAACAACATATCCGCGCACTACTGGTCAGGCTAATGGAGGGATGGGTTTTCATGTTTTGACACGGCAGGGGCGGGGGGAGGGCTCTCTTTCGATACCCCACGGGTCCTCCTATCGTTCGTCATCTTAGCCGCTTCGTCAACTTACTCTCCTTTCCCCTACATCTGATACCATAGTGGCACTACGACCCCCGTGATGGAGCCAAAAATGTTTATAGGTATTTTGAGGGTCCATAGACCCCCATTTTAAATTCAAGGTGTCATATATCTAAGATACACTATCATCAATATGGCAGAATACAGTTTCTGACGTCAGACCAGAGTTTCTGACACCATGACACATTTTACTGGCGCCATAGTGACACCATTTCCTTGTGCTGATGGTTTTTGTCGAGCCATAATCCATAAATGATCGTTGGATACTGCTATATACTTTAGCTACCATCTACCTCAAATAGCAAAATTCATAGAGCTACCTGGGCAACAATTGGGCCAGAATCAAAAACTGAGGTAAACCGAAATTGTAATTAACGGCTGGATCGCATCTTAAATTCGTTTCACAATTTTGATAGTTGAGAACTCCTATTTCTATATGGAAGGGCGCAAATCTTTTCTGAAGAACAGGGAAATAACGGGGAGCGATAGGTCAAAAAACTTCTGAAGTGGCCCCTCATTCTAGGTATTTATTGTCTTGAAATAAAGTGTGCCAATTTGGTTGGGCAGTATTACTTCCTCACATTGCGAAACATGGCAGTGGAAATCCTTTGTGATGGATGGACTCAATGCAAGCATGGATGTTGACTCAATGCATGCGAGTCAACTTATCTCTAACCTGAAACTTCGATCCAGCATCGATGCTCTTAAGAGTAGTGCTTATGACAACATTTTTCAGGTTTGCGCATGGGCAGTGCTCCTACTGATCCGATAGCGATCATATTTCCAGGTACTCAACTTGAGGGCAGCTCCCAACTATCCTTCAAATTCGAGCAAAATCGGACCATTAGTTCGTGACAAATCAATTTTTGGCATGAGCAGACCTCACCATTGCATTGGTTCGCGGCTAAGAAACTTCAAAAATCTATAAGATGCTTAGTAAAGGTGTGACAATCGAATCGATAGAACGTTCCACCTACATAT
This sequence comes from Lygus lineolaris, assembly GCA_030264115.1. NCBI lineage: Eukaryota > Metazoa > Arthropoda > Insecta > Hemiptera > Miridae > Lygus > Lygus lineolaris. The sequence goes on along the minus strand of JAEMON010000001.1, from coordinate 46,046,422 downwards.
TAGCTATCATATCTCTATATCCACTTCAAATACGTCTTTTTCCTATTAGGTATCAACGTGAGGCACTGGTTCGTTCCTTTAAGAAACAATACGAACATTCTCACAACAATGTCCCTTTCCTTTCCTTTCATTGAACCTTGGAAGATTGTTCAAAATTGTTACGTATGTATTGGTTTAATTTCATTATATGGTATCACAAACTTGTTTTTGCCATTAATGTGATGGTGAACTGCCAGATCATCCTTCTTGCCTTGGTGCCTTCGTTCAAAAGAGTAGGTTAAAACTGCACGACTTCGAAGTATTGCTGGAAGCTGAGGATACTGGCGCGTTGTTATTAATTTTACGTTTCATTACCATCTTTACCATTACCATCCTCTTTGAATGGATTTTGTGGGAGAGGTAAACCCGTTGTCCTTCCGAAATCAAGATATCCATATGCCAAATATAGGTACCTATCTATTGCCGAATAGGAGCAATATCCGAGTAAACATCTCTACTCTCAATTCAATATCATAAACCCCCCTCCCACACTCTTTAGTTTCTTGACACAACAACAGTCCTGGGGTCATGGATAACTCTTAGTCCTAAAACATACATTATCGAACGACTCATTTTGAATTCGATGTGTGAAAGAACAACTCTTTCAGACAAAAGATCTCCAAGAGCGTGGGCTGGGGCTGTTCTTCTATAACAAGTGTGTGGAACTGAAGTCAGTTTTCAAAATACCCGGAATATTAACATATTGTTTACTTAATCAATTATTTATAATATTGACGAATAGGTAGGATAATTTTGTTGGAAAATAATAAATCCATACATCGTCATCGTCGAAAGCAACGATATATAGCTTTCTCATCCCCCTACTACCTTCCGGATTTCAGCGAAATAGCGTGTACGGCTTCAACTATCCGACTCCGTTCCTATGGGGTAAGGAAGAAGAGGAGGCCGGGTGTGTAGTATATTCGAGGAGGATAAAGGGAAGTGTTCCGTAGGAAAGAATACCGGTTCAAGTATGCGCCGAGCAAGACGCGGGTGGTGACGCCACGGAGTACCCCAGCTGAGATTCTCTCGTCTTGTCAAGGAAGTTGGAATTAATATTAATTCCAACTTCCTAAAGTCTCGTAACTCTGCAGTACTACGTCCACAACAACGCCGTGCCAGCACACGGTCAAGACTACAACCTAGAAGGTACATCTGTCTGAAACGCAAAAATTTTGACCCATTTCTTGGCTCAGTTCTTGAAATTGTATTTCAGGCCGATTGAAATACCTTCCCTTTACCCCTCGGTAAAGTAAGAAATTGAAAAAAAAAAAAAACAAAGTGATTGTGTGACACATAAATAACACACCTCTAGGCCATAGATGAACCACAGTTACACTTTTTCACAGTAAATCTAGGAAATAGGCTAAAAACAGCGTCTGATCAGTACTGAGCACCTCATCTTTCACAGACAGGCGGGGACACAAGAAGAGAAGCTATGGGTCGCCCGGACCCATGGAGAAGATTAACTGATATCAATAACAGATCAGTTAGGTACAACTATTGTACTATGTTCATTTGTGTTCGTATATTGGGTTCATTTTTGCACTGGGTACGTGTGCATGTGCCTTAAATACGCTTATAATTTATTCCAGGTCCCAGACTGGTTTCATGGTGTTGGAAGGAACTTTAAGAAACGGATCAAGATGCAGCACCGGTAAATCTTTTTTGAGACCCGTCAGGAACAGGCCAAACCTGAATGTAGCTGAGGAAGCTTTCGTGACGAAAATATTATTCGAGGGAAATAAGGCTGTAGGCGTTCAGTTTGAAAGGAATAACGAGCTGCATATCGTATATGCAACTAAAGAAGTCATCCTTTCTGCAGGTTGTTACCAATAAGTTATCAAAAATTATTATTTCTAGTGATTCACATTTTCTGGACAAAGAATAGTCTCAACATGTATGTATAGATAACGTAGGCATTGTTTCGTGTGACAGTTTTAGAACTGCGTTAGCGCTTTCACTCCTCGTGGGTTTTGGTTCATTATTCCGAACGTGTAGCTATTGAATCTATTAAACAATCATGAAGAAAATCCCCCCCCCCCCCCCCCCCCACCATTTTTTTGATGTTGTACATTTCAATACGGAAAAATTTGCACCCATTTTAAATACTTTCCAATGATCTGTAGTGATGTATCGTCTTTTCCCCGCAGTAGCTCTTTATCAATCGCTCCTATATAAGGAACCTTATACTGATTGGCTCATCTGAGTCTATTTTCTACTGTTTCGCATTCTGTACAGTAATATCTGGATAATTGATCATTTAATTTAATTGTTTATATACATGACATTTTAAAACGTATTTGGTGGAAAGATGTCGGAAAACCCGGATTTACCGATTCCCTCTCCCAAAACCTCCCCTCTGCATCAGATTTGAACAATTCCAAATAGGTAGCCCATAATTCAAGTTAAAATAATCCAAAGATATTCTATCACTCACGTGAATACTCGGAGCAGCCCAATAACTGTTAAAAGCGGACAAACATACGGACAGACAGACAGAGAAAAATTGAGATATTGGAGATATACTAAGCGTATTCAATTAGGATAAAACGGGGAGGACAAATTCCATAATTCTGATCACCGTGCCGACAGACATGCATAATTACGAGTTTATAAATACAGACAAGTGGTTTTACTCTTTCAGGATCTATAAATACCCCACAGTTACTGATGGTTTCCGGGGTTGGACCCCGAGAAGACCTGGAAGCTCTTGGCATCCCTGTAGTCCAGGATCTGCGAGTGGGATACAACTTGCATGATCACTACGGAGCACCCATGATGTTCGCTACAAATCCACCTGCTGCCATAGTCTCGAATCAGTATATGACTGCTGTAGCTGCCGACGAGTATGCTTTGCCGAATGGTCAAGGTCCTTTAACATCTCCTATAGGTAAGCGTTGGCCTATCCACTCGTATTAATAAAAGTAGCAACATAAAACTATATGTAAGCATTGGCCTATGTATTAATATAGATAGCTACATAATACTATAGGTATGCATTGGCCTATTTATTAATATAGCTAGCTACATAAAACTATCTGCATGCCTGAAATCATACCTCGGAACTCGACAAGTACCTTCTACCGAGGACCTATGGTGTACTCCTCTATTATTATCTCTCTCCTGAACCATACCACAGATTCTACATTTCAAAAAAACAAATTTACAGATAAGTTTAGGATCTCAAAAATACAAGCATCAATCAACCGAAAATATTATTGTAAAAAGTCATAGTGATGCAAAAAGAGTTCTACTTGCGTTCGGAGGAAACTATCAGTAATTCTAAAAATATAGGTATCTGTAAGAATATTTGTTCACTCACTTATATATTGTTCACTCAATGAGTAGGTAACTATCTTTTTTTTTTTTTTTGTGGATTTTCCATTGAGCGAGAAACATCCTCTTTGAATTACTTGGTGTGGCAAGTACCTGCATACCTACATACCTACTACCTACCTAAAACTAGCTAGAAAAATCCTCTTTGGATTACTCGAGAAAGGTAACATTTTCTATCACTGACTTCACATACAAGCGAGAAACTCCTCTTTAATTACCTGACGTGATAAGTACCTATCAAAATAGGAACAGGATCAGTGGCGAGGCGTGCCTGATTGGGTAGAGCAAACACAT
>JAEMON010000001.1:46009281-46021990 GCA_030264115.1 Lygus lineolaris | reverse complement strand
TCGGGGTGGTGAAACGCATTTTTGTCGCTATCTTTGAGTTACTCTCGAACCTTAACTCGAGGTGGTGAAATCCACCACAAGAGTATGACAACTCATACCATAGAATAGGGTGAAGTTATTATAATCATAACATACACGTAATTATTTCTTCTACACAACTGCTATCTAAAAATATCATCAAATTTCATATATTGTTTCTAAAACATCTTCATTAACTCCCTTTCAGTGATTTTTAAATCCAAAGTAACTCCACATTGATTGGCGCACATTGCTCAGAGATTACTGTAGTACACCTGACAGATGCAGAACTGGTGGGGAAGTAATTTGGTCCTAAGAAACGTTTCCTAATAGTCTTGAAAATCAGTGCACAAAATGCTTATACCTATCTAAGACTAATTCAAATTGAAAAATCTGAGTGGGCACAAGAATCACCTTTTGTATTATTACCTACCCAACTAGCTCCCACAAATGAAGAGATCTTTACAGATAGGGCCTATTTAAATTTCACAAAATGTCTTTGGGTGATTCAATCAAAACCCAAGCCAACCAAGTCTTGCAAAAAGCCGAAATGCTATTTTTCTACTTCGGCATGGGTCTAAACTTACTACTCTTATCAACATTATCCACGTAGGTATAAGACCGTTATGTTTGTACGTAAATTGCTGCTTCGAGCATGGTACACATCGACAAGGTGAGCATGGTGGTTTTGAGGCTGAATTTGTAGGAAACTACCACTCGAGCATGCTCCAGAGACAAAATCCGCTTATGTTGTTAATAATTAGGAGAAGGAAAAAATTATTTCAAAGAACTTGTCAAAGTTTTTTGCTATTTTCTCCATCTTCTTTTCTCTATTAGGTCATTACCTTCATTAGCACAAATTATATCCACGGTCCCTCTTGAGGCGTTAAAATTTGATGAAAAGAAAGTTGTTGAACTTTAGGGGCCAAGGGAGTGAGCCCAAAATTTCCAAAAAAATAAAATGCATAAATCTCAGCTACGTAAGAGTTAATAGGAACTCTTACAATAACATCATTACTGCTTTCGACCAACAAGTTTAAAAACAAATAAACACCCCCCCCCCCCCCCCCCCCCCCCCCCCCCCCCAACCTAACCATTTTAGCGTTGCATCAAAATCGGGGAAAACTAATAACATCAGTTCCTTGGCCCCTTAGATGCTACCCAACCAGCTTCAATTCTTGGATCCGAACCCCGTAGAAACATGATGGTTTACAAATACTCATCGGACGTTGTAATCCCAAAGAGAGGATTCAGCGGATCAAGTAACAAGAAAAGGAAGACTCATTTTGACAACCAAAAAAAGAAACCGAAGCAGCTAGGGAGTAATCAACAAGGGGCTTGAAGATCTTCTCAAGCAAGATGGAAATCCCTCTGTTTCGATTCAATTCGTTTATTTGTAATAAGTCAGCAACTGACTGTTAAAAGGAATTACAGTTGTACATAGATATTACATTTCATAAATAGATACTGTACATTTCATAAATTTCATGGAAGTAATGGTACTTAATAACAATGATACATTCTTTACTCATGTTGGATTGTAGTAGGTACATAATGTATAATAGAACATTACAATATAAAAATAAGTAGCTCAATTCTATTACCTGTCTTTCCATGTCCATGCCCGTGTCCAGATTAGGTACCTGCCGATCTCAACAGTTCTTCTTCCTTTTCTTTCCAGGTGATGAGAGGGAGGGAGGTGTAATTCAAGGTATCTTTTATTTCCGATCCAGTGGATGTAGACTTTTCAAATGCACAACAATTGAGTGAGAAGCTTTTTGCCATCTATGACGAGTTCATCACCAATCAGTATAGCATGCTTCCCATTTTTCCTAGCCTGGAACATTTTGGCAAGAAGGGTTTTCCTTGTTTCTCTCGTTCTTAGGTCATAAAACACAGATGTATTGTGTTTTGATCTTTTAAGTTTGTGAATGTTACGTTTGACGTTCAGTTTGCAGACACTTTTTGCGAATTTTATACGTACGGGCCTGGTTTTTGAAGAGGGAGCGCAAATGCGCCTTACATAAACGAGTTCGTATTCTTCAAGGTCACAGTTTAATTGCGCCTTGAAAATACCTACTCACCACTTTCATTTTCAGCGTTTTTCAGACCTCTTTCTGCTCCAAGACGTTGTGAAGGGCGAGATCATGCCCAATATCCAAGCGCTGGGGCTTTTTTTTATTTGTTTTCCTAAAGATGCCTGATTAATTTCTACAGTATAATATCCTTTTGTTCGCTTGTTCAATAGCGCGAATACGTTGTGGCTGTTAGAAATTTCGTTCTTCACCATAGCAATTTGTCCACCCAGGATAGCTGTGTGTTTACCCAACATTTCGTCGTATATTTGCAATCAGGTTATGATGACATCAAGACATTGAGTTAGGTACATGTCGCATTTCCAGAGTTTCGATGCTGTGTGAGTTAAGATTTCGCTGACGACGAGTTTGAATTCTTTTCTGAATAAGAACGTTATGAAGCAGTGGTTGAACCCAGTACCTAGTACAAAAATGCATGTTGCTGCGTACTTACCTAAATTAATCCCGTGTTGCACAAAAACGTTACACTGTTGTTGTACACCGATTGTTCGGATACACACCTGTACACCAAAATTAGGTCGAAATTCGCACACAAACCAATACAAATAAATATTTGTTGCCGAGCTCGCTAAAAACACATGCATTAGGCTCAGCTACTCATCTGGAATGCCGGAACCTCTCTGTTCTGTTTAACTAACTCTCTGACTGGTGCTGAATCTGCAGAACCCCATGGTGAGAAAGTACCTACTGGAAAGTACCCGAATGCCGACACATTAAGGAAATTTTTCCACTTAAATCATACTGTATTAGTTTTTTTTTTTTTTTCATCCAATTTTGAATCTAATTTGAATTTGAATCTAAATGTTCGTCAAGATCTCCTCTATGAAACTCTTCACCATAATAATAAAACTTATCAGGGTTTCATAGTTTATTCAAAATTGGAAAATATGTCTCTTGCTCCTAATTCTGACACTTCAGAGGAGAATGTTCCTAATTCCGACATTTGAAGTACCTAATGTCGACACTCAACAAAAAATCGTAATATCAATCAAAAACTCTTTATTCAAAACTTGTTTGCATTAAAAACTCGTTGCATAATGCTTAGTAAATTCTTTACTACTCTAAAATTAACTAAACCTATCTTTATTACGCTGAAATCTAATTTTTTTTTCACTTGGAAAACTGCTGTCGAAATTAGTTTCCTGTTGTTAAAAATTAATTATTCAGCTACCAAAAGAAACATAATGAAACAACGAATTCATTTACATAGTTCACGTATTTTTAGCGAATTTTCGAAGAAAATGAAGCTATTGCAATGACTTCAAAATTTTTCTCCATGGAAATCCGTTTCAGACCATTCCAAAACGAATCCCGAAATTTAACACTTTTTTATATATATATATATAGAGGTCAAATTTTGAAAATTTAGTTTCAAAAATTGCCAAAAAACGTGTTTTTTGAGGTTTTTGGTGTAAATTTCCATCTTAAACATAGGAACATATGGTATATTCAGAATCAGCGTGAAATTTCCAATAAGAATCACTCACCAAATCGGTTAAAATCAGTCTTTGAAAATTCGCTCATCAACAATGCTGCATGAATGGGACTTTTTTTTTAGTATTATTCCCTAATGTCGACAGGGTGTTGGCATTAGGGGTCAACTTGAAATCAGGGTTCCTAATTCCAACGGGGGCCTAACTACGAAATTATTTGAGTTTAGATCAATTTCTGTATTGAATTATGAATCTACAACATTCATTTAGTTGAAATAGCACGATAGTTCTAGATAAAACTTCTATTTATACTACTAAACGAAAAACCTTAATCGGTTAACTTACTTTCTTAGCTGAACTGATAATCAAACCCATCCGCTTCGGCTTAATGTTGACACACCACTGGGAAATGTCAGTCAGCAGTTCCTGGTGTCCCGCCAAGCGCCAATGGGCCTACCAACCTCAAAACTGAATAATTTCCTGACATGATGGCGCCAAGTTTGAATCTCTATGATGTTTAGATACCTTACTTTATCAAATTAAAGTTAGGGTGTCGGAATTAGGAGGGGTGTCGGCATTCGGGTACTTTCCCTTAACAGAGATCAGCTTCAAGAACCAATAAGGGGCACGAAGACATCCGAGAAGCCACCTTTGATTAGAAGCAACAGAAGATGGACAACTCGAAGGATATTTGTCTTAACAACGTATAATCGAACTCAGATTTAAATTGAGTAGGTACCCATTGAGGTAGGGGTATTGAGTAGGTGGAGTAAAAACAGCATGGAAACTTACAAGGTTGTACACGACAGTAGTTGTATCGATTTAACATTCCAGAAAGGGACACAAGTTCTAAATAGAGAGTACTCATAGGACTCTCAAAAGTCAACTAATGGGTGGTGGTGTCAATGACAGGAATCAATAAATTGGAGTGTAGGTAAATCAACCTACCCACTTCCACTAATCAACAAAAGATACTACCATCGAAATCGAGTTTTAGTTCGATGGATACCTACCTAGAACAGGGTCAACTGAAAGGGGCATGCTAGTTGAACACAGGTCCCTTAGGATTGCATTACCTCAAATGTCTCGCTTACAAATTTATTATTGAAGAACTCTAGCAGGACTAAACCTAGTTCAGATCAACTTCACTAACATTAGGCCATAATTAGCATACCTGTTGCACATATCAGGTAGGTAGGTGCATGGATTGTTAAAAATACACCAAGATTTAGATGTAAATGAAGATTACTCATACAAAGAAATATACCAAAATTTCAGAAAATTGAAATGCTTATAAAAACTTGAGCTTCGGATTCCAAAAGAATAATTAGGTAGGTGGTAAACAAATTCCTTTGGTTATGAGGAAGCAGTCTAACTTTTTTCAATAAGCAGTCATTAGCAAATTGCTATTCATTAAGAAAACTATATCATTACGAAAGTGAGTACGAGACCATGCTTAGCTCATCCAGTTTGGAATGAAGTGACATAGAAATCATACGATAGGTTGCCTACTAATTATTTACAAAATTATCAACATAGTAGATACCAACACCAATATTGGAGTTGAACCCGCCAACCTGCAGCAACAGATCAATAGATAGAGGATTGGATTGGATGAGTTACCAAATGACTTAGGCTAAATAAAAATAGGTAGGTACCTATCTTATCTTCAAGTACCTACATATATCTACCAACATTAAAGCTTATGTAGGTACCATCAAGTTGAAGTGTACTCGTACATTAGTAGTAATCATGATTAATCCAGATCTAAATTTACTAACTCATAAACCCACCCACCAGAATACCTCCATAGCAAAAGAGATGAACATTTCAAAACGAGAGCAGGATTAAATCCCTAAATTGAAACCTCTATCAAGATCGAGACAGGTGCTTTGAAGAGAATGTTGATAAACTAATACAATTCTGCAACAGTGTTGTATGTTTCGAAAGATCCTATTAAAAGGTGCTCTTTCCAACAATTGGGAACCTACCTATCTACGTAGCATGGAATCCACGATAGAAAGCTATGCAGTTTTCAGTGGTAGACATTCTGGAAGAACTCACTTTTGTTATATGATTATGATTTAAGATGATGGCTTAAGTTGTGCTGCGTTTGAATGGAAGTGCAAGGCAACCCCACTACACCACCAGACCAGAGGACAAGTCACTACCTTTTTTTAGACAGCTTTCGGCTCAAAGTATAACTACTACCCGGAGCGACGAGATGAATGTGTAGACAAAAGCAAAAGACAAGCTAGTTCTAAAAATGTAGTACCAGGTTTTGAGTCTGAGACCCACTTTCCCTACTTTTGGTAGGCCCTGCCATCCAAACGCTTCACAACAGTACATTTGACCAGAAAGAAGGGAACAAAGAGTGATCATTTGACAAAACAGAAAATTGAAGGACACAGGGGAATATCGACCTCAGTCGACTTCAGCTGATTTTGATAAAAATCAAATTCAAAGTTTCCCTACTCGTAACATGGTTCAGGTACTTGAAAAAACACCCAAAAATCATCAATGCAATCTTAAACATGTTTATTAACAGACTGTACGGTTGACTTGTTGGTTAGTATGTTGTAGAACTCTCAAAGTGGTACTAGCTAGTTGGCACCTCAGCGAAAAGTGGACTGAAGTCGTTTTTCCCCAGCACCCTTCAATAAATTTGTTAAGCTACGTAGGTACCTACTTGTTTTTTCATAATTTCTGTAGTTTTTGATAACTGAGATGATCACTAGAAGTGCAGTAAAAAAAAAATCAAGACTGAGATTTCATCCAAGCTGAATAATGAACAGAAATATTGATAGGATGTTATTGAATATACATCACAAGTCCCATCCACGAAAAAGAGGCTCAATTAAACATAACAAAGCGTACTGAAATTACGAGTATCTATAACTAATTTGACAGAATAAAGTTCTTCTGTCCAATAGAGTGGGTGCATGAACTAAAAATGTCAAATTTCATACATACTGATTTCGAAATGATTTTTTAGTTAGGAAATTTAGGAATTTCATTCCTTTTCAACGATAACTATTCAACATTTTTTAAATACTTTTGGCTATTTCAATCAAATTTCAAAAAATATAGTAGATTTGCGACATACAAAATGTGGAATTTGATTTCCGTGAATGCTCCAAGATTACTGGCCTTCGTCGAACTCATTCTACTTTCTGATATTATTGAAATTTTTGTGCAACTTGGATTTTTCTGTACTTCAGACAGTTTCTGTGGTCAGGTTATTGTCTGGAGTGAGACATAATTATGTATATTCATACAATGCTACCTAATATAGTGGTGTAACAGTAATCAAACGTTGCTATAAATATGTGTACTAAAGCAAATTCGTGTTGCTTCTTCATCAATGCGTGGTAATTTCTTTAAAAATGCTCCAAAACTAAGACCATACGTCAACCCCATTGCACAATTTTAATGGAGGAGACAATTATGTGTTCTGTATTCAATAAAAATCAGGTAGGTACCTATTAGATGGTTGGTACTTGTACAAACTGTGTTATATTAGCGCCGGGAGATCAGAAAATTAAACCAGATGGAAGACGAACGTAAGAAGAATACAATAATGAAAACGTTACAATAAATTATTTTATTGATTATGAGCAGCAGTAAATAACTAGTAGGTAATGTACCGTGTATGTCTTAAGAAGTTGGAAGACGTGAATCGTCTCGCATAGAGAGTATAGTTAAGCAATAATTGCGTCCATAGCAACATATTATCCAAATCATATAGTTAACTCATTTTATACATTAAATTCAAACTTCATATGGGCATGAGTAATTCGACAGATAGGAGCATTAACATCTGTGATTAAATACAACAAACTATTGTTCTCATAAATTAATTCCAACTAACAATGACGAATGGAGGAACTGGGGTGTAAGACGAAAGATTGTGATATATAGGGAAACTACTAGCCAACAACTAACTGAGCACATCGAGCTATCTACGACGTAAGTCATAAAACTATTAGCACCCCTGTTTCAAATGACTAGATTAGAAGAAAGAGGATAACATATTTTATATCAAGTATATTGATGAACATTACGCGTTGAAAATATACAGCCTTCAAACAATTTTTCATCTGTGAGTCGAAAGGCATGTTTCAGACCAGATAGGGTCAAAACAAAAGTCACTTATTACCTACCTATAGAAGATATATTGTGGTCCATTTCACAGAATTCTAGTAGCTCTCGAAACACTTCAGTATATTATATTCACAATGGATTACTATTAAATCATTAAGAGAGTACTATCAACTAAGTACTTGATATTGAAGGTCAGACCCTAGGATCAGAATTCAACACAAAGCCACAGAATTATAACAATTTACAAGGAGGTACCTACGCTACTTGTGGCTAACAGTAGGTAAGCTACACATAGACAAACTTCAGCCTTCATTAGACCAATGACTAGACTATTCCAGTTCAAGATAGTTGATCACTATACGAGTGGGACTTCACTTTATATGGAATCCCAAGGGGAGAGAAACTGAAGAAAGACTTGAATAAAACAAGCACGCATTGGATTACCATTGCAATGGTTCATTTGATGTCAAAATTGTTAGTAGGTACCTATCCAGATTCATAAGCGGCCTCATAAATATTATAACAGAAAACAAGAATCCTACTGCAAATAGTGAGGCAAGGGATCGATTATGAAATAAAATACACATGGCATAATAGATTAATACTTTTAAAAAAATGTAGAGGTAGGTAGTGCATAGATACAAAAGCATGACTTTGAAAAGCACATCAAAGTTGTTTTGAGAAAAGACAATTTGTTATTCGGTTTAGACAGGAAGGCCCCCACCGTACAACGAAGAGGTTCTAAAATACATTTTACATTCAATAAAGCGAATCATAATAACTTGGTCCCAAAAGCTACCAAATATCAACCTGTAAAATGATCAAATACCCGAACAAATACCTACAACAAAAACTAAGTGCAAGCGTGAATTTCCTAAAAACCCCCATTTCTCAGTTCATAATTGACCTATTTCGCTCAAATTTGGAAGATAGTTTGAGGCTGACTCCAAAACAATTACCTATGAATTTCGTCACGATTGGATCAGTAATAGCTACTGCGCAAGCGCGAACTTGAAATTGGTTGTCAGAACTTTTTCAGGGATTATGCGAATTAGCCCCGTGACGGTCCCCTATCAATTTCATCTCCATCGGACCACTACTTTCGTGTACGCATGCCCCAACGTGAATTTCCCGAAATAAATCTTTCTCAGTTCCTAATGGACTTGTTTCCCTCAAATGTGGATGGTAGTTGGAGGTTGACAATTCCCTTTTAATGTTGGCACGATTGGATCAGTAATACCTACTGAGCAACTTTGAAATGTGTTTCATAGTCATAACTCCGGAACTACTCGACCAATGGGATGTGCGCATAGTTTTTTTTCCTTTTCCAAATGATAGATCTTAGCGAGAGCTTTCCAAAATGGTGCAACATGAAGGTTATCCTATTAGCATAAAAGGGTCTTGAAGTTGATAATGATGACGTCACCAACCCCCCTCCCACCTGGGGGGGGGGGCCTCAGTGCCCAAATAATTCTGACGTCACGCGCCTCTTTCCACCTCTTTTCTGGCTTAACCAGACAGAATTTTCAGTTAAAAAGTGGCTCACGGGGGCTTTTGAGAACGCTGAACCCAAATTTGAGGTAAAAAATGAGAGTTTCCGACCTAAGCGCACACCCTATTTCAATGAGATTTTCAGAGATCGTACAGGGTAGCCCCTACGCAGTCCCCTATTGATTTCATAGCCACCGGACTACCAGTAGCTTGTGCACATGCGCAAACGTGAATTTCCTGAAACTACGATTTCTCAGTTCTTAAATGGACCAGTTCTGCAAAATTTTGGAGTGAAGTTGAGGGCTAACTCCAAGAAAATTACCTACGAATTTCGCCACAGTTGGATAAGTGATGGCTACTGCGCATGTGCAAACTTGAAATTATTTGTCAGAGGGATAACCCTGGAACTATGCAACCAATTTTGCTGAAATGTATTCTAACTGATAAACTCTAACTGATACGTCCATGTTACAAAAGTGAAGAATTTACTGTCCACCCAACTTGGCAGACGTTTTTATTCGATAAAATGGAAATATCAGTACCTACCGATTTCTCAAGTAACCCTTCATTCAGCAGCTGCACCTGTCATCCTGGGCATCCACGATCCAGAACCAAGAAAAATTTGCCCTGTTTCACCCGTGACCGGTCAAAGCCTGCGTCATATTGGAGGAAAGACTTAGTTGAGTTTGCAATCGGGAGCTGACTGATGGAAAAAATCTTCTAGCGTGTGAGCCAGAAGTACTGGACGCCCATAGTATCCAGATAATGGAAATGGGAGAAAACGGTGGGTGCAAATGTGAGACCATCCCTCAAGAAGCACAACGCTAAGGAATCCCGAGCTGAAAATTGGCAAAATGTGCGTTTTTAGCGAATTTTCGAAGAAAATGAAGCTATTGCAATGGCTTCAAAATTTTTGTAATGACAATTTTTGAAAATTTTCTTCATGGAAATCCGTTTCAGACCATTCTAAAACGATTCCTGAAATTTAACATTTTTTTATATGTACATATATATATATATATTCCAGAAGATATCTGCCCGAGGGACCGAGATAAAAAATCCAAAAAAATTTTAAAATGTCGATAACATCAAAAGAAAGATCAAGTTCGTTGGCCAGCATTTTTGGAGTACTCCAAGGGGTCAAATTTTGAAACTTTAGAGTCAAAAATTGCTAAAAACGTGTTTTTTGAGGTTTTTGGTTTGAATTACCATTTTAAACATATGAACATATGGTATATTCGAAATCAGCGTGAAATTTCTTATAAGAATCACCCACCAAATCGGTAAAAATTATTCTTTGAAAATTCGCTCACCAACTCATGCTGCATGAATGGAACTTTTGAAAGTACTAAATCCGATTTCGTTGTCAAAAACACAACCAAACATAGACACAAATTCCCCATTGTATACCTTCACAACCTTTTGGGTTAGTCCTACTATAATTCCCTGATAAGTAGGTAATATTTCCCCGATATGTCACTTTCCTAGTTACAGGATATGCAATAATACTATACTCTTCCAACTTTGGGATTCACGAATACTCCGTGCTGAATTCAATACATAGGTACTCATAGGGGCCGGAGTGTCCGAGCTGGCTAAGGCGTGTGATCTTTACATCCCCATTGGGATGAAAGATCACAAGGTCCCTGGTTCACGTCCCGGACGGGCATCGATGAGATTCGTAAAAAAGTTTGTATGTGCTTATCCGACCAGATTTATCGCTCTTCACCTCTGATCTAATCACGTGAAGCCTATCATGGGGACTAGAGTCCAAAGTTGAGCGTTGAAAATTAAAAATGTATAATCCCCACCAGGATATCCTCAAGTGAGGTAAATCCAGGGTAAAAAACAAAAATACATAGGTACTCATCATATTCGGCCATTTCAGCTTGCCTTTATCCAAGGAAAGTGATCACACTAATAAAAATTCTGACTTGCGGTAAACACAAGTAGGTATGCTTTGTAACCAAAAGAATTTTCACAAATCTAGGATAGAACCTCTGATGCCTACAGCTAAACCTAGTCAGTACTCAAAACAAACACTTCATGGCCAAACAGTCATCAGAGCAACAATTTCTGCAATTACTGCAGCTATTGTTTCCGAACCATTGCACCAAAACAGAAAAAAATTTGTAAAGAACTTATGCGCAAAAAAAGATAGCCAATAAAAACTAGATAATAGTGCAGGTATACATATAAAGGGTATCTAAAATTTAATGAACCAGCCTTTCATTTCCGTTATTTGGCTCCTACGAAAAAGATCCAAATGGTAACCCCGCTTAATTTTTCACAAGGAAAAAACAACCACAATGGCGTGTTATGAATTAACCTGTTTTTTTTTTTTTTTTTTTTTTTTAATCAAAACCCCTATTTTCCTTTATCGCAGATTCAAATTCCACGCAAAATTTCATGAAGAAATGACCCCCCCTCGAAAATTTGAGTGAGCTATTATGCTCCAAATGTGGCATAAAAGCAAGAAATCCAGGTTTTTTGGGTGTAGTAAACTATCACTATTGATTTGTCAAAAAATTGAGCAACCAAGAATTTTTTGTGAAAAAACACATTAAAATCATCTATCATACTTGATAGTTCACTACAATCAAAAACCTTGATTTCTAGCATTTAGAGCACATTTGGAGAGTACTGAATTGGGCAAGGGAGGGGTCATTTCTTCATGAAATTTTGCGTAGAATTCGAATCCGAATAAAAAAATGGGGGTTTCGAAACAAAGTTAGTGCGCCAAACAAGCGCCAGTGTTGTAAATAAATATTAAGAGGAGTTACCGTTTGAATTTTTTTCCTGGGAGCGAAAATAACAGAAATAAATTACTGGTTCATTAAATTTTAGGCACCCTGTATATATACCTACATACAAAAGTGATAGGTATTTCTTGTAGAATAGCGGTAATGGAGGTGAGTGTGACTAATAACTACAGCTTTAAATAACTATTACCTATATTACAAAATGGTAGCAAAAGAGGGAATGTAAACGACCAATCCAAGAAATCAAGGAAGAAAGACATCCTATAATCAAGAATAGTTTGGTAAACCAAAAAAGTTATTATTACTCTTTGTATTACAGATGCGAATCTCCTTTCTGAGACACAGTCATTTGTGAAAAAGATGATAGACTCCTCTTAGGACTATTTCCAAGGAAGGCCATGTTAGTTTCATTGAAAAACTTACGGAACCTGAAACAAAAATGAGCAATGGAAGAAATTTGAAAAGAGGAAAAAAACTAGGTGAATTTCAAGCTAAAGTTTCAACTAAATTTTCAGCCACCTCATTTACTACAAATCCTTCCTCCCTTTATTACCATTTGTATCATAACCCCAATGATTAACTGCGCAAAAATTGCATTTCTTTTCCACGAAACTAATATAAGTAGTAATGCCTGTCGCAACTCTTCGTTCATAGCCACGACTATTTACTGTCATGGGAAACAACATTATTTGTGAACAATCAATTAATCTGTGGATAGGAAACCATTAACCAGGGGAATCGGTGGATGGAATCAGGATCAGATGAATTTGATCTGTGGGGATAGGTCATAGATAATAGAGAGTTT
>JAEMON010000001.1:45970764-46003111 GCA_030264115.1 Lygus lineolaris | reverse complement strand
CTTTTTCATGTTCCCCAATTCTTTCCCTAAATTTCCTACCAGACTGGCCGACCCTTATGGGATAAAAAGTATAAAATGGTGACGATTGCAGATTGGTCCTTTAGCAAGAGCAGTTTGGCCCAAATAACATGTTTCGAATTTTCAGATTGGCCCTTTGGCCGCTCAGGTGTCGATATATCTCAAATATCGGAAATGGAATATGATATTTAGTAAAAAAAAATACCTGGCACTGTGTCAAGTCTTGATTTTCCTTTTCAGCCATACCAAGACGTTGCCTGAGAATATTCAGCTCATAATTTTGATCTTGCAGTTGGGTTAGAAAATCAGCACGCTCATCAATAAGACTCCTAATCTGGCTCTGGCTCATCCGTAATTTCTTTCTCAGTTCTTTGTTCACGTTAGTTAATCGATCAACTTGATCAATATGCTGAAAAGTCCAAATGTTAATTATTATTTTCATTTGAACAATGATCAAGAGTACAAAAATGTAAAACGGCATGTACAAAATGGGAAAGGAAGGACGTTGATGCTGTTGATCCCTGTTACATGCTGTAGGTTGTACACTTTGGCTCTATTGGTTTCAATTTGGGCAATAAGACCTCTGAGACTCGAAAACCATGTTTCAGTAATTTCTTTCAGTAAAAAGCAATTCGTAGTAAGGAGAGGGCCAGAAACGTAAAAGTAAGTATTTTGTATTTGATGTATTGCAAATACAATTTTAAGGCAAAATACAAATGTATTTACAAGATTATAGCAATTACTTTTCTGTATTAACAAATTTTGTTTGGCAACATTGCAGTTAAATCATTAAGTATCTTTATTTGGTATTGTCAATTAAAACTACGATTTTCACAACACAGCCACCCTGGATAGCACGTCACGTGTTGGAGGTTGTGACAACATTTTTAGCGTTTTAGTTTCAATCCCACGTTGAATGATCTGTTGGTGGTCCAATATGGGCGGGTGTGACAAAATGTTTTGTTCTCTGCCCAAGCCTCAATTCTCAACTGATTTGCATGTTTGTTTTTTGTTCGATTCAGAACGCTGTCTATTTGTGTCATACCTTGCAAGAATTTCCAAATTCGAATAAGGGAAGGTGGATCTATCTAAGGGATCTATTTTTAGGATTCCTAAGGGATCTATTCCTAAGCCTTGAAATGGGCAATTCTGGCTATTCCATTTTATTATTTCAACTGAAAGCTTTCCAAAAAGGTGCTATATGTAGGGTATCCAATGATTGGAAGTGAGCAAAAACCAGTACCGTAAAAAAGATACAGATTACATCACCCAACCTGCACCCACCCAGGGGGCACCCTCCGCACGACAGAACAGATGACGTCACGTGTGATCTTCTCACCCATTTTATAGCCAACCTAAAGCACATTTTGAGCTGAAAAATCAGAACTTAGAGGTTTTTAGGGGTTCTGAATCCGAATTTGAAGTGAAAAATTCAAAATTACAACACACTGAAATTCCCCATTAAGGGTACAGAAACCAAAATCACAGATTGATAAGGGTCTCTTCGTCGATTTATTTTTTTTTTTTTTTGCTGTGCTACAACCATGGATATTATAATTATATTGTCTACGACTGAAATAGCTATATTATCCATGATACACTCCATTTTAGGCCTAGGGAAAGCAAAAACAGCTTTCATTTGCATAGTGCGCCGTGCCGTCTTAAGAAAGATGGATGCTGTTGGTTTTTCTGCTCTCCTGTAAAGTAATGTTTTTTCATGTTCACAGGCGTTTTTATTCGGAACGGCTGACATTATTCACTTGGTTTTTGTTTTGTTTTGTAGAACAGATCAGGGCCAAGAAATTAACATAAGAGGTTTTACAAAATTTTGACTTTAACTGCCACTAGACGGCTCTCAAGTAAAGAAAAAATTATGACATTTCTTCCATGGTACCTACAAAGTCGTGTATTTCAGATACCTGGAAACCCCTACGTTAATTGAAAATTGAGAATATAAGGAACGAAACAAAACAAAAAACACTGAAATCGGTTGAAGGGGAGCTGAGGAAAACGCCAGTGAAAAGAGGTCTATTTAGGGTGGGAGGGGTGGGAGGGGGGTGGGTGCCGGGTCCCCATAAGAGGACAGTCAATGAACCTTCGTGTCGTAGGCTGTATTTCACAGGAGTGTCTACAGAGTGTGGCTCTACCGCTCCAAAACACGTGTGTTTTGACATCTGTTGAAGAGGGATTCATTCTCACAACTGTAACCATTGGTAACTGCAGACGATTTTAGTTGTATTTACTTGAGAGGTATGGAACTAGAACAGATAAGTACTCGTATTTATCAACTCCCTTGGAGTGGTGTAGCATGTCAGGCTCTCATGTGAGCCACTCTCTCGAGCCCTCTTTTTTACACTTATATCACTTCCTCTGCATTTTGGATTTGGGTGTATTGGTTCAGAGGGCAGTCAATGTTTTGTTCGATTGTTTAAACATTGGAAAGATATGATTAGCAATGTCTAGAGATGGTTGGGACGGGCAGTAAGTACCAGCTACAAAGTACCCTGCAGAATGCACCTTCGCTCCAGTTGGCTCCTTGCCTAGTTGAGAAATGAACATTCGAATAGCAAGTGGTTTTCATACCTTTCGGCTCAAACCCTTTATATTACGTAGACCGAAGAATGAGTGTAAATAAGGGGAAAGAAAGAAGTGATCTCAGGGTCCCACCCCCACCTACTCTTCCGCCCTTCCCCTAACTGTCTCCTCCTCTGGACGAAGGAACCCCTTTGTTTGACAAACCACGACAGTGCACGTATACTTCATCACTGCCCCCTACTTTGAGAAGATTGGCACTAGCTCTCCACCTCACCTTATCTACACTCAAAGGGAGTCCCCCAGCACTGATAGCAAGCGTAAAGTCCTGGCTGTATAGGATAGTAAAAGGTTACCGATGCTTTTGTGGACACACATCATGTAATACTGATACATAAAATAATTTGAAGACACTCACATTTTCAATTTCAGCCGACTTCATGTTAATCTCTTTATCTTTAAACTTCAGCTGGTCCCTCAACTTATCTATGGAAGCTCTAGACTTTTGTAAGACCGCAATATCCAGTTCTGGGCTTAGTGGTTGAGCTGAAACAAAGGAAAGCACCAATGAGGAATACTCATGGTCAAGAAAACGCACAATTATTTATTAAATTCAAAGCCAAATCCATACGGAGAATTTTGACGCCAACCGCACTCCTTTTTCTATGATTTTTCAAGTTGCGCCCCCTTGTGACATCCTTGGGCTTTTGCCTGGACAGGATGTCCCTGCTCAATGTGCCGATTCGATTAGATTATAGTGGATATTTATATTTAATAATAATTAAATAATATTTGAACAATATTCGAATAGTTTGAAAGTAGTTTCGAGGTCAGAGTTGAGAGCGATCTACGGGTTGAAGATTATTCGAATATTGTTGCAGATTTCAATTGGAATGCAGAGAAGTTCGTTTTTTCCAGGATTTGCGATAAATCTTTTTCTTAGTGAGAAAACCTCAGCTTCGAAAAAGGAATGGAAAAATGCAACGAATCGCGTGAGCCCCCTTTCCCCGCTGCCTTTTCCCCTCCACTTTTTGCACCAAAAGTAGGGAGGTTGCAGACAGTTTCCCTGTATTCACTTCGCCTCTCCTCCGCCGCAAAGGTGAGAATATTCGAATAGCGCGGTCAGTTGGAACAGAATTGAAGTTCTTATCAGAAGGGTTGCACCCAATTCAGTTAGAACAGACCAAATATTCGAATGTTCTTAAGAATGTGCTCAGAGGTATTTACACAGCCAAATATTCTAATAACATTCGAATATTCGTCCAGTTGGAACAAACCTTAGGTGATAGGATAATAATGGGACACACACCTCACAACTTGGGTGCGATATATATTTGGGTTCTGGCTGTCATGACGTTGTGTCCACAAAATCGATGGGTAGTTCTAGTTACTGACCACAAATTCGGGGGGACTACCCCTACCCATCGTGATGTCAAACGGTCACCATACATTTTGCTTCCGAGTCTACCAAGGTAGCGGAAACATTGTTTTCACTTTTGAAAAGTGAAAAATGTTTTGCCTCCAAAATCAAAATTTCAACTCGCGTTTTACATTTTAGACCTTCCTGGACAATTTTGCTTCCGAGTCTACCAAGGTAGCGAAAGCATTGTTTTCACTTTTGAAAAGTGAAAAATTGTTTGCCTCCAAAATCAAAATTTCTACTTGCGTTTTACGTTTTAGACCTTCCTGAACAATTTTGGTTTCGTGTCTGTCTGTGTGTCCGGGAATCCTTGCAACACGCATAACTTCCACCATTTCCATCCGATTTTGATGAAATTTTCAGGAATACGCGGGTTAGGCCCTAGATGGCCCCCTATGAAATTCATTACCAGCCGAGCAACGGTAGCCTCTGCGCATGCGTAAACGTAAAATCCTCGAAACATCAATTTCTCGCGACCTAAAGGTCCGATTTCGCTCAAATTTGGAGGGTAGTTGAAGATCAAAAGGTTGATGGTACCCTACGATTTTCATCAAGATCGGATCAGCGGTATCCACTGGGCATGCGAAATCCTTGCAACACGTATAACTAACACTTTTCATCCGATTTTGATGAAATTTTCAGGGATTACGCGGGTTAGGCCCTAGATAGTCCCCTGTGAAATTCACTAACAGCCATCCAACGGTAGCCTTTGCGCATGCGTAAACGTGAAATCCTTGAAACATCAATTTCTCGCGATCTAATGGTCCGATTTCGCTCAAATTTGGATGAAAGGTGAGGATCGGAGATTCGATAATGCCCTATGAGTTTCATCAAGATCGGATCAGTTGTGCCCACTACGCATGCGCAAACGTGAAGCTCTCATAACATCGACGATTTTCATCCGATTTCGATGGAATTTTCAGGGATTGTGCAGGTACTAATAATCCCTTTGATGATTTTCATATACATAAATATGTATATATATGTTTTAGGTATATAAAATCATGTTATGGATACGAGGAAGCTATATGCCACACCCAACTTGGCAGACGTTTTTTACCTATAGTATGACTTTCATGTCACAATTATTGTCATGAGACTCACCATTATTAACTGATGATGTGTCTTGCTTAGCTTCCAATGATTTGTTTAGCTTTTTATTTTCATCCTGAAGTTTATTAACGACAGCAACCAACTCCTTTGATTCGTCCCGCCAATGTTCCTCTATCTGTTCCAGTTCCTGTAAACGGTTGGTACATGAGGTTACACAACTCGGAGGAAAATGGGACTAAACATATTGTGATGATTGACTCGTTGATTTTGATCCCACACAGTCTGACTGTTATGCTGCATCCACATGGCATTATTCTTACCGGAAGGCAAGAAGTGACTGAATAACGGGAAACAAAGGGACAGGTGATCAAAAACTGGATTCAGTTGAAGACCGCAGCCGAAAAACCGTCTATGTTACATTTTTGAAATTTTACAGGAGAGCTAAAAAACGACTGAGAAACCTTTCGATCCGAGAATTGGGAGCTCTAATGTAACATAGACTTCTTTTCGCCAATTAAACTCCAATCCAACCAAAACGGTAAAATATTCTGCAATCATTACAGAGCTGTTAGTTCTGATAGTAACATAATATTACACAATGATAGATATTATTACACAATGGCTTATGAATATCTGTGCTGCAAATTATAACACAACGGCTTATTATACTTAGCCGAGTTGTATAAGAATAGTTTTTCCCACCAATGCTGCGCTAGAAAATATCAGAAAAATAAGAAGACAAATATTACGCGAAAATGGGTATTGATTTTATTTCCAGGTACCTAGTACGAAAATGCAAATAAATAACATTAATACACTTTAAAGGAAGCTCCTTTGGAATTTCAGTTTTGAGCTGTATGGTTGCCCCGAGTTTTTCAATACTTTACGTTTTACATCTTTCCAATCTTCAATGTTGATGGTACGTGACTTCGATTTGTAAAGTCTATCCACATTGTCCGATAGTTTCAATGAGGAATCCATTTTTCACGAATCCGCGCACAGAAATCCGGAATTTCACATACAAAAAAACCCGACTACACACTTGAAAAACGACGACAACGGTGAATGGATACCTAGCAACAGTGAAGACGCTGTAACAGGTCGTTTTTCTTGTTAATCGCGGACCTCGTTTCTTGCTATTTTTGTCGTCATAACGTCCACCACATGTGAGAATATTAGGGTTTTTGTCTTCGAATTGATAGAGGAGATCCTAACGAATCGTTTGATGCCAATAACTCATTTTCGAAAAAAATGTAACTGTAGGATTCAGCGTCGGCGCCGTCGATGGTCTAATTGTGGCATATCACACACGTCTCTCCCCGCACAACAGTTTGGTCTATCACCAGTATGGTCAATGGTCTATCAAGGGCTCAACAATCGTTAGCCTTACGTTTGCACGCACTCCGTAACTCATGCCTCTCGACGTACCTAGCCGAATTCTCAACGTGGTTGTGAACACTCACACTACGTTCAACAATCTGACTGACACCTCCGTTCACTATAACAAATGCCGAGCATTGCTTATTCGTGCAATGAAATTTCACACGTCCATCCACGAATAGCCCGGAACTGCGGATAGAAAAAATTATCCACGATCAAAAAATGAACGCCTTTGTTAGTATAGGTGATACGGAACATAACTAATTATTATTTTGGCCGAGCAGACGCTACCGAATAACTGACCATATTATCAAACATGCTTGTGTTTGCCCTCTCGCATCGTTGCCCTCAAGACTCAATACTCGGACTTCTGTTGTTTACCTTTTCTCCCTACGTTCGCCCTCCCACTGGCGCTTATGAAACTCGGCCAAAATCTGTCTCGGACCAGGACCTGGCGCTTATGAACGGTCCGCTAATGAGCTTCCTGAGCACAGCTGGCGCTTATGAACGGTCATTAAATAGGGATTAAACCGACTTGGCGATGAATGAATGGCACCCAACGTCCTAGGTGGCTCATGGAAAAGGTCCATTGCATTTACAATGTACTCTTGACGAACTGTCAGATTTTTAAATAGTTAGGATTTGGGTTGCACTCAGGTTTCTCTAAGTATGCGTCGAACTGTCAAACTCAAACTCAAACACAGGCGGGCCCGAAACAATGTACGAGTGTGGGTTGCACACTCAAAACGCATGGAACAGAGATTTGTACAGTAGCTAGGTAACCTAATTCAAGTTTGAAATACCCTAAACCTATTGTGAAGTAGGCAGGTAGGTATTCCCAATCCTATTCTACCCAAATTATAAGATGGATCCCCCCTAGTTGCCAATAGGTGGGACTTGAAAAAAAAAAAAAGATAATGAATTATCACACCTCGTAAATAGGCTGCACTCCAAAGTTGAGCGATTAAAACTACTTAAAAAAATGAGAATAATGATGAAGATTTTAAGGGGAGGGACCCCAAGTCCACTTTTCCATATGGAACAAATGAATCTATGCTCGAAACAATCAATCTAACGTCCAATCCGATCAACTAATCTAATCTATCCAGTCTAATATCTAACTAACCATAATCTGAGTAGGTACATTTACATAACAAGTGTTGTTTTGGATTTAGGTACCTTCTCAAACCGGAGGCGATCGGCAGCTTTATCGGCTTTGTCCCTTTCCAGTTTGGCAATTATGGCATCCCGCTCTTGGATCATATTGTGCAGGTGACCAATTTTCACCGTTTGGGCTTCTAGATGTTCAAGAATCGTTACGACCTTACTCATAATATTATTGAGAGGGTCTGCGCCGTACATTTCAATTATAGGTCGAAATTCTTTGGCGAAATCGGTGACGATATCATAAACATCCATCACGGATATTTCTTCAAATTCGTCCATCTCAAGGGGAGTGCTTGAAGGCATCAGGTACAAGGGAAACTATCCTACACTAGATCAACGGAACATGACATGACTTCAACGATAAAAACAAAATACTAGGCACTAGACAACAGTGAATAATGCAGCCAAACTGAGGGTAAGGGTGATACTGTTGATAGGCGGAAATATTGATATTGCAAAATGATAAGTGATAAGCTCATTGTTGTTGTTGCGCTTCTTCTTACACTCTTAACTTTCTTGTTCCAGAAAGGAGTCATCCCATGTGAGCAGCAGTGTTGGTGATTGATGCAGTGTGTACATGGACACAGAATACTTTTTAAAAAAAAACAAGTTGAGTAAAGCCCAACAGCTGCTCTTCTGGTTTGTGCATCAAGTTCATTTACGTGAGCCATCATTTGTGTATCGTGATTGACTTAAACGAAAATTCAATCTCATCAGAGGCAGCCGCTGTGGGATATCAACAGGAGTACACGAACACCAGGGGAGATTCGATTTAAACCTTTTTGCTTGCAAACAAAAATGATTATTTTCGACGTCTTCGAGTCTTTTTGCGTAATCGAAAGACGGTTCAGATGACACTATAAGGCTACTGTCCGGTACTTCTTGGCTCCCACCTTATTCTTATTACCGCCGGGTTGTCCATGGTGCGAGACGGGATGCAGCGGTTGAACTGCAACACAACGACGTTGACCAAAGGCCGGCGTATAGTAGGAGGGGCCTATAGAAGCGACAAGGTCTCGGTGAACCTTATTTGTCGTATCTTCAGGGACCAGGAGTCAGAAGACGGTCACGCCCTTGCCAGATTGATGAGCTTGAATAAAGGGCTCAAAGCCCTAGAGACTACGCCTACGCAGCTTCTTCTTGATTTCAATTAAGCTTGTTCATGTAGCACTTGCTGACTACTACGTTTTTAATTTAATTTAACAATACCTACTTACCACTTATTTTTTTTCTGAAAATTATTGTTTACTCGAAAATTATTGTAAATTATTGCAATTAAGTACCTACTAGCAATTGTACACAAGGTGGGACCTTGGTCCTTTGTACAATTAATAAAATAAAATAAATAAATAAAATACTGCCCAATTCGACGAGATTATGTAGAGTTTTTGAAGTTATACTTCTTTGCGCCCGTTAGAACCTGAAGACACTCCAGCAAACCCGGAAGAAACTCCGTGGTTGCGCGCTCTCTTTCAGGACCCTCCCTGTCCAGCACACGTGCCGCAGGACCCTTTCACCATCAAGATCTCTCTACAGCTCAGCAAGAAACCCACCGTGATGATCATAGATACCGGCGCAGCCGTAAGCTGTCTTCCCCACCCAGATACCAGATTTCCCACCGAAAACGCAACCTTATGCTTGCGAAGTGTGGACGGGACCATCTTTCGGGTGAAGCATCAGCAGTGGCTATTGGTGGAAACGGGAGGAAAATCATTCATGCATCCATTCCTGATTATCAAGGGGCCATCGCCCTACGGAATCCTTGGGATGGATGTCTTATCCAAGATACCATTCCTCCTGTGTAACCAGCCAACAACGGGCATGCCTGCTACAACTACTGCTACCACCGGGTCTGCTGGAGAAACCGCCATGATCATCCGTTTCTTGTTACACCAGCCGCCAGACGCCCGGCCTCTCGTCGTCCGATCTGCGCTTCAGGGATTCCAACCCCCAACATACGCCAAAGTAACGAAACCAGTCGAGGCCTCGCCATCTCCCCTTGTCAGGGACATTCGCTTCATTGCTCAGACATCAAGTGAGCCAGAGGAAGAAAGTGACCAGGAATCCAGCCAGCCGTCAGATGATGGAACTGCGAACGAAGCGCTCAACATCGACCAACTCTTGGAGGAAACTGATGGATCGTCAACACCGGAACATCAGGAAGAAAGCTCAGTCTTCAACAATCCCGAGGATAATGGCAGAGATGTTCCACCAGACGAAGACAGGTTCAGTAGAGCTGAAGAGCTCAAACTACCTGACACTAGTCCAGTGGGACCAAGTGCACCCTCAGAGGCGGAGTATTCGCCTCTACGTAGCTACCCAAGAATCCACTTGGCAGATCGACTGAGTCCCAACTCCTGGGTCAAGAAGAGACGACTAGGTGGTGTCTAGTTCTTCTTTATTCCCGCCTTCGTACTGCCAATCCGGCGAGTTACTTTAGAGGGCTTACAGAAGCGACAGGGTTCTTGTGTACCGTTGTGCGTCGTTACTTCGTGGACCGATTGTTGGTCACGCCCCTTAGAACAATTGGGTGGCTTCTGGGAGACTATTTCGTGTCTCCTCCCAATTGGATGAGATTTACTTAATTCTTCATGAAAGTTTAGGGCTTTATTCGTAATACTTGAGTTACCGCCCACTTTCGACGAGATTCCTGATATTCTTCTTCAATAGGTGGCACGAGAATTTGGCCACAACTCTTCTTACGACGATTCGTCTTGCATTCGGTGAGCTTGAATAAAGGGAGCTCCGCCCTGATGGGTCCGTAGAAACGCCTCTACGGGGCTAGGTACCTCAGAGACTGGCCAAGAGGATTTTTAGCACGACCTCTCGCAAAGTCGGCGGTCAACTGGGAGACCCCTCCTCACAGATGGAGGGGAACGTTGCCAGAGGACAGTGGATCACTAAGCGAATTAGTTCTCCGCGAGAAGATTCATTCAACTGGGGAACCGTTCCCCACAGATGAGGGAGGGCGTTTACCAGTTGAATGTGTCTAAACTAATTGAATTAGTTTTCCGACAATTTCTACTCTTTTAAGGTGAGAAGGGCACCGGTCACCACTCTTGCACTCTGTGGTAGAATATTCCAAACCGAATTGGAAACTATTTTTAGCAAAGCTCGGGAATAGGGCCCAAAGATTGAATAGCTATTTAGCGTTGGCACGGTTGCTAAACCAATACTTGAGGACTTCCTTCGGGGATGTTTCTACCCTAGAAGTGGTCAAGTGAATGACGATCTTCATGGAAGAAGGATCCTTCTTCCATGGACGATCTTGGCTGGTCGTTGGGGCCTTATATAGGCTTCGTAGTTCCTCCTGAAGTCGCGGGAGGCGCTGTTCCGTTGATTGGGGCGCCAAGTGAGCACGCCCGGTACCTCAGAACGATGGTAGCGCTTGGTGAGCGCTCCTGGAACTACGGCCTTTCTGGGCGGTTTCCTCATTCAGAAGGAATGCTTCCCGCGGTCCCATCATGGAGGAGAAATGCTGTGGACTTAGTTTGATTACAGGAAACACTTAATTGCATGTACGAAAATGGGTTGATTCGATTGTAAAAGAGATGAAAAGACAAGAATTTAGGAGTTTGATTAAGAGTTGGGAATTTACTTACATACCGTCGTATTACAGCTGTTCGAAATAGGGCCCTATTCCCGTGCTCTGCTAACAATAGTTTCCAATTCGGTTTGGAATATTCTACCTCAGAGTGAGAAAGTGGTGACCGGTGTTCGAATCTCACCTAAAAAAGAGGAAAATGAATAACTTCTGGTCGTCGGTGTGACGACTCGGGTGAAAGTGAACCTTTCTGAAGCAGTTTCCTTATTTAAAAGGAGTTCCATCGTTGAATAGCTAGAAGGAATAGTGCGCCAATAGGGATAGCCCTAGGTTGCAGAGTTTAGAGCCAACCATAGCCGAACTCTTATTCAACGAACGAAGAGAGTGATACCTCCGGGTTGACGGCGGGTCGACCCGGTAGAAGAATACTCTCTCGAGTCCGCAAATTAAAGTATTGCCTTCCGGTGGACGGAGTGTCACCTCGGCAGCAGAATACATTCCTAATTATTTAATGCAGAGAAGTGAATGCTCGTTGTTAATGTCAAGTAGTGTGGCCAAATTCTCGTGCCACGGTTTAATTCATTGAGAAGTAAGTGCCTTCCGGGGGACGGAGTGTCACCCAGGCGAAATACTCTCTCAATTTTCTCGTAAATATTCGTTTAATGTAAAGAAGTGTGTGGCCAAAGTCTCGTGCCAGAAGAACCTCTCAATAGGGCAGTAACGGGCAAGTATTACCTCGAAAGCCCGGAAATACTTAGTTAATAAGAACTGTGGAATTACATCCAATTGATAGGAAACGAATAGTTTCCCAGAAGCCACCCAATTGTTCTAAAGGGCGTGACCGACAATCGGTCCCTGAAGTTACGACGCATAACGGTACACAAGAACCCTGTCGCTTCTCTAAGCCCTCCAGAGTCACACGCCGGATTGGCAGTACTCAGGCGGAAATAAAGAAGAACAAGACACCACCTTGTCGTCCCTTCTTGAGCTCCTTCACGAATTTAATTTAATTGTATATTTAAAGCCAATTCCTCTTTCTGTAGCTTGATACTCGTCAATCAATTTGTATTGTCAAAAGTATCCAATTAAATAACATAAGGAATTCATCCTTCGTATCATTCCAGGACTCCTCCTCTTTTGTAAATAGTTTATTTCCTGTTGTAAGTAGTCTTTTCCTTTTTATAAATAGTCTTTTTTATTAGTATTAGGTTAGGTTAAGTATCCACCGCTGTGGGTCCTTATGGTGTGTCTACTCGACATCCCGGTGAAACGAATATTGGTGTGCCCGCATAAACGCATACCACCCTTACAAGTAACGACGTACTTCATATATATATGTGTCACTCCAGACGATATCTGCCCGAGGGTTCGAGATAAAAAATCCGAAAATTTTTTAAAATGTCAGTAATTTCGAAAGAAAGGTTCAGTTCGTTGGCCACAATTTGTGGAGCCTACTCCAAGGGGTCAAATGTTGAACATTTAGAGTCAAAAATAGCTTTAAAAAACGTGTTTTTTGAGGTTTTTGGTGTGAATTACCGTCCTAAACATAGGAACATATTCATGGTATATTCGGAATCAGCGTGAAATTTCCTGTAAGAATCACCCACCAAATCACGTAAAATTATTCTTTGAAAATTCGCTCACCAATAAATAAATAATTATGGTTAATATTAATAAATAATTATAGTTAATAGTTAATAAATTTTTTAATAATTTTTATTTTTAATAAATAATTAAATAATTATAGTTAATAGTTAATAAAGAATAGTTGTTAACATGTTAACAGCAAACTAATAGATAATTTATTTAAAGATAATTCTTTGAT
Organism: Lygus lineolaris; assembly: GCA_030264115.1. Taxonomy (NCBI): domain Eukaryota; kingdom Metazoa; phylum Arthropoda; class Insecta; order Hemiptera; family Miridae; genus Lygus; species Lygus lineolaris. The sequence continues at coordinate 45,990,172 of JAEMON010000001.1, read as the reverse complement.
TATTTTATAATATTGAATATTAATTACCTTTTCCAATTTTCTTTTTGGGTTAGCTCTACAGGTTCCGCCCCTTAGTGTTAACACAATACAAAATTGGAAAAGGTAACTAATATTTAATATTACTAGTAACCAACTAAAATTTTTGAACATTTCGCGCACAGGACCTTTCCGCAATATTGTTTGAATCGAGACTGGCGAGTTGTGTCGAACCGGAATGCAAAGAGGAGTCGGATCAGAGGCGTGTATGACAAGTGTGTTCACCCTTTCCGATCCCGCACCGATCTGATTCTTGGGGCAAAATCGGACCGGAGTCGGATCAGAAGCGTGTATGACAAGTGCGTCCCGGCCCTGAGGGGATTGTAGTTTTGTCTCCTTAGTCACTTGGAGATTGCCACTATGGGCAGGTACCAGGTAAGTAGGTATCTCTAAGTCACGCGTAGGAGGATTGATTGGACTGTCACTACAGGACCGAGTCTACCTCTGATCTACACGACTTTAGCACGAAAGTCGGAGTCTTCTACCATGGAACTTTCCCCCACACAAGAGGAAGGAATTCCAGGAGAATGCTGCCAAACTAATTGAATTAGGTTGCAGCTATTTGCTTGTGCAACACATCTTCCACCAGAAGGCAGATGCTTCTCCTCTTTTGAGGTGAGAACCGGAGCGAGGCGTGACTTTTTTTCAAAGTCATCGCAAGTAGATGCATGTGAAAATGTTCCATTGGAAAGTTTTTTCTTCGAATTTTTAGGATCAAATTTATGACCAATTGCGCCAATGATTTCTCTATAATAAAATTCTTCTTTCATTCAGGATTTATACTGTTCATAAAATTCTTCTTTCATTCAGAATTTATGCCGATCACGAAAAAATCACCGACGACTTCCCTTTGTAGGATGTACCTACTCGAGTACATGGATATGTCCGATTGGACTTGGTGAAAACACGGGATTTTAGGAGGAAAAAAATCTATGCACACGGTCGAATAGGGATGGAGGATCGAATCGAATTTTCAAGCGGATCGATCTTTTTGGTCCGATTAATCGATTTTTTAGATCGATCACAACTTGCCAGAGAATCGCACGTATCGATCTTTTTATGGATGATTTTCGATTCTAGTCATTGCTTACCTATGATTTAATTTTTGGGACAATGAGTGTGAACTAAGTTCTTGTTACTATTACTTAAAAATTGTATTTTCTAAGTAATACTTGTTGCCAAAATATCTTTTATTTTGTTTCAAAAGGCAATGTACTAATATTTTATTTCAAGCTCTGATTGAGGAGCACATATTATTTGTGTCTGCTGATATGTAACTTTAACAATTTGTGTAAAAATATTACGAGTGAGAACAATTTTCATTTTAATGGAATAAATAGGCCCCCTACTTCCTATTTGTTTACAAATATTTGTTTGTTATTTATTACTCAGAAAAAGAACTCCATCCAACCACTTGACTAGAATGAGTAAAGAGAGGAGTTACGGCAGTCATTTAAAAGCTTGAGCAAAATAGGATAATTGAAAGATCGATTCCCGAAAATCTATTCTTTTCATTTCGATCTCCATCCCTACGGTCGAAATATCGTCATCTGTGATGCGGAAGCGGCTCGGCGATAGGGCGGGAGGCATGCCGTGCGGAACCGACTATAACCGATATTTTTGTGGGATATAGCCAATCCCCTCCCTCTCATTTCTCCTTCACGCGTGGTCTAGCCCAGATGCACCGCCTCCCCTTTCCTAGCCAAAGGGTTGTGGTGCTGAGGGGGTCAACTTGAGGGGCCTCTCTCCCGCGTCCGTTCAACATTTTGGACTCTCCTGGCTCATATCTCGACCTCCACCGCCTCCAAATAAACCCCAAAAATTGAAAAATAATGTTTTTAATGTTTGTCACTATTTTCACCACATCTTGCAATGACTAGAGCCCTTGCCACTGGGTGAGAAGGACACTGGTCACCACTATTACACTCTTGTGGTTTGAAGATCCCAAGCCGAATCGATAAATATTTTTAGCAAAGCACGGGAATAGAGAGAGCAAAAGAGCAATTTAGAGAGCTTATTTAGGAAAGGCAATAATTGAATTTTCTTAAACCTATTTATATTTCTAGTTTAACAAGTCCCTCACGAAATTTTACATTGAGTGGAACTTCCTTCTCCTTCTTTCATGGCGTATCTTTCAAGTTTTCCTGATCTATTTGTATGAGCTCTCCTCATTTTATTTAGATAGTTGAAAATTGATTGCCAATTTTTATAGTTTTCAATTCAGTTTAGCTTGAATTCAGTTTAGATGTGAATAATACCTATTATGTATTCATATATTACACCTGGGGACAGTGGTGCTCCTCAAAGGGGGAGCTGATGTCATGAGCCAGCTCGACGGAAGTTTAGGTCAGCTTGAGCTTGACCCAGTTTTCTCATGCTCCTCTCACGACGTTGATTCCGAAATAAAAAAGTTCCATTCATGCAGCATGAGTTGATGAGCGAATTTTCAAAGAATGATTTTAACCGGTTTGGTGGGTGATTCTTATAGAAGATTCCACGCTGATTCCTAATATACCATATGTTCCTATGTTTAGAATGGTAATTTACAACAAAAACCTCAAAAAACACGTTTTTTTTTTTTTTTTTTTTTTTTTTTTTTTTTTTTTTTTTTAGCTATTTTTGACCCTAAATGTTCAAAATTTGACATTCTGGCCAACGAACTCATCCTTTCTCTAGATATTATTGAAATTTTAAATTTTTTTTGGATTTTATCTCGATCCCGGCAGATAAAACGGGCAGATATCGTCTGGAGTGACACATATATAAATATATATAAATAACTATATATATGTATACGATCGTATACATATGAAAAAGTGTTAAATTTCAGGAATCGTTTTAGAATGGTCTGAAACAGATTTCCATGAAGAAAATTGTCAAAAATTTGCAATACAAAAATTTTGAAGCCATTGCAATAGCTGCATTTTCTTCGAAAATTCGCTAAAATCAGTTTGCAATGGCACCTTGTTAGTGGCTTATCCCATTGCATCTACTGTTGATCATCTAATAACTTTCTATAATAAGAAAGTAGTGTTCTATGTCTGGTGCATCCATCTATTCTTGACCTACATATACCGTGTAAATACCCCAACGTTGGGCAAAGTCAGTAGGACATCGCTTCTGTAATAAAAATCAGTTTGCAATGGCACTTTGGTTGCAGCTCATCCGTCACATCTACTGTTATTCATTTAACAACTTTTTACAATAAAAAATAAGTGTTCTATGTCCGGTGCATCTAGTCTGCACTTGCATACCGTGTTAAAACCCAAGAGCACTAGGTACATTTGGTGCAGTCAGTTGGACATGTCTGGGATCGATCTCCAACCCACAAAGGAATTCTGATGATGGCAGTAACCACTACGCTACGAACAACCGATAGCGAACTGAGGCTCATTACATAAGTAGGTAACTATAAAAGTAACTAGGTACACTTATAGTAACTACATGGAACTGGCGTCACCTGTCCTTCTTCCATGGAGGACAACTATAACACATGGTTAGATAAGTATGTAGTGTTAAAATTTAGACAGATAATGTTATGTATATACAGATAGCCAATGTTATCCAAGAAAATATCTAGCAGTTCAGATTGCAGACCCAGTCAACCCACCACTGTTTACCGCTACATTCATCGCATGAAAGAAGAATGGAAAGGATTCTACAGGCTCCTCCTCCCAGGTATTAAACTTCTTCCATGACTACCATCAGCTGGGAGGATACAGAAGACATGGAAGAAGGAGACTTTCTTCCATGTAGTCTGTATCTGTATCTTCAGTCTGGAAGCCAGGCTGAAGCACAGCACAGAGGACCTTCCCTCTTAGCGAATTTTCGAAGTAAATTGCAATAAGCTATTGCAATGGCTTCAAAATTTTTGTAATGCAAATTTTTGAATTTTTTGATGGAATTTTTGAATTTTTTCATGGAAATCCGTTTCAGACCATTCTAAAACGATTCCTGAAATTAAAGACTTTTTCGTATGTATATATATATGTTTATATACGTGTGTGTCACTCCAGACGATATCTGACTGAGGAATTGAGATTTAAAAAAAAAATTTAAAATGTTAATAATACCAAAATAAAGGATGAGTTCGTAGGCCAGCATTTTTGGAGTACTCCAAGGGTTCAAATTTTGAAAATTTAGAGTCAAAAATCGCTTTAAAAAAACGCTTTTTTTAGGTTTTTGGTGTGAATTGCCATCTTAAACATAGGAACATATGGTATATTCGGAATCAGAGTGAAATTTCCTATGAGAATCACCCACCAAATCGGTTAAAATCATTCTCCGAAAATTCGCTCATCAACTCACGCAGCATGAATGGGACTTTTTGATGCTTAGGCCCACAAGGGCGGATTTACGGGGGTGCACGTCCAAAATTTCAACTCCTTCAGGTAGGTACCTACCTACTTGAACATGTGCTCGTGTACTCCTTTCAGCCAACCTCCATTCTTACACGACCCAATGGTCCAAAAAGTTCCATTCATGCAGCATGAGTTGATGAGCGAATTTTCAAAGAATCATTTTAGCTGATTTGGTGGGTGATTCATTTAGGAAATTTTGAGCTGATTCCAAATATACAAAGTATGTTCCTATGTTAATTTACACGAAAAAATACGTTTACCCTAATTTTTCAAAATTTTACCCCGTGAAGTAGGTACCTATTCCATAACTTCTGACCAACGAACTTCATACTTTCTTTTATTATTGACATTCTGCAATTTTTTTTGGATTTTTCAGATAGATTCCAGTCAGATATCGTCTGGAATGACATATACATAATACACACTATACATATGAAAAATGTTCAATTTCAGGAATCGTTCTAGGTCAGAAACGGATTTCCATGGAGAATTTTTTTAAATTTAGCATTATTAAAATTTTGAAGCCATTGCAATAGCTTAATTGTCTTAGAAAATTGCCTAAAAGCTGAAATTGTGATGTTAGTTCCAATTCGAAGACCCTTCGTGGTCTCATATGATATTCGTAGCTTTGGAATCAGTATTAGAGACTGGGAATGTGCAAACGTGGAATACGCGGCCATGTAATCCAAGGCCATGGTAGAAAGAATACTGAGTAACGTCACACATAAGAGTCTGAATTTTGCTCTCTATATGGCACAGATGATACTCTAGGCCTGCTTTATGGATAGGAACTATTATGCAAGTATCAAGGTAAGCACTTTGCAGTGTGACTGGGTAAAATAAAATATACTGAAACAGAAGTTTTCATAAAAATATTATTTGTAACGTCATATATATATAAATTTTTTTTTTTACAAAACTATTACATAGATACTTAACTACTAAGTAATAACATCATACCAACAAATGAAAATAAATAAATGATAGTAATCAAACACCTTATTACCGATGAAAATTACCAATAAATGATAAAAATAAACTGGTCCTTGTCAATCAGCAACAAAGGCAATCAGAAACATGGCCCTAGTGATCAGATACAACGCAGTATGACAAAAACATGCTTCACTGAAATGATTTCTCTTTTTTTTAAATTAAAATCAATAAATTACAAGAGTAACATGCATTACGTACATATTTTACAAATAATCTAACCAATTCTTAAAATAAATAATCACAAAAATATACAAAATATAATGTACAAAAGCAGAATTGTGTTGCCCGAGTGCTCGGAGTGTACAAGTTCATTTTAAAATGGGAGTCAAGATGGATAGGTATTACTTTTTTTTAATCAGTATTGAATTTGAAATAATATGTAAATATCTAATTTTAAATGTATCTTTCTTTTTCAAACTCCACAAATGATGTGACTCAAGGATAGAAATTCTCCTGGAGGACCTCAAATCCATTAGTACCTAAATATTCCAAAATATAGTAGACACTCATATAACGTCTATTGAATAGTATAAACCATCAAGCGTTGGAAAGACAAAGAAAAACAAGAGCAAAATTCTAAACAAACAAAATTAATGAAATCAATTTAAACACAAATGGGGAGGATGATGGTCTATAAATTAATGATGAACGAATTGGTAAGAAGCAGATGTTGAAGCCAGTTAAGTGCACATGACATTAATTTATTAATGAAATGTTTCACAATCAAGAGAGTTATTTTTTCCCTCCTTTTTTTGCTCAGATATCAGGAAGGCGATTATAACCAAGAAATAGTACATAATTATGGTTCAGCTAATTCAGTAGTTGGAGAGTACCTCCTAACTAATAAACAAAATATTAGGCAATGAAGTTTTTCACCCAAAATGTGAGCATCACCCACTGATATTTCAAGCTGGGCAACAAGATGACGGAGTACGTTAAAATACGGATCCATAGCTCTATAGCTCAAACATATTCTCTTGAAAAATCTGAGCTAACAATATTTAAGGTTAGAGAAGAGTTCTACAAATAATGTCAAGAAGTGATCTAAGTATACATAGATAGAAAGTTTATTTACACCTCACGATATTACAAAAAGTATTCCATTAAGACAATCAGGTCATCAGCTGTACCAAAAAGTCACGAGACTAGGAATAAACAACAATCTCAAAATAATTAACGATGAATAAATAGAAAAATGAACCAAATTAAGTTCGAGGATGAATTTATAGGGTAGGTACCTAGTTGACTTCATCACCAAATTGACAACCAACCTGCAATAACCAAAACATAATTGGGTGTAAACTAAATTATTGGAATGCAATATTTTATAAGAACATAATACTTTGATAGGTACAGAGACAGGACACACAATGTCAGTGTTAGGAACATTTTGAAGACACGAGTGGAAGAAGTTAATTTTCATGAGTATCGAGGTAGATAGACAACTCGGGATAGACTAGATATCTCTGCAGTCGGAGGTGTTCTTTCGCCTGGTGATGGTCTCCAAACTTCACAACCATTAGTATCGGGAATGAGCTTGTTGAAGAAGGTGCTACAAACATGTGATATTATATTCAAGATGTTATGTGCATCTAATTTGTATTATAGTTCATGAATCCTTCCTTGGCTCAATGGAGGACTGTGCTATGAGACGTAAGTAAAATTCCATTAAAGAGGTTGCAATTAGTGGCATGACGGAGGTGTCATGATCATTTCTGGTTTGAGACGGCGCGTTCCGTTGTAGGCGGTTGCAAGTTACAGCTTGAAGATGCTTAAAAGTTGGGTTCATTTGCGTTAGGTGTATCAAAGTAAGCCCTCTCTCAGGAATACAACAACGAAAAACTGTGGGCCAAACGAAAATTGCAATATAAAAAAGTTCAATTTGCTCGAAAATTAGGTTTTGTAACACAACTACCACTCTTCTCCACTTGTGTCTTCAACTATTCATCAGTTAATTGGCAATTTCAAGTTAGATTACCAACTTCTATTTGAGGGAATCATGCAGTAGTCTGTTCCACATAGAGAACATAAATTCCTAGGAGGGAATCATACATGCCAATTGATTGTAGTTTGAATTGAGTTGACTCATCATTCCATTCCATAGTTTATATTTCACACAAAAACGTTAATAGATGTTACATGTAACATTGTAGAATCAAATTGAAATGTCCTTTCGAATAGAGTACGTTCTCCTCCAGCCACAAAATATTGTTTGCCTCAGAATGTAGAGCACAAGTATCAGTGACTGGTATTCATTCGATATATTGGTAAAAAGTTCAAAGTAATACATTGGTGTTCCATACACTTTAAGAAGGTGGGTCAATTGTATGAAGTACGGTCATGGTAAACTTATCAGACGTTACCAACATATCACAAAATCGCCTCACTATTGGTATGGTGCCATTTCTAGCCACATTGAAAATAAATGGACTGAATTTATTTGAGCTCAACTACAGCATTTGTTATCATCTTTATTGGGCACAACATTACATGCCTCTTTTGTGAAATTAATAATAATAAAACAAGCAATAACCCGATTTGATTTTAAAGAAGTCATTAAATTGTGAAGGGTTTTCCTGGATTTCTGATGGAAATCAATTATGGATTTTCGAAAAATACGACGCCTTTCAGATTTCCAAGTAGTATACATATAAAGGTATACCACGTAAACATTTGAAATTTGTATTTTTTTAAATCCAGGATAACAAAAAGTCATGTTGCTGAGATAGAACCACCCCAGAATGAATACAGAGTTACTGGTACGTTTGAAAATTATCAACAAGATGGGTCAAGGAACTAACTAATGTAGGAAATATTACAAATTCTGGAATGGGCCAACCACAGAGTTGTCCACGAAAGGCCTGTTCCGATTTATAACATACCTGATTCACTATAGCTCTATGACACCTAACAAAGAAGTCAACACTCATAGATCAACCAGATCCTTTCCACTTTGGGTGATTCTTCCCCAGAACGAGTGGAACGGAAATAGCCCAGGATTGAGTGAACAAAGTCTCCTAACATCGGACTCATCGGCTAAATACATGATTCCACACATAATGGAGAATCTCCCATAACCTTACATGTTTTTGCATGTAGGATAAAAATAGCTTCCTTTTCTTCTACTAATGAGAGGAAAGGTGTGAAGGAGTTAGTCATACCACCGCTATACTACATTCAGCACTTACATCCGCAAGAACAACGTTTTTCAACTCCAAATCCAAACTTCAAAGCTGAATACATAGTTATAAATCAACTGCAATATCAGCACTGAGTCAAATGGATAATCTCTTCTTTTAATTTAATTGTGTTTAATATTAATGTTGAATATTCAAACTGTTTTTTCGATGAACAACAGCACTCACATCAAGAATCAGGATCACCACTTAATGTATCATTTTTATCTGAAACAATGGACAATAATTAAAATTAAAAGCAGTTAGGGAATTATGAATGAGTGCATCACGGTATTGTTGAAATCTACAAAATGGAAAACCTTCAAAGCTACCCTATCACTTCAATAATGTGATAGGATGGTGGAACTGACGTTGTTTAGTCTGCCCTCAGTTCCAATTACAATTGGCCTTCTTGACTATAGGTTAAATCAAGTTAATCAAGAAGGAGCTGTGTCACAAGTCCGGAAGAGTGCGGATATCGCGTGGTTGTTCTGCCTATCAGATCAGCTCAGTAAATAAATAACCCACAAAACCCCAAGTAAACCACTGCTAATTGGAACTGAGGGAAGACCAAATAACGTCAGTTCCACCATCCTATCGTGATGATTACTGCAAGTAATGAAGGTTATACTTTTCATTGTGGGTGAGGCAGGGACGATGTGGTTTTGTGCTACTAGAGAGCTGGTGTGGTAGGGTCAACAGACATGTCTGTCCCATCTGAGGAGTCTTTCTTGACTATAGGTTAAATTAAGTTAATCAAGAAGGAGCCGTGTCACAAGTCTGGAAGAGTGTGGAGCGTGGTTGTTCTGCCTATCAGAAAACCCCAAATACACACTTCAATAATAGACTTGGGTGATTGTTCCCCCAAAGGATCTTCTGAAAGATTTCAACATACGAATAATTATTTTATTGGTGGTTTTTTGAGGTGAGAGTGCAGGGACAAATCGTGAAAACGATCAAGAGACGGTGAAATTGGTGAATAACGACAAGAAAGTTGATCCCCCGAGAGAAAAACCATTATAAGCTGATAAATATTTGCATTTTTGAAGAAACAACGTATTGGTTTCTTATTTTCAATAATGAACCTTTGGAATCGAGCACAAAACTATTTTTTTAACCCCCCTCAAAATTTGATGTTTTTTGTTTGTGGAAACCAAAAATCCCCCCCAAAAAAATCGTCCATCCACCGTATGAGGATCTTCTCTTATTTACCCTGGACCAAAATTAATGAAATTTGGTATACTGGCCCCATTTGGGGTCTAGTTATGCCTAGATTGACGGTTACGCCAATCTTCTCAAAGGGGTAGGAAATAGGGGATAACATTTTCAAAACGCCCTAGCTCGAAAAGTTCAAATGAGAAGGTATATTTTCCCCAGTGATTTCAGATAGAACACAATTTGTAGCGTCGTATGAGACCTCGCGGAGCATTTTAGGACCAACCGTTCGCATCCTGTAAGGACTTGAGGGTTGAACGAAAAAAAAGAGCAGAAACGCGATTGTGAATCACAAATATTCCCGAGTAGGGGAATCACAAATCCGTGTTAAAAGATCAGCAGATTAATGCAACTTTTTCTTGATTTCACCGATCCAAGTTTCTTGTTTACTTTGAGAAGCTTCCTTAAGGCGGGTTTTCCTAGCGATACGGGACGGAAGACGCTGACGGATCCCGTCAGGTGGAGAGTGACGTACTACGCAGCGTTTTATGTTTTCCTATGAGCGTGTTGGAACCTGACGTCACGTGGCGGGACAACCATTTTCTCTGGAGCTCTCTGGTGAAAACAATGTCCTCCCGCGCGAAAAAAAGTGAATGGTGGCCATCATGGTCCATTTTAATTCTGTTCGTGAAAGTGAAGAACATTCAACTGAGGCTGAACTCCTCCGACGGAAGCCAACGGATGAAATGTTTGAAGAAAGAGAAAAAGAAGGAGCTTACAACATCCTAATTACTCGACACCTCCTCAACAATGGGTGAATTCAAAGAATTTCGTCAGTTCACGCCCGATCAATTCTTCACAGAATTCAATTAATTAAATCACAGAATACACAACAGCGAGACTCCATCTGTTCCAAATATGGTCAGAGTCGAGCGTGATGACTCCTCCTGAACCACGATAGCGTGTTACGCCGGCGGAAAACGCCGGAGTAAGACGTCCTCCGCTTGCTAGGAAAACATTTGCCTTCTTTTCCATTGAAGGAGAGGTCGTTGTGACTCTGCCGGCTTATTCCGTTCCACACGACGGAAAAAACCTGTCGCTAGGAAGACCCACCTTTATCCTTAGGAAATGAATTTTGTTATGAATGAATGACAGAACTCTCGGATAATACAAATTTTACAAGTAGGTACCTCTACTCATTGTCCCCAAGAAACAATTGTGATGAACCTCACGATATATTCGAGGTAGGTAGGTATTTTATACCAATAGGATTGTTGGGCAATGTATCCAGAAAATAATAAACCGTTGTGAAATAATTTGCAGCGTTTTTTGAAACTGTTATACAAAAAAGTTGAGAAGATATAAAGAGAAAAGTTTATAATAAATATATATCTTTTATCAATCCTGTACCTTTACAGAAACAATAAACCGTGTGAAATAAATAAATGTGTAAAATAAATAAATGAAATAAGTAATAAACGTGTGAAATTCCCACCTCCTTCCCCCATTATTCTGGTCCAAGACAATGGTTATTGGTGTATTCAGAGGAGAAATACTCTTTCAAACACAGATGTAAACAGTCACAGGAGAATCCATAATGAAGCCTTACCAGGCTACTGCACTGACAGGGAGGGCCATAATACCCCCTCGTCTAGTGACGTACATCTGTTCCAATAAATGTACAGCCCGATTCGGTTCAATTCAAGGAATCCAGTCTCTGGAGATTCATTGGCTTTCCCTACAAGACGTTGAGATCAAACACGTTAAAGAGGCGCAAATCTACAGAAAATTTGCGCAGGTAGGCGGAGAAACCCTCCCTTTTCCTGCTCGATCTGCCCAATTACGGAACTCCTGAGACCAGAGTCTGTTGGCTAGAGGGCGAACTCAAACTTCAGCGCAGGTCGGACAGAGCTGAGATTTGCGCCTCTTCAACATGATTTACCTCTAACCCCCTTTGCCATCTTCGAGTGTTAGTGATTACAAACAATATTCAAGAGATTGATTGCATTGGGGAGTCTGTTTTTGCCTTTAGATATCTGTCAGAGGGGAAGGACACTGATTCGGCTCCCATATTGACGGTGTTAGGTAAATTAATTCTGAAAGCACTTTAATATAAACAAAGAGGAAAAATTAATTCTGCGTTAAATATCTCGTTATTGCCTGGACACCAAAACCACTTCAACTTTTAACCATATTTTGAAAAAGTAAGAAACAACCACACCTATGTGAATTCTTCTGAACAACATCTAGGTCGTAAATTTATCAGGTGTGAATGACGACTACATACATGGCACATTTACGTTATCCAGTTGACATTGAAGTAGGTCTAACGTATAGAACAAACTCAAAAATGAACAGCATTTTCTAAGTTGAAAGATGTATAAGGTACCTATACAATTTTTGACTAATTTTATAAATTTCTGAAAACATACTTCTGTATTAGTAATTGTCATAGAGAGGGTGTCAACGAATATGACAGGAATTTTGATGAATTTTAGAAGTATACTGAAACAAATTGAGTCTTCAAGAATCTTGAGAAAACTTGTCATCCTAAGACAGACAAGAAATTCGGTATCCTTCGTAGGAACAGTTAGGAACCTGTTAGAGACAGGAAGGTGGCAGTAAGCATCTCTTTCTACATTATTATGCAATTGGATGCCAATGATGTCAAAATTAGTTTTCCTGATAGAGTAAAATTCTGCATCCTACAAAGCATCCTTCGATATGAATGATCCTGAATACTATTAAAAAGCATTTGGTCTATCTCAACCAGTAGTGAAACGCGTTTAAGGCTGTCGACGACTGGAAGTGTAGGCATTTAAGCAGCAACGAGCGGTGCCACAACAGACGGCAAAGGGCACGCGCCAGGGGTCGTCCACTGCAAGTGTATTCGAACAGCAACGAGCAGCGTGGCTTCACACTACAGAGTTGAATTGGTAGACTATAATTCAAAAATGAATGATTTCTACCCACTTGATATGACCCTAAGTTGATCGAGAAGAAGAGAACAAAAGAAAATCACAGAGATAACCTCGGAGTTGCCTTCACACACACTTCTACTGTTCGTTCATGATGAGTGTGCCCAACTGACCTGTCCATACCCTGGGTCCCCTTGCCATGGCAACGTGGGAACAGCAGTAGAAGTCAACTGAAACTGGTGCACATACTAACCTAGGTCATGTCTGGACAAGGACGAAACGCAGCGTACTTGAGTCGTTTTGGTTTGGTCAATTCACCCAACTGTGGATGTGGTGAACCAGTTCTGCAAACGTGGGACCAAATCGTATACGTGTGTTCTGTGTTCGAGCCCTCTCGCTCTAGGCTAAATAGGAAAGTGGTTTTAACTGGTGGACGGTGGCCAGTGACATTTGAATATTATATCGAAAAATATTTGGACGAATTTTGTGTTTTAGCGAATTTTCGAAGAAAATGAAGCTATTGCAATGGCTGAATTTTCGAAGAAAATGAAGCTATTGCAATGGCTTCAAAATTTTTGTAATGCAAATTTTTGAAAATGTTCTTCATGGAAATCCGTTTCAGACCATTCTAAAACGATTCCTGAAAATTAACACTTTTTTATGTATATATATTTATCTAGGTATATATATTAATATGTTTATATCTGTGTCATTCCAGACGATATCTGCCTGAGGGATCGAGATAAAAAATCCAAAAAAAATTAAAATGTCAATAATATCAAAAGTAAGGATGAGTTCGTTGGCCAGAATGTTTGGAGTACTCCAAGGGGTCAAATATTGAAAATTTAGTTTCAAAATCGCTTAAAAACGTGTTTTTTGAGGGTTTTGGTCTGAGATACCATCCTAAACATAGGAACATATGGTATATTCGGACTTAGCGTGAAATTTCCTATAAGAATCACCCACAAAATCGGTTAAAATTATTCTTCGAAAATTCGCTCACCAACTTATGCTGCATGAATGGAACTTTTAAATAAAATTATGGAAACTTTTAAATAATAGTATGGATTTTGCCTTAATATGATCAAGTACTGTTCAAGTTTATGATTTGGACTTTATTATTCTTCTCTTTTTGTCATTCGAAAATGGTAGAAAACAATTCATTTTAGAAATTGGAGGTGTAACATTAGTTTGATATTGTGATTATATAGCAAAATGCATGTAATAAGGATTGGGGCAAGCAGAATAAATGACCTTGATCCAGGGTTACTGGGTCAGGAAAAAAAAACCTGGGTCTCCAAACTCCGCTAACACCCCTTCACCAAACATTATGCTCCCATTACATACTCCAAAAAATGACCCATCAACTTTACCAGTTTAGATAGCTTTCTACGTCTCTATCCATGCAGGTAGACGGAGGGGGTCCTTTATTCAACCTACTGCTCAGCACACTCATCGTGAATGGGCATTATCCGTACAATTGGGCTTAGTGGGATGGTACAAAATATGAATGGCAACGTTCCTAGAAGGTACGACGGGACGAGTCACCTTACTATACCTGGAGGTTATCACATCATTCACACTTTTTTTAAGTTTAGGACAATTTTTGCAGTAATCAATTCAGGAGATGAACGATTACCTCATGTCATCTTACGTAGAATCCGAATCAACAAAAAAGGGCCGTTGAACGAGCAACAGCGTCCCCCCCCCCCCACCCCCCAAATCCACGGATCATTTCATTCTTGTTAACATTCGGAAACCCCACTTTGGTTAACCTAATGGTTTATCATATTTAAGGTAGTTTTCCTTGGTTATTTCAGATCAGAAACTCCATTTTGGTTTATTATTTTATAATGAAACTTCGAAGTCAAGGGTAGGTATAAGCAATGGGGAATTCCGGTGTGTCGGAATTTTGCATTTTTGAATTCGGATTCAGCACCCTTGAACCCCCCCAATAGGTCTGACTTTCAGCTCAAAATGTTCATTAGGTTGGCTGTAAAATGGGTGAGAAGATCAGGCGCGACGTCATTTGTTCTGAGGACTGTTTGTTCTGATGTTACCCCCAGGCAGGTGCAGGGTGGGTGAAGTCATCTGTATCTTTTCTACAGCACTCATTATCGCTCACTTCCAATCATTGGATACCATAAATATATCAACTTTTTGGAAAGCTCACTGAAATCTTTCAGTTTAACGAATAAAATGGAACAGGCGGCATTGCCCATTGGTTCAACATTAAATATTTCATTAACGAAATTCATTTAAGCTGGACCAAATTGTTCAACATACGAAGAAACGTAAGTTTTATGTAGCATAACCTGTTATCGTTATAACTATTATTTAAATTTTTTTAAATATCCAAAATGGCTGAAACTATTGTTAGATTGTTTGTAGGTAGCCATCGTGGTACACTTTTTGGGTTGAGGGTAGAATTAAAATCGGCTTCTATCTTTTCCATCTTTTCTCTTCCCTAAGTCAAAATTATGCAGCATCACAATTTTACATTTCTAAAACAAAATGCATTTAATTACATCTTCTCCGTCTCTACCACAAGGCATAATATATACCTTAAGAACTCCTAATAGGAAGTTCACCACTTAATAATGACTTAACGGCGGACCAGCCTGCACTAGCAAACTTGAAAAGTCCCTGATGAGGCAGTAATAGCTGCGAAACATGTTAGACTATTAAATCGATCTATATGCGGAAGAAGCCGATTTTACTTCTACCCTCAACCCAAAAAGTCTACTGTTAGATGTTATTACACATACTACATTCTGAAGGTCGAAGGTTCATTATTGAAAATAATAAATCAAAATAGGGGTTCTGATTTGAAATAACAAAGTAGGAACACGCACGTTTTTCAAATTCCCCAAAAATTGCACGTAAATCAGAGGTACCAACTATAAAATTAATATAGATCAGAATTTATAAAATCCCTGCTTAAATCAACATTAGGCATCCATGTAGTTGGTACCCCCCCCTCCCCCCCTCAACCCACCAAAAAAGGGCATTTACCATGTGCATCTACCAAAAAAAAAAACCCTTTGATTTCGAATCTGCGCCACTCGTTACAGTTCTAATACGCTTCCAGTGGACGACCCTCCTAAGTCTCTCACCACCCATGGTTAGGCCGTGCATCCAACACCTACAAGAGTTGACAAAATAAATCACGAAACGGTTTTGGATTACATGGAGAGGGCTAAATCGACATTCAAACATCACATGACGCTTTGCCAACATGTTACTTTACTTTTCATCAAATTGAGCTTTGTGTTCCTAATAAGTTCCCATTGCTTATTGACATACTTTCCGAAATCAGTCTTTGTCTTGACTAATAGGAGAAAGAAATCAACATGAAGTTAAGAAACTAGTACCACCAATAGAGTTTCAATCATGACGAATCTGTTTCGGAAAATTACATATTCTAAGTACTTACTCAATCGCCAAAAACGTTGGGCAACAAATTCAATCAACGAAGGCAAAACTTTATTGAATCAGTTACTTGGTGAAGGAAGCAAATACAGCCCAATGAATGTCAGTGAAACATCCTTTGGCGCTCTCAGCTTCAAGATCAAGGTCAACCAGCTCTCTGACCCTTTTCATGGCCAATTCATAATCATCATCATTGAGAGGAGCGAAAGCATTTTCCAAGACGTCAGATGCATGGGCTAGAAGTAGTAGTGACAAAAGACGTTTATCCATTCTTTGAGGATCATTCACCCATTTAGATAACACCGCCTCTTGAACCTGAAGTAGAGTAATAGAACAAATAGAATAATGAATGGTATGAGAACTCGATTCTACAAATATTTGTATTTTACCGATGGTATTAATCTGGGGAGTATTCCTAAAAGCTTTCACTCTGAACTCTTCAAATCCACACTCTGTACTTGGCACACTGATTTCTGTTCCTAAAGAACGGTTTTGTGTTGAAGAGAAAGACTGAAATACGAAGTGTAGAATTGCAGAGTTCAACGCTTTTTTTGACGTTTCTATTCCTAAAGGTTACCCTTCGCAAAGTGCAAAGTGAATTGTCTGCGTTTCAAACGAAGAGTTATCATCATTTTTGAAGAAACCCAAATTACTCTACAGTAGAATGGTATACATTTGAAATAGGTTTTAAGGCTATAGGTTTTACTTCGTTAAATTCAACATTCAGTAGCACCAATAAAAAGAGGAAAATGGGGAACTTGCATGGCTATTTTTTACTTTTTTTCTGAAATAGAATGACTTGATGAGACAAAAACGGAGGCGTTTTGCAGAAAAAGTAATTTTATAATTTTGAAGAATTTATTGAAATTTAGACGTTTAGAATTCCTGCCAAGACCTAACTGTCGTCCTGGACATGAAAGTAGGAACGTCTTCCTACTTCCTCCAGACAGTATGACCAACATACATACCAGCAGACTACCCCCGAATCCACGCCAAAACTGTGGTTACTTTCTGATCAGGTTAGAAAGAATATCGCAATTTTATTCTAAAATTTTTTGATTTAATTTTTTGTTGCAACTATTAACTTTAGCATTCGATTTACCTATATTATCGATCGAGGGTCTGGATGGTTTTTTTTTTTTTTTTTTTGCTTGTGTCGTTAGTTAGGTTCTGGCAGCCCTTCAGCTGTTCATTCAAACAGCTGAGATTTTCATTCGAGTTTTCTACTCTTAGAAACAACTTATATTCTTTCCATGCTCCTTATCTAGTTTTTCAGCCCCAAATAAAGAGAAACAGGCAACCAAAGAGAAAATTTCAGACCCATGCAAATTTCCAATTCAATCTTTCGATTGGTGAAGTGTAGTCCAATTAGTCAAAGGCAAGCATATAAAATAGCATAGAAGTTAGCTCCACTGAGGCTATCTAAATACTCGAATTCAGGAGGAAGGAAAGGGAGCTTAGGGCATTTTCGACACAACAGTAACTTAGATTGGGGAGTATATTTAGGAGTAGCTAAAGCCCCCCACGAAAAAAAAAGCCCAGCACCCTAAAGCGCCCTTTCACGATAAAGGCATTTTTCAGCAAGATGCTTGACCAGTAGGATATTGTAGCTTCCTGAGAAAATACTTGTTGGTAACCCAAGTTAAATATCAAGAGGAAGCACAACAATAAGGAAGAACTACACAAGTTATAGGTTACTCATTCATATTTTTCAATTTTAACATTATTTATACTACTTGCGATGGAAGACTGAAGTCTGAGCATGACTGACAACAGCACAACTGAAAACTTGAAGAAAAAGGGAAACTAAGTTATCAAGAGTAGGTACCTACCTATAGGTAGATACCTACCTATAGGTAGATACCTACCTATAGGTAGATACCTAGTTATGATATTTTTTATTATCACGTATTCCTTGATCGGCGAATGGTAATGTATTATGAATGAAGCACTCATCATTCCGAGTAGAACAGCAAGGTGATGCGCTAAGTCTTTAGGATTGGACTGGACTCCTACTTTTCGTTATCCGCAAAGTGAAGAGCACTAATGAAGAATTTCAAATATAAAAATGAAGAGACTTTAGGAATAGGGGTGTATAAGTAGTATAGGAGGGCGGATTCAAAGCAGCACTAAAGTCTTCAGAAAAACTCTCACTATACACTTCTCTGTATCATTTATTCAATTCAAGAATTCCTAAAATATATATAAATACAAATAATAATGTGATTAGTACCTTTTTCACAAGTCGGGTTTTGGCATTATTATCAGTCAATGGATGAGTTGTCATATCAAATAGGAGAAAATTTTGCTTTTCAGTAGTGAGCACTCCTTTTTCCACAAGATTTTTAGCGAGGCGTTCTCTCACATTCTTCAACTGATATTTCAATTTAAGAGGGTTCCAGGTTTCTCCTGAAAAATTAAGGGAGAAAAGATTCAGACGACGGAAATCAAAAACTTATCTAGGTACCTATAAACTCATTCAACCCCCTTTTTTTAGATTTTTCCACCCTGTTGTCACCTGTTAGCGAATTTTCGAAGAAAATTAAGCTATTGCAATGGCTTCAAAATTTAAATAATGCAAATTATTGAAAAATGTCTTCATGGAAATCCGTTTCAGACCATTCTAAAACGATTCCTGAAATTAGTGTAGTTTCACCAGACCGAGAACGTGGGAGCTGCTCAAAGTTGAACATTTGCTCACCAGAGTGCATATGTACCCCTCTTGAACAGATGTCAAATCGAGCGTGTTCCCCCCAGACCACCTTGCATACCGCCATCCAGCCACAAAAGCTCCCCTTAATTTTTGCTTAGAATCCAAATTAATATAACACGTGTTTTGGCACGTGCGCATTGTGCGCTTACTTTGTTTTTCAGATGAGAACTCCCTACTATTTTTCAGATTCTACGTGAAATTTCATGAAAAAATGACCAATCATTAGGATTAAAGAGCCAATCATTTAACCCGTTGTCGCATACTCAAAAATTCAAATGATACATGACAGGTTATTTTTCCATAAAATTTCACGTGGGATCTGAATCTGCAATAAAAAATGGGGGTTCCTATTGGAAAAAACTCGGCCAGCCACCTGTATCCCTGGATGCTTTTGCTTAGAGCCTATTGCTAAAATTTGTATGACACAATTTCGTTATGTTTTCGGGTAGTTAGCTCAAGGCTAAAGCATCTAAAACATGTATAATTACAGAATGAATAAATTTAAATTGAAATTTTCCATGCTAAAACAAAGTTACCACGCATTTCGAACGTGCGCAAAAATGTCAAATTTAGATTCTACACAAAAAAAGTCTGCCAAGTTGGGTGTGGCACCTAGCTTCCTCG
>JAEMON010000001.1:45945602-45958290 GCA_030264115.1 Lygus lineolaris | reverse complement strand
GTTGTATTGTGATTCGCAAAGTGCGTTGAAAATAGCCGAGGGTGAAACACAGCACAAGCGCACTAAACGCGTTGAAGTTAGGTTTCACTATACTCGGGATAAAAGATAAATTAGCTGATGGTACGCTAAAGTTGTTTTTCAGATCTACTGATCGTATGTGGGCCGATATGTTGCTGTTGCGAAAGTTATGTTGCAAAGATGCAAGGCAGGTTTGGGACTTGGTTAGTTTTTTGTTTTTCACTTCACTGTAAGTTGAGGTTACTGACTAGGTCGTTTTAGCCTGTTTTAATTGAAATTTTGTTAATTTAGTTTGCAATTTATGAACGTTATTGTTGAATTTTTGTTGCGACTCTTTGTTTACATTTTGAGGCTGTGATTACTGAAGATAAGATTGTTATAGTATCCACATTATGTACGTGTTGTTGTGCTTTTCACCTTTTCTATGGAGTTGTATTGTTAGGTGGTGTGTTTGCTCCACTTGTGTCCTCAAGGAGGAGTGTTGTTTTTTGTGAGGCCGCAGTGTCGCCAACACAACTACTAGGTAGGTAGGTGGGCTCTGCGTAGCCGGCTCTCTTCTTCGCTGTGCTCTCGCCGAATAAACGTCGTTCCCTTTCAACTTGGATTGTTTCTTTTGTCTCCCGATGCACATACATACACTTCAGACATCCAGTTCATGCAACAGCAGACGAGCTTGCGAAAGGCATCATCGCAGCCCCATCGAGTATCGTCAAACCTCATAATCAAATCCAACCTAATAGGTGGTACTCGGAGAGGGATCATTCCTCCGAGTATAAAGAACAAGAAATTCCACCAACTTCCTCAGGTAACAGGCGGTACTCGGAGAAGGATCGTTCCGAGTCTAAAGAACCTAAACTGGTGGTACCTACTCGGAGACGGATCATTCCTCCGAGTATAAAGAAATAAAACAGAAGCAATAAGCACTCGATCACTACGGTGAGGATATCGAGCAATAAGACTTCCCTACAAAATATCCCCTTATCTTACAAATACAAATTCCCCTCAAATTTCCCATTATAGTCCGCGACTTTGGTTTCATTATTTCCTCGATAAAGTGAGTTCTTTGCGTTCCTTTCAAAATTTAGAAAGAATCTAAAAATAGGCTCCGAAATATATTTATTTTGATTTTTAAAATCTGTTTTAGACGTACACGAGTCTCCAAAGCTCCCTGAACACAGGGATTTCCCTGGGTGGCTATGAAAAGTCCGGACTTAATCTACGAATCGAGTTAGAGATTATTCGGACTTCCAAAGAATCTCACAGTTCGGGAGGAGATGGGGAAAGCGAGGTCGGACGAATGTCATACATTTATAAACAATATAATTGAGAAATATATTCATAAGAGAATTACATAGCGACAAAATAAATTATCCTTTGAAAATTCGTTAATCAACTCATGCTGCATGACTGAGGGCGGGATTTATAGACGGTCCTCGAGTTTCAAGAATACGTTGAGATGGTCTCCTCGAAATTTATAATACGGAGTCCTTGAAAACCATCTTAACGTCTCCATGGAACTCGTTGACCGTCTATAAATCCCGCTCTGAAACTTATTAAAATCTTATCTTACTACATTATGTCCAACATGGCATGTTTCTGAACAAAAAACAGGAAAAGAGAAGAAGAAGAAGATTCAATTATCTATCTTCTATGGAATTCGGGAATGATGCTGTGCTCATGACCAAACTTAGATTGTAATTGTAGTCGCTACCCAATCATATTGAGTAGTTTTCCGAGATTGTAGTTAGATTTAGGTAGGTTTATTTATTCTGGTCAAGTATTCTTCCTAGTGTTTCCGAGGGTTAGAATTATTAATAAAATGACTGAGTCACTAGAAGACCGTGCCAATGAAATGTCCAAATGCTTGGACAACTACATATTGGTGGATGTTGGTGCCAATTTAACGAGCAGAAAATTCAATCGTGATTTGGAGTCGGTGGTAGCCAGAGCAAAGGATTCAGGTAATATTGATACCACCATGCATTATTAATTTGTTTCTGAGGAATACCGAGCTCCACAGGCTGTAGCACTCTGTACCTAGGTTTAAAGAAAGAAAATTCGAGATAGTTGAAGGAGTTGACTGAGCTAAGGGGAGGTATGTTCCTACAATGAAGGACAATGTTCCTACGTTAAATAATATATAATTGTTAGCACCCAGGAAGCACCCTCCGACGTTGATTCCTACATTATTTTGAAACTGGATCCATTGCAGTAAAGGAAACTGAATGAATGAAAACGGTGTATATTTCTCTCAAAAATAGCCAATGAGTTAAGTACACTATGTTCAATCGATTAAGGAGGTTGGCAGAACTAGAACCTGTTTGTCACTGTAAGTGAACCGCCGAAATCGATTTAGCAACATAGCGAACGATTTATTTTCATCTTAAACTTCATCGCGGATGATATTTGATATAATAAATTGTGTAGCGATTACGAATATTGATATATACCTACATGAAGGTTTAACTTCAGAGAAAATCAGAGAAACTTCAGGAGAAAATGTTTGAAATGTTGCATACCTACTTATCTAAAATTTTGAAGCCATTATACTAGCTGAATTTCCTTGAAAAATTAGCTTAGGTAGGTGTGTTCCAAATTGCGGCGATCCAGGAATATTTGAATATTACCTGCTCTGCCGCTAGTTTCAACAGACCTCATGGTCTACGTTGGGTACCTACTGATCCCAGATTGGCCCATAGCTTATGGCACTCCGGTGCCATACTATGTCAATGTGAATCTTCTTAGTCTAAAGAATCCACCTCTTGAATTTGCCAGCTTGTTGTCCACAGTTAATGCTCGTTCCTTCATTGTACGAGATTTCCGACTCTCCAAAGTGATAAAACTTACAAATTTTGGTTCTACTTGCATATTTACAGTGTCCTGTCAGCTCATTTACTGGGAATAAATTTTTCGACGTAAAATAATCCTGGTCGGAACTTTTGAAGTTGTGAAATTTCTATGCTTCAAGGATAACAGCGAATAACTTTCCTGGCTCACGAAAGGAACGAAGAAGTGAAGAAGACGAAATGGCCAACAAGAAGAATAACAAATTCAACAAATACTGAACAATTTCGGAAACAAAAGACCAATAATGAATCCAATAACAGGAGGATCAACAGCGACACTGATACTGATCCAGAAACTCGCTCAGATACACAGCATAAGCCAGGTAAGCTTTCGAATGTTACCAAAGTCGATCTACTTGATCCTGGCATGCAAGAATTCGGTCATACGTTGAATCAGATGACTTTGGTTCTCACCGAACTCCTAAAGGCCATGATCTATCAATCTGCCAAGTATGACGACTTTTACGATCAAATGAAGAAGATACAAACTGAGTCAGAAGATGTGAAGAAGAGACAGTGCCAACTTGAGACGTAAAACAAAGCCCTCAGCCAGGAAAATTCATACCCACGACAGTAGGTGAACTTGCTCGATCAACAGATACTATCAAAGGAGATCGAAATTCAAGGAATCTCACAGGCACCAGATTAAATCCTCGCAGATACACCAGATTAAATCCTGTGCTGCTATGAAATACACCCTGTCAAAAGAGAAAATCCTCTCTGCCTACAGGCTATTGGAGCTTAAAGTGAAGAAAGCAGCCAGCACCCGCTCTCAACAGAAACGACCTCAACCTATTGTTGTCAAATTCGTGAGGATCCCCAAAGAAATTCTCGACGCTAAAAAAAAGCTTGTTCCAGGATGACTGGACAGCAGATTGGAAAAGAAGACCATACCGTCTTTATGAATGAAAGGCTGACCCAAACCAACAAACGGCTTTTCTGGCTGGCCTGACAGACAAACAATCTTGGCTAAAAATTTTCTTGGGTGAAAAACGGTTAGCTATTTGTGAGAAAAGATGAGAACAGCGCACTGCTCAAGATTGAACGAGAAGAAGATGTCCCAACCAAGAAAGTGGGACCCCCTCCCACAAAAGGACCTTCCACGTCTATTAGGAAGAAATCAGAAGGAAACAATTCGGACGGCAAGGTTTATCTCTGCACCTAACTGACAGCTGACTTGATCTCTCTGGCCTTGACCCTGAACGGTAAAGGTAAAATTTTAGGTGCCCATTCACGATTGCGCCACGCGAAGTGGGGGGTGCAAAAAACTTCGCCCTCTTCGTGCACAGATGGCCTGTCCGACGCGAGTGGACCCCTTCATGGTGCATGCCTCGGGCAAAGCTCACCCGAAGGATTTCCCATCCGACCGCTGTGCAGTCTGGCTTCCCCCACCCTACCAACATGCGAGGTCCGACCGCGAATGGGCCTGTCAGACCACCCACCAGGACAGAAAAATGGGAGAGCATATCACCACAACTCTTTTCATCAATAATTTTCTGCTTCAATTATCACTCATCACTCACTTATCACCTTTTGGTAATTATTAAATTATTTGTTGCTGCCTGGGTGTTACTTTCTCTTCCGGTTCGTATTCTCTTCTTTCGTTTTCTCTTTGAGGGGTCTCTTTCGTTCGCGTTTTTTAAATTTGTATGTAGGTAGTTCTAGTTCTAGTACTCTTAGTTCCATGGTATATTGAAATTCCTTTGAGATAAAATTCGATTCTGCAGGATAATCTTTTAGGACAATAGCTACTCCTGACGGACTTACATACACTTTTCTAAAACGTGGAGAAAATTGATCTGATGTCCATTAGGACCAGTTAAAGGCGGTGTTTCAGAAAATGGGTTTTCTGCTGATTGCAATACTTTCAATCCACCTTCAGGTGGGCTGAGGAAATTAAAAATAAATCCGTATTTCCCTATGTCAAGCAATAACTTGAGAATGAGTGCACCAAATTGAATAATTATCTTTGTGTAGTGTTCGTTAATGTCAGGAGTAGGTTTTTATGAAAGATGATTTTTAATCCGATCTAAGGGCTCTGTCCCACTTTCACACGAGCAAAGCGAGCGTTTGGGATCTGGGCAACCAACAGTTTTTGGGACTGTGCAACACAGGTAACTGGCTAGTTACTTGATATATTAAGTAGGTACCTAATTTTCTTACGAGCGTTATTATACCAATGAATTAGGTACCTGTATACCTGACAGAAATGTGAAAGATTCGTCATCCTTGAAGCCTATTAGGATACCTGGATTACCTATTTGTCACCTATAATAAGTAATGAATATGAAATGCTTGAATTCTTACTACCTAGCACAGAAGATGACATTGCCTATTGCCATACACTTGGATTTTATTCACACTATCAATCCTTCAGTAAAATAGCTGTGTCATTCTGTAGATTTGTACACTTTAAACTGCTGTTTTGAACAAAATATCTTCTTTTATCTTCTCCAGATAGGTTACTAACTCAAAACCCCGAGGCACTCATTTGACAAATCATAACCGAAAATATCGAAGAGAAAATTAAAAATAAACAACAGGGAACAAAACTGTGGGTTTTTTTCGAGCCAAATCATGGGCGGGAACGCCGAGTGCATACCAGCCATAGTGTGTGGTGTGTTGATATTGTTATCTAATTACAACATTCTTTCCAGGTGTTCAAAAAATTGTGGTTTGTAGTCAGACACTCAAAGGCTCAAAAGAAGCCCTGAGACTTAGCCAAATATATCCAGGTGTGCTATACTCAACTGCAGGTGAGCACTTTGAAATTCTTATATCTCTTACCTGTCTTTTCTTCCCAGATGCTGCCAATAATGTGCATTCAAATCAAGATTGTCCGTGGTGTTGGTTAGTAGGTAACTGCGATAGAAATCTCCTTGAAATGAAATTGTGTGGACTTCCACGTACTGCACGGACGTCCACAGTAATTTTAAGTAGGTACCTATGTAAAGAATGTACATGTACATGGTAAAGAATGCACTCTGGCAATTTCATCAATGGTATTTCATTTGACCATAGATTTAAAAATGTTAATAACAAAGACCGTTGCAAAATCGCGAGATTACACATAAACTATGCAGGAAGCCACTGCCAATATTGGAAATGCTAGGCCGTACATGACTGTCATGTACACGCATTCAGTGTACCCTATCTCCTGGGAACTGCAAAAAAGTACCTAGCGCTTCTGTATCATTCTCTCTCCCATTCTGGTCCATTCTGTCTTTGCATGATTCGGTGAAAAAACTAGAAATGGGGGTCATTTGGGGAACCTAGATGAATATTGTGTTGGATTTTTGTACCATCCATGTACACTCCCTTTCCTCAGCTATCTAAATCATTCAAACTCCTCTCGTGTGCTTGCTAGGGGTACTGGCGTTACGTGCGCTACCTTTGACCCTTTGCCACTGGTGTGACTTTTTTTTTTAGTGAGTCAAGGGGTTCACTCAATCGAGTCGCTCTCGCTCAGTGACTCACTTGCAATTATTAGGGTGTGTGTGTATGTTACCTTTATACACGATGGCCACCTTAATTTATGAGGTAAAAAATTCTGATTTCATCGCTCGATTCCTACCTACTGAACGAGGTCCTGCAGAAATTTCAGCTTTTGGTCAGTTTTTAGGGGAATACTTACCAGGAAAAGCAGTCAAAAACGTCGTTTTTAGTACTTTTTCTACATTTATACCAAAATAAATCGAGAAATGTTAGTGAAATTCATATGAGTCAGTTACTCCTATCTGTTAGTGGTGATATCAGGCAACTCCATCTCTAGAATAATAATCTGATGGCTCGTAATTAGCAGAAAAATCACCCGAAATAGCCATTTTGCTTCCAAGTCTACCAATGTATCGGAAGCATTGTTTTCACTTTTGGGATGTGAACATTTTTATATCTCCAAAATCAAAATTTCAACTCGCGTTTTACGTTTTAGACCTTCCTGAACAATTTTGGTTTCGTGTCTGTCTGTCTGTCCATCCAGGAATCCTTGCAACACGCATAACTGCCACAATTTCCATCGAATTTTGATGACATTTTTAGGGATTACGCGGGTTAGGCCCTAGATGGTCCCCTATGAAATTCATCACCAGCCGACCAATGGTAGGCTCTGCGCATGCGTAAACGTAAAATCAATTTCTCACGACCTAATGGTCCGATTTCGCTCAAATTTTGAGGGTAGTTGAAGATCGAAGGTTTGATGGTACCCTACGAGTTTCATGAAGATCGGATCAGCACTATTGACTGCGCATGCGCAAAACTTGAAATCCTTGCAATACGTATGTATAACTTTAACACTTTTCATCCGATTTTGATGAAATTTTCAGAGATTACGCGGGTTAGCCCCCAGATGGTCCCCTATGAAATTAATTACCATCCGCCGAACGGTAGCCTCTGCGCATGCGTAAACATGAAATCCTTGAAACATCAATTTCTCCAGCCTAATGGTCCGATTCCGTTCAAATTTGGAGGAAAGTTGAGCATCAAAGATTCGATAATGCCCTATGAGTTTCAAGATCGGATCAGTTATGCCTACTGCGCTGAATCACTCATAACTTCAACAATTTTCATCCGATTTTGATGGAATTTTTAATAATCCCTTTGATAATTTTTTAATAGATATATATTATATATATACACTCATGTTATGGATACGAGGAAGCTATGTGCCACACCCAACTTGGCAGACGTTTTTGGGTCTATTCCAGTAAGAAAAGTAGTGTGAATTACAATCTCAAACCTTATTACCCTTTGTGCAGGTGTATACCCACACGAAGCTAAATCTTGGGAGCCAGAAACATTGGATGAGTTGAAAGAGATCGCTAAAAACAACGAATGTGTAGCCATTGGGCAGTGTGGTCTCGACTATTGTAAAAACTTCAGTCCTCCTGATATTCAACGTACTGTTTTCAGATCACAGGTTAGTTTTAGTATCCTATGTACCTAACCTAGCTAGAGGGGATATATCTAATAATAGGGTTTAGCGTAGTGTAGTGTAGTGAAGTATAGTGACTATGCAGTCGGAAAGGGGGTGCACTCAGCTCAGTCGACTGAAGAAAAGTGGTTATTAATCAGTGTCTGCACAAAAGTCACTTTACACATTAGCTCTCTTGCTTTGTTAATCGTACTCTCCAGTCTACATCCAGTCGACAATCTTCGATAGAATCTTGAAGTTAGCTCTCTCAATCACAGTGCGAACAACGCCCACATCTACCCATAGATATATACTACTGAATGGACTGCTGCTGCTACCTGAACGAGACATTTGTCGACGCCCTCAAAGAGACCCAAGTCGGCCAAAGAGAACTGAGATCCGCTCTCATTGTTTGAGAGCATGAACTTCTGCCATTCTTGTTTTCTGTTTTTCCTCGTATTTACGATCAAAAATCAGGTTTATGTGAGGTACAATGCGTTAGCGCCTGCCAAGCGTGATTTCATTTTTCAAATTTCTCGTTTCTCACTTACTACCTGGCGCAGCAAGTTGATATCCTCCTTTGCAGCAAGGTTACTGATTGTTTCTTGATGCTTGCAATACTTGTATTTTAGTGACCCTAACTTTCGTCGATCTGCAACCCTAGCTGTTCCATGAGCTCTCCAATTACTAATATGACTTGTTACTGAATTAAAATGAGGTAGGTACTGCAGTTGGAAAAAGTAATTGTACAAGGGACTACCAACGACTTCCACACTTTTCCATTTCTGCCATACCTCTCGGATGCACATGGAGTCAGCCCGCAATGTGGCATATGAAATTCTAACTCTCGCCCATCCTTAGACGACTCCTTCTTCACTTCACCCAGGACAAATATGAAGCACTTATTTTTGGAGCAGCCAGCCTATCCATTGTGCAAACCAGCAGAGGAAATGTGTGCAATAGCGTTTCTGTTGAGTGGCTAGGTACTTCCCCTTCTTTTCCTCCTCTGCTGATGAAAAAGTCGTTCCCACCAGGCGAGGAATGAACGACACAGACGTCAACTAATGGTTCCTTTTAGCGAATTTTCGAAGAAAATGAAGCTATTGCAATGGCTTCAAAATTTTTGTAATGCAAATTTTTGACAATTTTCTTCATGGAAATCCGTTTCAGACCATTCTAAAACGATTCCTGAAATTTGACACTTTTTCATATGTATATATATATTTATTTATATATATATATGTGTCACTCCAGACGATATCTGCCCGTGGGATCCAGATAAAAAATCCAAAAAAATTTTAAAATGTCAATAATCTCAAAAGTAAGTCTGAGTTCGTTGGCCAGAATTTTTGGAGTACTCCAAGGGGTCAAATTTTGAACATTTAGTTTCAAAAATCGCCAAAAAACGAGTTTTTTGAGGTTTTTGGTGTGAATTACTATCCGAAACATGGGAACATATGGTATATTCGGAATCAGCGTGAAATTTCCTATAAGAATCACCCACAAAATCGGTTAAAATTATTCTTTGAAAATTCGCTCACCAACTCATGCTGCGTGAATGGAACTTTTTTGGTTCCCAAACCTTGTCGCACGCCAGATCCCCTCTCAGATGTAATCAATGGTTCTCCACAACAATTTCCCAATGCAGTATTCATGAGTCCCTTACAACATCATGGTAATTAATTGGTAATTGCCGGTTCAATACTAATTTTTCCAATTGCCCTAATTGTAATTACAATTACTGTGGTTGTATAAAGTAATTGGTTCAGGTCAATATTACTTACTTTTTGTAATTTATTGTTAGGGCTACATTCGTTGCCATTGGTCGGAATTCGGTATTTCCGACCTCAGATTTGGATTCAGCACCCTAAAAAACCCTGCACACATTCATGGTAGAAGCATCACAAACTAAACAGCTGTTTAAAGTTTTGGCGTGATAGTGCGAGGATAAAGAAGGATCAAAAGGCAATGGATCAAAAGATGCACTGAATACCTTCTTTGTGTCTGTCTTTTCGCTTTTTTTTTGCAGCTAGCAGCAACAATAACAAAACAAACTCCTTGGATATTTTGCCAAGTAAATTTACTATCTATATGATACTATCAAATTAAATCATTTAACAACATATCATAAATTTTAGTAAAATATTCATGCAAACGTTGGCCCTTTTGTGACATTGATATTATATTCGAGGACCAATCAAATGCCCATTGGCTGATGACGTTGGGGGTATTTCCTACTCGTTGTTTTGCTTCCTATTTTGAAACGTTGAATTTAATTTTATTAAAAAAATCAATGTCTAGTTTAAAAAATGTTTTCGTCATCGTTTCTCGTAATTGCAGGGTGAGAGCTTTCAGAAAAAATGTAAAACAAAACACGTCTGTCGCACATTGCACTTACTTTCCAATTATTGTAATTTTGACTGCATTGCATTTTGCCCGACTTAGGAGTGTTTTGAGTATTTTCTTTAATGAACCGTATAAGAGCACTTTAAGCTTGGAGCTTCTGCTGTGCCTGTGTCGTAATATCCTTACAAGCCTCCCAGTGCTGAGGTCCTAGTTTCCTAATTAGTGTTTCATGTGCACTGATGAACCCATGTGACCAGGACCAGGATGGATGGCCAGGTGTCAGTGTCCGAGGCTCATGACCCAGCAGCCTCACACTCCTGGGATTTGAACCCCAGACTTTTCATTAAAATCGAACACTCTAAGATCTGAGCTATCCTGCCACCCATGTGTGCCACCCAGTGTGATTTGAGGCATAATAGAGCTTTGAGAAGCATTGTCCAAAGAAGACGTTACCTTCTCAGAATGTATGAAGAAGGATTTTCGCGCCTTTCAAAATCCTTCTTCATACATTAATTCCTCTTCTCAACATATTGGTGTTGTTAATAACTTATTATTATGTTGATTTTTATATGAGTTCAGCATAATATTAATTACAAATATGCTTTTGTGTTTTGATATTTGTTCAAAATCGCATTTTCTTCCTTTAATAACATAGATTTATAGTGAGTATTAACGTTTTATTTTAATGTGGACCCATAAATATATTGGAGAATCTTATTCCAGGTTGAGCTTGCGTGCCTACTCAAGAAACCACTATGCATTCACGAACGAGATGCATTCGACGATTTAGTTACGATTCTGAACGAGTTCAGGAGTTCACTTCCTCCAGTTGTGTTACTGTCATATACTGGTTCGCTGGAAAACGCTAAGAAATATGTAGAAATGGGGCTCTATCTGGGAATTACAGGTAATCTACTTTTTCTTACTTGAAATATATTATGGTTGATTGTAGAGAATAATTTCCTACTTGATTATGAGCCAGTTAGAACAAAAAAATATTTTAGGCACTAATGATATGTATTTGGGTGACGGTTGTTTTAAGGTTTCGAAAATTCATTCAGGATTATTAAAAAAAAACAAAAAAAAAAACGGTACCCAATAGATTTTTTTTTTTAATTGGCTCCAATTACTCTATATCTTTTTGGTTTTACCCTCAAGGCTTCCTAATAATAGAGAGTTCCTAGGAGTGCTTTTGAGATACAAAGTGGGATCCCCTAGGAACTCTCTATTACAAAATTAAACGTTTACTGATATAATTATTAGCAAATTGTGAGATGCTAATAAAAGTTCATTTTGGGTGTTACTCCATTGCCCTGACGCCTCTCCCTCTTACTTCTACATTTCTACCTATACCCTCAGTTGTGAGTGGCGTCCTGATGTTTTCAATCTAGGTCTGAGGAGGACAACGCTCGACTGAGAATAAAAGAACAAGAGTTTTGTTTTTTAAGGTTTTGGTGTAAATTGCCATCTTAAACACGGGAACATATAGTAACTTCGGAATCAGTGCAAAATTTCCTATAAGAATCACCCACAAAATCGGTTAAAATGATTCTTTTTGAAAATTCGCGCATCGACTCATGCTGCATAAATGTTTTTTGCTAAATCTTGTGTGTGCTCCCCGCAGCGCCTTAACCCTCAACATATTTGCTTGATTTTTTTACTTTCCTCAGTTTATGTTCAACTCAGACATTCCCGACACAACCATAGGCTGGTGTCCCTGAAATGCATACATACTAAACTATTCGTTTAAAATGTTGATCTCGTACTCTTCAATCAGCATTTTGTCTAGTGAGACGAGCTGGTACTTACGTGATTGGGATACTTTGTAGCGTCTCCATGACAGATCGTTCCTGATTCTCTTATTTTCAGCAGTGAAATAAGATGGACTTCATACTCGTAGTAGCAGTTTTTAATTTTTCGTTGTTTTAGTTGCATAGTTCGATTCAATTACTGCGTTTCATTTGTTTGTCATTGCTGATGTGCGACCATGGATCGCAACCTTTTGATATCCACGTCGGGCCTCCGAAGGGGTGAGGCAATGAGTAGCCAACAGCGAAATCATCAGAACAAATTCTGATCCTCTCTTTGGAGTACAGCTGATGACGTTTGCATTGAGCTGAAATGTGAATCCAACTGGGCAAAATGATTGGATAGGCTATTCTTTTAGGACAATTTGAACCCATACCAAATAAGCCTATGCTAATGCTAATTAGGCCTCAGGGTATTGCAGTTAGAAGTTTTTAGAAAATAACATAAATTATGTATACTAAGTGGATATTTCATCGAGTTTCTTGAAAAAGGCGAGTTGTTGATAATTCTTGATAATCCAATGCTTCTTCAATGGGCCACCAATTTTGTAGACATTTCCAGAGTTAAATACTATTTCCACACTTATTTATTAAACTGATTGCCTGGCACATGAGTGTGCGTAATAACTCCCATTTAGTCCCAATGGGGTCTGCGCATGAGAAATAAAAATTATAAAAAACCCATTAATTATGTTATTTGAGTTGCCACTCAAAGTTAGTGGCTAGTAAACACTATTTATCAGGACAAAAAACTCCATGTG
>JAEMON010000001.1:45926109-45938356 GCA_030264115.1 Lygus lineolaris | reverse complement strand
GTGCTTCTACCTTATGGGATAGGTAACTTAACATCCCAGCATCCAAATAGAATGTCATGAATGATTTTCTCTGTGATTTCATGAACGACCTATTGCATGGTGAAGTTGACAAACTCAATATGGAATATAGACACGATGTAGTTTCCCTCATTTGTTTCTTGTACACATTTCTTATGTATAAATATGATTTTGAACATTCATTAATGTACTTAATTGAAATAAAAATCATGGACCAAATAAGTACTCTAGTAGTTTTGAACGTCGGGCGTTCGTTGGTTAAGTCTAGGAAATATGAGGTACTTTCCTGTGACTGTCTCTTGGTGGTAGCTGGCCGACGGTCAATCTGGAGGCTGCTGATGTTGTCCTCTAGCTGTTGGTGATCACCCAGTAAAATATGTAGGACAGGTTGAGGGAGATGCCTCAGTGAAGGTTATGCTCCAACCTAAGAGGAGGAGTAGGTACCTATACGAATCCGTACTCTGAGGGAGTACAGTTTTGCCTAGTTACTTTCACTAACCAAGCTCCCTAATTGCAACCTAATTACTCCTACAAAAGGCTGCTGATAATTTTCCTACTCACTCTCACTAAGAAGGTTCCCTAATCACTCTCGCAAAGCTGCTTAAAACTTTAACGGCCGGTCTCGGGGACCAGAGTGAAGTTACCAATAGATTCTAGCAATAGAAAAAATCCTCAGACAAACTCGAACCGAGGAGTCCGAAAAATTCGAACTTTCCATAGTTCGAGTTTGCGAGTTCGAATGTACCCCTAGAATGTACACCGCGGTTTCCGGTGAGAGATGAGCGGTAAAATATGTGCTATTAAATTAGGGTATAGCAGTAGAAATAAGTATATATAGAGGTACGAAAATAACTATAGGTATGGTAGCCTACGGAAGGTTTTGAAGATCACTCCAAAAAGATGAACGACTAGGTTAAGGGCCATGATGAGGACTTTAAATAAGACCAAAATGAAGAAAATGAAGATAAGATACGTGTAGGTAAGGTTCTGAATGAACTGTTAGGAGAGTGTCTCCTAAATATTACGGATAATGGTGATAAAATATATAAGTAGGTTGGTAGGTACCGCAAGCAAGATAACCAGAGAAAGCAATTTGGAATTAGAATTATGAATTCTAATGAAATATCTGCCAATATAAGTTGATAATTCTGAATCTCTATGATACTCGGCAATCCAAAAAGTTGGCGTAGGTTACACAAGTTACTATAGGCACGCCAATGGGGTATAACAAGGGCTTGAAGAGTTCCAGATTGACTTTATGGTACTTTTAAGAGATTTGTTTACATAAAATGAAATTTATTACTCACTAAACATGACAATACAACAATATACTTACAATGAAATTTATCTACCTAACTGTGGCTTTCTAGCTAATACCAATAAAAGTTTCACAAGGATTTATACGGAGATTCGATGAGGCGTAAAACTAATCCGAGGCTGAGACTTATTATTTGAGCTGACTTACAATTGCGGCGGATATGTGAGAGGTCACGACGAGATGCTCCTTGCCTGAGGGAAGCAGGGCTTTGGGAGGCTTAACTTGTTTGGTGAGATCACAATGGCGGCAGATAAGGTAGACTTGCAGACTTGGTGAGTCCAACTTCGATGAAGGCTGTCAGAAGACTGTGTGGATGACTGGATCCGCTAAGGTCACCCCACCGCCTGTCGGGAGCGGGATAAAGCCTATCCCTGCGCGTGCGTGGTGTTTGCTAACCCTGACGTGGTCCTCTTCTCCATCCAATGGGATGGCTAGCTAATGGGATAGCTAAATGGGATGCTGTCTCGTCTCTCTGGCGGCTGTTGTTCAAACTATTGAGAGAGGGGGTTCTTGCTTGGTCTAGAACCTTCCACGCTCTTACTCTGCCTCAGGTCTTTTCATAGGGTAAGGTAGGCTGTTCCGTAGGGTAAATCACAAATACAACATGGGTGTAGAATGACCACTCACATTTCCTCCACACTTCCTCCTTGTGATACAAATGATTGTATCATAGTACCTAGGTAGTACCTTCGTCGTCAATGACATGGTAGTATAAATCTCTATTGGCCGAATCCCTTCTAATCCATTAAAAGAATGCCAACATAAAGCCGACTGTTTCTACAAAAAAAACCAATCTTCATCCCAACAGAATTCAACATTATCTACGTGCAACGAGAGGATCCTTCTACTTAGCAGGCCGTTTTGATCTTCTTCTTGATCCCATTCAATTTTCTTATTCGCTGACTGGTCGTCCCTTACAAATCTCTCGCGGAAAAAAGCAATCCCTTCAAGCTTCGTTGTGTTGCTTATGATAATGACATGGTAGTATAAATCTCTATCGGCCGAATCCCTTCTAACCCATCCAAGGAATATTAACTTGCTTATGACGTAGGTAGGTAATGATTGGGGTTTGGGATTGCAAGTATGTGTGGGCTCGACCAAAAAACCAGAATAGCTGCACTCTGTGAAATGTGCTATAAGATGACTAGAGTTAACTTGATAGATGGTGTGTTGGTGAAGTTAATGAGTTGCTATCGAAGTTATCATTTTGGTTTTCTGAGGTGACGTCATCATATTTGTTGGATTATTTTTCGAGAGGATCCTTCTCAAAGCCTCCTGTAAATGATCATTAAATTAGTAAATAACAAATGTAGTCGCAGTAAGAAATAATACAATGTTCTGCCACGCTAATACATTCTTAGGTGCTAGTGTAACATAGTAACCAGGTGGTAGTTACCAGTTCACATGTCACTGCTCCACCTAGGCCTATTCAGGGCTAGGTGGAGCGATCCCTCCCTGCTCTCCTCCTAGTTCATCTCGAGCCATCGATCACATAAGTTGATTCGATATCAAAAGAACTAACCATTCCCTTACCATTTCGGTTCAATCCTTAAAATAGGTATTCACCATTTTAATAATTCCCCATAGAATACGAGCCTAACATCTTGTGATTCAATAAACGGACACAGTAGGTACCTATTGCATTTCTATTAACCACACCACCTTCCCCAGTTCTTTAACTGAATATTATTGGAGGTATTATTGGAATAGCATTAATTTCATATCGCACCATACGGGTACTAGGTCAATTAATAGTAATCAGCTACGTAAAAATCCATCTAAGTAATTTGAATTACTTTACAGTAGGTAGGTATTCAAAGTCCACTTCACGTAAACCACCTACTCAATTCCTCAAATTAAGAGACTGTTTTCTCTTTACCTACAACCTTGTTACTAACAATTTCTACATTTTGTAAGTTACGTAGGTACCTAGCTACTAATATTGTTTGAAATATACTTATATGTAGGTAAGTTGCGATTAAATACTTAGGTAGGTATGTGAAATAAATTTGAATCGACGGTTCGGTCATCATCAGTAACAAACAAGAACTCTTGACAGACAAGAATAAGATTTTAAAAAGGTGAATGGTCCCACCTATTAGGTCGTAATAATTGGTTGGTCTCTCTCTAATAGTAGGTACCCGTAAATAAGAAAAGAATATAGGTAATTCAGCAATTCTACAGATACTCAGAGGAAAAACTAAGTTGAGTTCATAGTAAAATGTTCCTGACTACCTACGTACTTCCTGGGCGTGGGGTTTAATGCTTATCAGATTATTTACAACTTGAATGTCTAAATTTGTTAAATTTAGGATTGGTTACACAGCTCGAAGTAGGAACTAATATTAATATTATATTTCCCAACTCTCTTATCTTGCTAAAAAGCAGACTTTAGGATTTTTCAGGAGATTTGGTTGAAAATTATTATCCTTATTATTATTATCGCTCCCTATTTGTTGTGATTTTAGGTAGATGTTGAATAATGCACGCGTTTAATTAGTTTGATATATCACAATGTAATGAGAAAAGGAGCACATCGAAAACTTGGTTTGGAATCGAATAATGGAATGGAGGGGGAAGCCGGTTGTACATGGAAGTAGCAGGCTTATTCTACTTCGTGTATCATTGGACGGTATGGATGGGGACATGACACTATTCATTACTTTTTGTGGTTCGAATTTGATGAACCAAAGTTGGTAAAGTTAGAGCTTCGGAGATCAAGCTAAACATATGCTGTATATATACATATGAACGAGGTTTTGGAGATTTTGGAAAGGTTTCAGGCTTTATTAACATGAGCACTAACAACTTTATAACAAACAACAACAACAATTTAGGCTTTATAACAAACTAAGGGTAGAAGTATGAGATGACCTGGTAATCTCTATATAGGCTTACCAAACATGCTAGTAGTCTCCGGTCATTTTTCTTCTTATCTATTCCTTGCTTACACAATTTCAATAATTTCGGAACTCCTTTTAGTTGTTCGATCTGGGATATCGCATCTTTTTCACTGCACAATCTGTTGGGAGAAAAAGTTTGATCTAAAATTGTTAGGTACTTACCTATGTACAAAGATCTAGTGGCTAGCTGCAACTACTAATAGGTAGGTAGGGGAAAGGAGGGTAAGTTGACGAAGCGGGTAAGATGACGAATTGGATTTTTCTCCAAAAATCCGCTTGATTGCAGGACCCATGCGGCATCGATAGAGAGCCCTCCCCCTGCCCCTGTCGTGTCACAACATGAAAACCCATCCATCCATTAGCCTGACCGGTAGTGGGCGGACAGGTTGTTTTGGTCAGTCCGTGTCTAAGTTTCTGGTGCTTTCTCGTAAGGGATTAAGTTCGCCCAGTTAGTATTCTTTATTTATTCATTGTATATTCGTAAAGTGTAGTTCAAAACGAGTTCAATGATGTATAAGTAATGTTTATTGTATCTGTTTGGTTTTACCCTCTTAATTTTTTACGGAATTCAAAATGGCCAAGTCGGCGAAGATGACGAACTGAGTGGAGGATAAGATGACGAGTTGGAAATGGGTAAGATTTTTCGTCATCTGATTCTGATGAATCGAACGAAGTCCCCTATGTTGACACAGATGACGATATGGACCTGGAAGACAAGGACTGCATAATTTGTGGTGAGCAGGGAAACACTGAACTCTGGTACTTATCAGTGTTTCAAGTGCAAACTCTGGGCCCATGCAGCCTGTGGTGTGATTATTGTACTTAATCTTCTTCTAAAATATAATATTTTTTGTAACATGAAACATTTTTTCAAAATGAATTGGTTTTTTTGTTTGTTTGCACGTTTGCAGAAACCGTTCGTCATCTTACCCGACCCCATTCGTCATCTTACCCGACAAGGAGGGTAAGATGACAAAAATGACTTTTTTTTTCAAAAATTGAATTATCAATAGGTACTTGTCATAAGAAATAAAATTTATAATAAATAATACTTCAAACTAGAAAGTTGTAGAAAGATTTTTCTGAAAATATAATCTTCTTCTGATCAATATTAAAGTCAGGGAGCATTGTCAAAGCTTAACGTCGCCATCTTACCCTCCTTTCCCCTACTAGGTGTTCTAACTTGACTATAGTAAGTAAGCTTGTTTAAATTATTAGGTACATAGCACCCACCTTGCAAGGGCTAAGGCGCACTTGTGTTGGAGCCGATAACTTGCTGTGTCAGAGGGGTTGACGTTGTCGGCCAGTTCGAAGTTGAGGAAACAAAGAAGTGCTGGAATGACCCTGTTTTGGCAAAGATGTGGTATCGCCTCAGCGTGGTCAGACAGATTAGCAATTATTGATGCAGCCTGTTCTTTGAGTAATAATTCTGAATCAGATCCTTGGAGTCTAATAGCGCTTAGCAGTGTCGTTACTGTCGAATTACTAATGAATGACTGAACGTTTTCCTTGAGAGAGGAAAAATTAGCTAGTGTCACAGCTGCCAGCATCATCGTTTGCGAACAAGAAAGCGTCTTAATTATTTCTGAAAAGAAAAAGTAAGTTGTTACATGAGAAACAAGATAATCTGTTATAATATCTAGGTCCTACTTTTTTCCTGGCCAATTTCGATAGGACTTTTCTACCTAGGTACAGAAACTAGAACTTGGTAGGTCCAGGTAAATGCATGTAGGTAATTCCGACATTTTTGACAACTTGAATAATTAAAAATAGATCATTAAAAAAAAAAAAAAAAGTTTTCAAGAATTGGAGAAAAAAATGTATTTATGAAGCACGTTAACAAAATAATAATTAAAAAGCGTTCAGAATTTGATATGGACCGACCAATTGTAAATCTTTTTTAGCACCCCTTAAAACTCCACAGAGAATGGTATTCTACAGCTTAGCAAGAAATATTAAAACATGAGAAGGATTTAAAAAAAAGGTTTAATCCAAAAATGAACGAATTATATCTGAAAAGAGGAAATTCATGCTAGTCAATTCTGACTTCAAAGAACTCACATTCTTGGAAAGCGGTATTTTCTCAGATACTTACTGGTTACTTCCGATATTATTCTAGGTGCAGTTGACTTGGGGACTCGGATGTTGTACTTCAAGTCAGAAAATTGAGCAATAATTGCCAGAGCTTGTTTTTTCTCTCCTTGTTGTTTATTTTCATCTGACATAATTTCACAAAGCAGGCCCATTCCATCAACCTGAAATTCACGTAGGTACTAACTTTAGGTGCACAAGAGTTCGTGTACAACGACAGAGACATGCGAGGGGGGGGATTTCGCTTAGCGGCTAGGACATCTGTGGACATCTAAGGCTAAGAAAGCTGCCTGATGTCAGCGATCTTTCTTGGACGGCTGCTTTGTCAAGTTTATCTAACGTTGAATCACATAGTTGAATCAGCACTGACCTCGGAAAAGCTAGTTATAGCGCTCGGCGCGGACAATACTGACGGGAGCAGTTTCAATGCCATGATCCTTGCCAAAGGGTTGGTGCAATGCACACTAATGTCCAAAACTGCTGAAATTCCGTTGCATCTAGACAACAAACTGCCCAAGTGATCGCAAAGGAGTCCTAAATTGGTAAATGAACTCAAGATAGTCATTATTGCGGTAGATGATTCCACTGATTCCATGACGCCGATTAGAACCTGGAAAAGCAATAGGTCATCAATCAATTACCTAACGATAAACGTTTTTTTAAAAAGGTTTTTAGTATTTTGGGTAAAACATATTCAAGATAGATGTAGATATGTAATTAGATATATTTTGTGACCGTACAAAGTATAATAAAATAATATAAGGAAAAGGAAAGGGGAAGAGTTCCTACTAGAAACTGGTTTCCTCTTCTCAATGATCAACAACTTATAGCATCAACCTAGTTACATAATACTACTAGGTTAATGACAGTCTAATTCCGGTTTATTACGTTTAAAAAAAAAAAAATCATCTATACCTATTTAAAAAAGCATACATAGGTAGGTTGGCACCTACCCATATGAGCACGACATTTCTAAGATTATTTCTGAACTTAATATTATCTAACTCTTGAAAGATTGTGAGAGGAGATTGAAAAAATCCTGAAATAGCATCCTAAAACACGTGATTTTATGTGCAGTACGGTTTTAGATATTTTTACGCCAAAACGGTTAAATTCATTAATGACCAGAAATCATGTTTTCAAAATTATTTTAATTTTAGAGAACTTGGTCGTAAAAAAATAATTTTTTTTCTTCAAAAAATCTGTAGGTTGACAAAATTATTTTTACCCAAAATTTCCTTTCATAACCCTCCAAAAACACCTCGAAAAACATGAAGTTACAATTAAATCGTAACCTCGAAGAAAGGATTAAGGCAAAAGGGGTTCAAATCTCATGTTTACCTGCCCTTGCAAAGCTATCCATTTCCCCTATTCTTCCTATGAAATTGTTATTTTTAGCCAAGCCTAGGCCTAAAAATCATAAAAATGATATAAAATCAGAAAGCTCTGATTCTGGAGAAATTTTTCTGTGAGTCCTCTGAACATTATTTGGAAAATTTTGTTTAACCTCTACAAAAAGCACAATTTTTGAAAAAAATGACTGTGTCGTGTTTTGGGGCAAAAAAAAGTTGTGCCTATTTCACCTTATTATGATAAGTTAACCATGCTATCCTATAGGAAATTTCCTCAGCTTTCGAATTGATTAATTCGATTTTTCTTGCATCAATATAGATAAGGAGCTATACAAAAACATTAAGGATGCAGTTAGAGATCCATTTACCTAGAATCGAATCGAATAACATTTGTAAGCCCCCAGGCTTAGCTCCAGCGTCAGCTAACAGGAGACGCTCAGGCAACATCGGAGAGCGACGCGGGGAAGGGCGGACCACCGTAGTGGAGAGTAAAGAGAGGGGATGCGCACCAGCTCAGGGCAGCGACAGCGCCGAAAGCCTCAGACGATATCATGGAAGAAGGAGAAGGAAGGTTCACTCAATGTAAAATGGCGTGCTGGAAATCTGCCTTCTACAGTGACTCCATTTACTGTGGTTATTGGGAACTAGAATTAAATGGTCCATGAAAAAATTTCTCGCGGGCGCGGGGGTTCGAACTCGCAATCCCTGTCTTGCCAATCGGGAGCTGGAGCTATGTTCTCACGCTCTTACCGCCTGAGCTAATCTGCCTTGTGGTGACGCCGTGAGAAACAAGGGGTCTCGACTTGCATGTTGACGATTCCTTTCGGAATCGGAATCTAGGTTATTCAGGGTCTCTGCTGTTCCTTTTGATTAAAAGATATCTTCTGGTTATTCGATGATGATGAACTAACAAATGATTTATAAAATAACCAAGGATGATGAAATATCCGAGGAAAAATAATATAAACTATCCATTATTATTGAGCTCAGGTTATTAGGAACCTACCCCTAATAATGTTTAAAGAAGGGAAATTATAGGTAGGTAATTCATTTCATTGTTACATTTTAGTATAATTATGATAATAATAGACGGATAATAATATAATAATCCAGAATTGTGAATTTGAAAAGCTACTTAGAGTAGTAGGTTGACGGAGCACTCTAGCGACTGCTGGTTGAACTTATTTTTAGTTCCCAATAACCACAGTAGATGGAGCTACTATAGAAGGCAGATTTCCAGCACGCCTTTTCCTATTAAGTGAACCTTCCTTCTCCTTCTTCCATGGTCGAACGGTCATGAGGACCGTCTGAACACTTTGTGCTGTGTAGGAACGCCTTGCCAAGGGACTAGCCAGACGTCATCCGCACCACAACCGTAACAAAGCAGCCGTGGAAGAACCAGTACCAGCGGAACACTAAGGTACAGATACGCAACTCATATTCTTTACCTTGGTGCACTGGAACGCGTACCAGCGATCCTTCAGATCCTGGACATCTTTTTCTTTTTGCAGTCAGTATTTCCGTTGTGTAACAGTAACGCCCTTCAGGCAAATAGTTTCTTTCTTTTCTCTTCGCCCTAGTTCAGTGACTGGAGGTAACTTATCAACAATAGTCTACCTGAGTTACCACTGCCTAGGTTCTTCATGTATCTTTTTGAGTGGAACGCTTCACGTATCTCACAGTAACGAGTACTGGATCGCATTTGTATTTGACTTAGTTCAGTGACTGGAGGTACCTTAATAACAATAGCCTACGTGAGTTACCACTGTTTAGGTTCTCTTACATTCTCCTTACCAGTATCGCAATCCCTTTGTATATAGTAACGATCCTGTAACCCTGGAACGCCCAATATAATTTCCCTTTGATAATCTGTCAGTGACTGGAGGTTGCTTATCAACAATAGCGTACCTACCTGAGTTACCACTGTCTAGATTCCTTCGTAGCATATCATACCCCCGTATCCCCCCGGTACGCAATACCCCCCTGTATCGCGATACCCCCTTTTGTACTTTCGTCTTTTCTCTTTTGTTCTGATCAGTAACTGGAGGTTGCTTATCAACAATAGCGTACCTGAGTAACTTCTGATAGATCCCTTCCATATTACTTCGATATTTCCTTGTTTGCATCGTGCCAGTATCGCACTGGGACGACCCTGTAACGCATTCCCCCCGCCCAATATAAAGCATTCTCTTTTGGTCCTTTGCAGTAACTGGAGGTTGCTTATCAACAATAGCGTACCTGAGTCACTACTGTTTTGGTCATTTGTTAATTGCTGTGTAACACCGTAACGCCCTGGTACGCCAGGTGGAACGCTGTTTATTATCCCCTTTTTCACGCTTATTTTGCTATCATCATACTTTTGAACTGACTACTTTTGTCACCCCTTGTAGTACTTGTGTGTACAACTTGACCAGACCCCTGCAACACCCTGGTACGCAAGGTGGAACGCACCCCGTAACGTCGTAATTTCGCATTCCTTTTCAACAGTAACTTCTTGAATATCTATTGTAACTTACCCCTTGTAATACTCAACGTGTAACTTTGCCGGAACACTCAGTAACACCCTGGTACGCGAGGTGGTACCCAATCAATATTTGCTTATTTTTCTATTTCGATTAACAGTAACGTCCCCAAGTAATTACTATCTTTTTGCCCTTGTTATATTCGACGTGTAACTTCAATTGAACCCCCTGGAACGCCCTGGTACGCAGAGTGTAACACATTCATTTGTTTCCCCTATTGACTTTCTAGCAGCAATAGTATCATACAGTAATTAATATCAAGTCCCTATTCAGTTTCTTGAATGTGTTCTTCACTAAGGAACACCTTGTAACGCTATATCCTAAGGCAGGAACGCATCTAGTAATAAGCCCAGTAGGATCGTAATTAGCACAGTACCAGATCATGTTTTGAAGTATCTACCTATATTGACAAATTTATATATTTTTGTACATAACCTCTTGTAATATACCATATCGTATCTCGTATCAGTTTCTTTGCATCTCAACCCTGTACCCAGTTTCTCAGTGTGGAGTTTATAGTAGGTAATTATTGTAGTCTTCAACTATTCAGATATCATACGAAGAGTGTCCAACCAGCTAAGTCACGCACCAATCTCATTTTAGCAAATCTCATCGTAACGTTCCTCCCTCAGAGTAACGCATGGTAACAAGTCAGTTAAAGCATTAGTTTTCTTTTGCCTTTGAATTGAATCGAATAGTTGGTAAAAGGCTTTCAAAGTCTTTAAAGGCTTACACATTGATGTACCAATAACTGCTCCTGCGATAAATTAGTATTGTCTGAACCTCCACGCGTCTTGTACTTCATCAACTCCTCTCTCCACTAAAATATACCTAATCGTTAAATTTAGCAGAAACGAAACGTTTTTCGAAAAATTCCCGCGAGGAACTTTTTGATGCAAAATAACTCTAGAATCGATCCTTTGAGTATGTGCCTTATATCGTGATACAACCTGTATATGGTATATTCGCGATAAGAGTGTCATGTCCTATAAGATATCAAAATAAGTCCGTTATGTTTGGGACCACCCTGTACATCTCACCCCCACAACGAGAGATAAACCTGGAAATTCAATAAACATGATGTTTACCCATTCTACTTCAGTTACCTGGGATCGATTCCCCTCTAATCTCCTTGAAATACTAGTAAATAGAAGTAGAGAATTTCCAAAAAAGAGTTCCTAATTCCGCCTACCCAGGCTCCAATATCGGCCACCAGATGAAATGGGTTGCGACTGTTGAACATCTTGCTGATTAGGTCCGTACATACATTTTAATTTCAAAGTAATTTCATGATTCTGCAACGTCAACTGATATGATGAGAAGTAGTCCAGAAATATTTCTTTACCAAATC
The DNA here is from genome assembly GCA_030264115.1 of Lygus lineolaris. NCBI lineage: Eukaryota > Metazoa > Arthropoda > Insecta > Hemiptera > Miridae > Lygus > Lygus lineolaris. The sequence continues at coordinate 45,926,801 of JAEMON010000001.1, read as the reverse complement.
CAATTTTACCCATTTGTTAAACCGCATTCATGAGTTCGAACAAGCAAAATAAGTGCTAAAGGTCCATAAAACTATCCCTCATGTCTACAATTTGTATGCAAACAAACCAGGAAAACTGAATGAACCCGAGAAATAATGCTTACCTCCATCTGTTGAAGGAGAAGCTTATCAATTCTTTTAGAATAGTCCAAGGCCAAAGAATTCAGCAGCCAAACAATATGGGGCAGTTGGCCCAACTCCAGCTTCTCCAGGCTCGAGACCGCGACGGTCTGGTATAATCCCAAATCCAGATACCCATCTGAATGCTGGAGTAATATTGCCACCATGTGATTCACCAAGTCATCTACCAGACCAGGGATGTACTTCGTGTAGTTCATTTCCAAACACCTGTTCATTGAAGACACTAATTAATGAAGGATAAACACGAATTGGTAAAGTTGTTAACCATATTATATTGCGGTCGCATTAATTTGTGATTGGTAACAACGCCCCAAAAGTCAGGGAACGTATGAACCCTGGTTAAAAAATAATACTGCTTCCAAATTAATATGAACAAAAGCGCACATCACAATTTCGCACCATCAGCGCTCGGAAGGTAGGTCACAATTGTTATTTTCATTTTTTTTCGTGGCCAACCATGGCGGGATTTCGAGAAGAAAAAAGTTCCATTCATGCAGCATGAGTTGGTGAGC
>JAEMON010000001.1:45853567-45894590 GCA_030264115.1 Lygus lineolaris | reverse complement strand
CAAAGAATCATTTTAACCGATTTGGTGGGTGATTCTCAGAGGTTTTTTCACGCTGATTCCGAATATACCATATGTTCCCATGTTTAAGATGGAAATTTACATAACAAACTTCAAAAAACACGTTTTTAGCGATTTTTGACTCTATGTTTTCATAATTTGAACCCTTGGAGTACTCCACCAATGCTGGCCAACGAACTCATTCTTTCTTTCCATGAAGAAAATTCTCAGAATTTGCATTACTAAAATTTTGAAGCCATTGCAATAGCTTCGAAAATTCGCTAAAAAAGCGCCCGTCCGCGACGACGATCGGATGCTCCCGCGCGTTCCTTCGGACGAACGTTGGTGATCGAGAGTCACGGTACAGCGGCCGCCCACCTGGACAGAGCTCTGCTCCTCGTCAGCTGGTCTTCTGGTCTCCTACTTCAAGTTTTATTAATATTAAATTGTCTGGTTCCAACTATTCCTTCCAGGAAGGACCTGAGTGAGTGATGAAGTGAAGCATACCACACCAGTGCGACCGTGGATAGAATGAGGGTGAGGCTGTGTTGAGTATAGGTACCGACAACAATTATTGTAGTGAGTAGGTATGAATATACCTACTATGTATGTGAAGATACCTATAAGGTATACCTACTAGTAAGTATTACCATACTAAATATTACCATCAGCTACACATTGAGCATTGGGGACCGTACTACAGATATTTTGCGGGATGGAAATGGTAATTATGCTCGTAATATAATATGTGTGTCCACAAAAAAGCTTTCAAAGATGAGGTTGCGGGGGTTAGGGCTGAACTTTCTCCGAAGGAACAAACAGCTCTAAGATTTTGGGCTTTCAAGAGCGATATAGACGATTGGGTTTGGTGGGACACGAACGATCGGCTTCTTAGTTGATGACAGTAGGTCGTCACCTAAAGGGAGTGCAGGAAAAGAAGAAAGTTCTAGATCCATCAAATAAAAATTTCTCCTACTAAGAGGACTCGTTATAATCACTTATAGGTATGATTAGTTCATTGTAGGCGATTAAGTTCAAGCAGTCATGATTATGAAGGTTGAAAAACCACTCTGTTTGTATAAATGTATTAATTTATTGTATCATTACAAACAATATTAGTCGCTAGGTACCTAAGTTTAATCTAACACGTTAAACATAGATATTACCGGTTATACACATACGACTCATACAAGAGAATGTTTAAATTGTATGGAGCAAATATGAAATCAAAAACATCAATTTGGTAACCATCTGGACCTACGTTCGGGATTGCCCAATGCAATGGACCATGTAGTACTTGTTTAAGTGTTTCAACAGTTATTGTACATCACTTAAAAAATATGAGTAGTTTTGAATATACAATAACATAAAATGTTCCGTCATTCAACATGAGTTAAAGAGCCATGAATGTGTCGACTGCTAGTAGATATCCAAGTTCTACACATCCAACCAAATACCTATATTATCCTTGGCAAACATGGATTTGGAAGAAAACTCGCTCTGCCAGTGCAAGTGACTACTAAAGCAGGCCTTAGGTTTTGGGGCTAGCCGATTATCCTAGCATTTTAATCTTCCGTCAAATCCGTCGGATTTCAACCACCTTCTCATGACCAGAAGAAATAAGAATAAAGAGACTCCTTGATATCACGTGATTCAGTTCCATAAGTGAAATTTGTGGAGTCTCTTCCTAATCTATGGTTGTAGATTAAGTCGGCCGTTGAAGTTGTATGGTGAACATTATTTGCGATTCAGCACAGATGATGATTTTTTAACATCTTTTTTTGATGGAATTTCTCCTGAAACGTAAAATACAAAAATGTTTCCACACAATAGTTTCCAACAAAATGTTTCCTCACAATAGTTTCCAACAAATCCTTGTGAGTTGACAAATAATAATAATTGACAAAGATATAATAATGATTGACAAAGAAATAATAATTGAAAATGACTTTTGTATTTCTCCCTCAATCCAGATGCATACTAATAACAATAATGTTCTGTAAAATACTATTTTACTGGGTGTAGTTATAGTAGCGAGTGCCATGATCAGTAATCATTTTCTTTCAAATCTTGCATACAAACGGATGTCATTTTCGTAATCAGTCAATAATGTGAAGCTGTATCATTTAGGGTAGAGCGTAGTTAATATTGATCAAGAATAATCGTTAGTGAATACATACATTTAAGTTAATTGGGTATATTAGCACGTCAAATTTTTCAGTAAACCGGTAAGTGAATGGAAATTCGGTTTTGGATACAATAATAATAATCAGGAAAATCAGTTGGACCGAGAGTCTTGCTCGTCGAAATCTAATTTTGCACCCATCCTTTGAAGTGCCAGAATCGTGTTGACTGCTTTGATCCACCTTCTTTTGATTACGTAGCGTTTCAGTTTGGATTTGTTAAGTGAGATCTCTCTCGCCTCCTCGCACAGCCATTTATGCATCAGCGCAGTCTCTGCTGTCAGCCTGGAACTGATCCAGAAGTACATTACGAAAGGAACATCCATACTGTAATATAATTCGATAATTCCTTTCAAACCAAATTCATCCTGTGACCATATTCGTGAATTTCGGGTTAAATGAGTTTGCTTCATATTCTGTAGATAAACTGCGTTTCGGAACATTGCCAAAATTATCAACATCTGTACGAATAAAATCACATCATATCTGTATGGTTGAAAAGTAATGAATATGACGTGACATTTAATAATGTAAATGGGAGAATGAAGGATAATATGGATTGATAATAAGAAGAAAATGCAGATTTGTGTTATTAATGTTATTAAGTATTGTCATTAGATTCGGACAGTTCCCAACATGGTGCAGGGAAATCCAAATGAACTAGAAATTGGCTGGGCGAAACAGAAGAATGCCTGTGTGGCGTATTTAAAAAATAACCACAATCAAGAGGAGCACTTCATAAAATCCTACGAGCAAGTAGAAAGAAGAAAACATACACAGAAAAAATAATGCGAGCGAATAAACAGCGAGTCAACATAAGAACACGAGACCGCCGAGAGAACGGCAGAAAGCTGCGATCGTCAACCGAGCCACCCGCGGCGAACGAGCACCCGCCGACGCGAGAAGGAAGATCGGAATTTTAAATTCCGATAAATAAACACAAAATGGATGACGATCGAAAGAAACAGCTTTTCCTACTATAACAGCGAAGACAAATCAAAACACATCGAGAAGAAAATATAAATTCACATGCGATCGAGAAATTTCGCCAGCGCAAGCCTCGAGAGATGCCAAGGCCGCCTGACGAAGTGAGCCCCCGCGGACAGCGACACCTCGCGCCCGTGAGACGGGAACGCGTCGGCTTCGCCCAACTTCTATGTGAATTTATATCTCCGCGAATGAACAACGCAGCTTGATGAAACTTCGTAGGCGTCTTCTAGATAATATTCCTCGTTTACGCAGATGAAGAAATCAGGACTAATACCATCTGTAGAGATCGTGTAGCGAAATTCACCTCTATGCAGGCTGCCTCCAGGAAGCTTCAATTTTCGTCAAAAGAGGAATATCTCCAGATCCACTCGTCCGATCCCGATGAAATTTTGCACGTTTCATCTCGAAACTATTAGAGGAAGAATTAAAAAGGAATGAAGCGGAAAGAAGCACTCAGATGAAAGAAGCTTACGCGAGCCAATAAGAAGCGTTCTATCGGCAAATCGCCCGACCCTACCGGAGGTGGCGCCTTCTCAAGCTGCCTACAATTATCAAGCGCAGCCAACGCCAGAACCGCTGAGATCAAGATTTCTCCAATCTCTCAATGATCCATATGCAACGCCGAATACAAAATCCGCAAGGACGAATCCTACAGCCTGGAAGCTTGAAGAGATCAAATTAGCCGTTTATCACTCCTTGCAAGATATTGGAAACTAAGTGGAATGGCAGAATCCAATTTCCGATCATGATGGAAAGAGATTGTGCTGCAGAGAGTATTTTGGATATGTTTGGGAAAATGCAAGAGTTCTTCAGAAGCAAACGGTGAACGAGGTTAATATAAATATCAATGGTCTGAGCTTCAAGAGCATTTCTTGCGCAGCCGGGCCCCCTGAATGATAAAAAGCTTCAGCTATCTTTGGTCGACTCGGAAGCATAACTAAAATAAACAGGCAGGCATTGACTTTCTCGAAACCATTTGCTGATCCAGAATTTTCACCATTCCCTTAACTTGAGCTCGTTTCAGTCTAGGCTAAAGAGGACATTTCTGAAACGGGACATCCGAAAATCGTGGAAATCCAAGTCCAATGTATAGGTTACTATGGGAGTCAAGTGGGACAGAAGAAAGATAAGCAGGTATTGGTATAGAGAACAATACCGGTGTTATGAGCACATATCTAGAAAATATAACAAGGGAAAGAATAAGGTTAATGAAATAAAAAGGTCGAGAAGTTGTGATATAGAACATACTTTATTAAAAAATATATCGGGGGAAAGAATTCATCATTTTTAAGAGGAGATTTTTTATTTATTTTTTTTTAAATCCTCTTTATTGTTACAACTGTATATGTAGACATCTAGTAACTTCACTTTGTTAGTTAATTTTAACGTATTGTGGTTAGTTAACTAGTGATAGATCGCTACCTACTACCACTCATCACATCACATTAGTGAGACGTAACTAGGTCCAGAGGTTTCATCCTTTTCAGCCTACATACATCGCCGCTGTTGTCCAGGAGGTTCAGTACTTCGACATTCCTGTGCTTGTTGAGACGGTTTTCATGGTCCATTGGCCATTGCTCGACTTTCAACAACTTCGTCCACCATGTTGACTTTAAGGTCGCGATGGAGATCATCCGTTCGGACATAGCAGGGGCATTTACTATGCTCCTGAGAATTTTGTTTCTGCATTGTTTGAATAAATTTCAACTTCCTTCTTTTGGTGCAGCCCCATAACGGGCAGCCATAAGCCCAAATTGTTTTGATCACTTGCTCGTACAGCTGCATTTTGATATGTATATAGGCATTTGGGATTTTTTACCAATGAGCCATCTTCTTGAATTTTAGGTTGATTTCTTCCTTCTTCTTCTTCTTCACGTGCTCCTTCCAGTGGAGCTCAGCGTCCAGAGTCATTCCAAGGTTCTTAGCTGTAGGTACCTGCATATGGGATAATCCGGAAGTTAGTTTCTATATGTAAAATGTATTTCTATAGGTTCCTTTATGTAAAATTAATGTGCTTCGATATAGCTTCGTTGACTTTTATTCTATATTTTTTGGTTCATTGATGAAAACTGTTCACGGATTCCTAAAGTTTTCTCGAGGCTTCATCAATTATAGAACCAACAGCCAGGATTGCTGTGTCGTCTGCGAACGTGTCTGTCACAGCTTCTGTCGATTTTGGGGGATCCCTTGTGTATAGTGGATTGTGTACTGGCTCAAGGACGATACCCTGAGGTATTTCTGCTCTTATTTCCCGTAATTGGGAGTATTCATCTTCGTGTGTTACCCTGAAATGCCTTTCCGTTAGATAAGACACTAAAATCCTATAGTACTGGGTAGGGAGATCCCATTGTAGCTTTGCTAGAAGCCCCAGACTTTGTCAAACGCCTGAGAGACGTCAAGGTACACTGCTCAGCAGATTGCCTTCTGTTCGAAGCATTTCTCTATCACGCTGGTGATCCGGTGTACCTGATCCATCGTAGAATGCTGCTCTCTGAATCCAAATTGGTGGTCAGCGATTAGAGTTCTTTACTCGATTATAGGTTTTAATCTCTTTAAGAGGAGTTTCTCAAAAAACTTGGAGATGATTGGTAGAAGGGAGATGGGAAGGTAGGTAGGACTTTTTTTCATGTGTAGGTAATAGGCCGAATTTCCAGTTCTTCTGACTTTTCTATCATTATAACATCCTCATCTCCAGTCTGCCTTGAAAACCTGATGAATGTTTGCAAACAAATCTGCTTTTCTTTTGCACTTCAGCCCAGTATCCGTCTTCTCGTTTAGTAGGAGGTATCGGTATTTTAGGCCGATTGAGTCCCTTAGTGGCTCTGTACAGAGAATATTCAGTCTCTCTCCCTGCAGTGAGGCTGTGCAAGTTAACAGCCAATATTTCCTCTTCAATTTCTCGGTTCAGAGCTTTGAGCTCACTGTATAGTGTATTCAGCTTTCTTTTGTTTTCTGCTGAGCTAACCCTTCGCCAGGTTTTCCTAGCTTTTCTTATGGCCTGTACCAATTCCCTTACTTCGAGAGGGTAGTTGGGATGGTAGAAAGGTATTTTTCGGTTGATTGATGTACAGGACCAGCACTTCTCTGGGATGTTTTCAGTAAAAAGTTCATCCTCTCTTTCCAGTTGATCCGATGTTCTGATGGGCACATGTAGATTGATGCTTTCGGACAGTTTTTCTCGGAATAACTCCCTGATGGTGTGCTTTATTAATAAGTTTTGGGGTTTCTCCCCTGAGGATTACCGAGTCACAGGAGAGTGATCAGACGAGAGGCCATCGCTGTCCTCAGTATGCATGTAGTTGCCCGAAACTCCTTTTACTATGAAGAAGTCCAGGAGATCTGGTACTTTATTAACGTCTGTTGACCAGTAGGTAGACCCTCCCCCTGAGCGAAAATTGCTTATTTAGTTTCTTGACCTGCTGTAAATAATTGTACTCCTCTCGGGTTGCGCGTCCTTGAGCCCCAGAAGTCGTGTTTCGCATTTAAATCACCCCCTATAATGAAATTATGTCCGATTTCGCAGAATAAGTCCACGTAGTCTTCTTTCTTCAGAGCATACCTAGGCGGGCAGTATATTGCAGCAATGTTGATGGTTCTGTATTTTGTTCTCACGTTTACTGTGGTGACTTGCAACCTTTCGGTCTCTATTTTCAGTTGTTCCGTGTGTTTGACAAATACGTGGAAGGTTGATTCTGATTCACAAAGAAGCTTGTTCCCGAGTTTGTTGAGACTCAGTTCTGAATGAACCTGCTTGGGAAAGCCCAGATTCGGAGGCATACAGTGTTGTTGCAAGGACCACCGAACTCAAAATCTTGAGCCAAGCATCAAGAGTCCCAGTGTCTGTCTTATTCAAAATAGGAAGCCAGTTTATGGAAGCTATATCACCCTTATTCCGACTGGAATTGGCATTCAAGTCGAAAGAACCGTTATTGACGAAAACCTCACCCAAACAAGTTAACTTCGTACAATCGTGATTTCTCCAGATCCACATTGGAAATAATACTTTTTTAAGTAGCTTATCTTACCAAAAATCAAAGCATTGGACATATCATGATTAATATCTAGGGAGTTCTTGCAACTTTATTCGTCAAAGACTCCCAAGGCTTCCCCCTTCCTGCACGTCCTCCACCTCGGTTTGTAAACTCGGCCCAACCCCTGATTAGTTTGTTCAGATCACTGCAACGTAAACTGGGCCCGAGTCTGACCCTTGGTCCATTGCAGTTGGGCCGAGATTACACCCGCCCCGAAGGTACTGTAAGGAAAGTATATACCTTTCTCCTGCCAATTCCACACCCCGATTGCTCTCTCCTGCTTGAAAGGAAGGAATCAAGGTCCGCAATGAACAGAGAAAACAGGAGTGGGGAGAGGGTCCCCTTGCAAAATACACTCTCTTACTGCGAACGGTCGAGTGTCCTCACCATCAACCCTCACAGAGAAAGAAGCCAAAAGAAAGGGATGACAAGATTTCAGAGTGTTCACGAGCCTCTCGCTGACATTCATTCCTTAAAATTTTCGCCTAAGTATTTTTTGTGGTACCCGATCAAAACATCCCCGAAAATCGATGAAGGCTACATTAAGTTTTCTCCCAGGAAGTCGAGTGTTTATTGAAATGGTACTGAACAACACAAACATATTTTCGTATTGAAATAAAGTTGTATTGACAACTACGCCCCTTTCGAAAACCGTTTTGACTTTCAGGTAGCAAATTATTTTCCTCTACGAATTTCTGTAGTTACCACGTAGAATTAATTTGGTTAAAGATTTTGAGTATCGTATTGATCAACGGTATTCCTCAGTAGTCATTGGGGTCACTTTCATCGCCTTAATTGTGCAAAAGGAATGTGCGAATCTTAACCAACACTGGCGGACCAACACTTTGAAATATTATTGAAAAAGCCTACAATCAGGGACAGAAAACAATCAGGCACAACAATCAGGGAAAACAATCAGGGTTTCTTGTAAACCTTGTAGATATATAATACCATCAACGCTAGCGGCCTTATTATCCTTGAATGAAGCCAAGCCCGCCGAGAACTCTGCTAGAGTTATAGGCTCATCCAGGAACGGGTCATGCTTTCCCAAGAAGAGGGATGCTTCTTCAGGATTCTCACTGTCATATTCCTCATTCAGAAATGGATAAAGTACCGAGTGAAAACATTCAACGGTTCTCATATCCAACTTTCCTTTTTTGGGTTCTGAACGTTTGATGATTTTAATAGTTTTCCAAAATTCTTCAAAGGTGTTAACTCTGGACAACGCTGTTCAAATCTCTTTGAGATTGTCGACGACAGACACTTTCGGCAAATTAGTTGCGAACTACAAAATTTTATGAGTTCTACAACAACCAGTGGTTAACAAAAGGAGATCTGACCGAGGTGTTGTCAAGGCGAAGATTCAATGAGTTTATGCATTCTTTCTTATAATCCCACAAGTTATATTTGAGAGAAAATAGAGTTTCCAATATTCATCAGAGCTCAATTATTTTTCATTGTATAGGAGTTTTTTTACTACATGTGGCGCGAGAACGTAGCGCAAGATTAGAAGATTTAGGTCGACAGAAACCCTTATTCAAGATGAACCTGTTGCAACGAAGAAGAGAGGTTACGCGGATCGCATTCAACCGACAGGCAGAGACTCTTGGGTTGCTGCTGGATGCAGAAATTCGAGACATCCCGGAGATCAAGATCGCCTGGAACATCCTGCAATCAACTTGGTGAGCTCTGAGAGAAAAAGACAATGAGATTGTACCTCAAAGATAATGTAGTATGACGACTTTTCGATGTTAGCGTGTCGTACGGAGGTGGATCTTAGCGTTGATAATAAATAACAATTTAAATAAAAATGAATAAAGAAATGATTATAATTGGCTCTTATTGGCCGCAAAGATAGTTTACAATTTCGAACAAATACAAAGACAGAACTTAGAATAACTTAGAATAATGACTGATGATGACTGATGGCTTGATTTGAATAAATCAAACTGGTTTCACCAAATCTTGAACCTATCGCCGCGGAGAGTTTGCAGGGCTCAGTGATACGCCCTGTGGCCGTCTCCGGGTTTGGTACCTGCACAGGAGCCTTATCACCTGTGCTGAACAGTACCAGGCCTGAACGAGCTGGTTCCCGTTTCCTTGAGGGGGAGATTATTCGACTCAACCTCAGCTGGAAAGGGTACCGGGATGTCACGTCTGGGAGTTTGGGCGAAAGGAGGAGCTAGCCTACTTTGGCTGGAAGATTCCCGTGATCCCGCTCGTTCTTCTTCTTCTGCTGCCGGAGAGAAATTTACCGTCAAGGATTTCACCCCTGACCCCTTCAGGGGGCTTCTGATCCCATATTTATAGGGTCTCAGGAACAGTATACTTCTTCTTGAGGAGCGTGTTCTTGAGTGGTGTGTTCAACAGGGGGGGTTAACCCAATCGTTGCTCTGGGGTTTTATCCACATGAGATTGGGTTCCCGGAGCCGAAAACGTGAACACACCCGAATCTCAAGGGCTCAGAGTACAGGAGGCATGAGGCAGCTCACTGTCTCCATCCGTTGGAGAGGCTGATGATAACCTCTACCACTGAGGTAAATGATGATAACCTTGACCGTAAAGGGAGGACAGAGATAACCTCTACCACTGAGGGGAGGGTTAGGTTTCCACCGGGGGCAGGAGGCCTAGGGCAGCTCACTGTCACCAGCTGGGGAGAGGGGAGAGGTTAGGTTTACCATGGGATGCCTAAGGCAGCTCACCGTCGATCACCTAGTAAGGGTTAGGATTCCACAGGGGGCAGGAGGCCTGAGGCAGCTCACTGTCACCAACCTGGGAGGTGTCTTCCCACGAGGAGGTATTAAATGGTGGTTCAAAAGAGCCCCCCTCTAGAGAGTCCCTCGGCTTGAGTTCTCAGCAGGCCTAAAAAGAGGTTTCCAGTAGGGATTCCAAACAGAAATGTTTGCGCTCGGATCGCTATAGTTACAAAGTAACCAGCTACCGCCTCAGTTGTCCGAAGACAGTTTTTAGCCAGTGAGAGCAGGCTCTCACTCTGGCTTGGCTATGGTAGCAACAATGCCTCTTCCAGTCGAGATAGGGTCATCTTGCCGAGGTCTTGCCTACAGACACAAGAGGAGATCCTTTCCTCGACCAGGGTCAAACTAAACTCTCTTGCACGAGGTAGTTCTCCCAGCTCTACCAAAGATCTACAGTAACCTCTACCAAGTTGGGAGGTTTTAAAATCACCTCTACCTTTCAGGGAGGGCAGTAGATAACCTCAACCACTGGAGGAGGTACAATAACCTCAACTACTCAGGGATGACAGCAGATAACCTCTACCACTGGGGGAGGATGAAATAACCTCAACCACTGGGGGATGGCAGCAACTAACCCCTACCAAGAAGGGAGTTGAAGATAACTTTATGGTACAGTCGTGATCTAATAGCCAAGGTCAAGCAGAAGTTGAAAACCCATCGTTTATACATCCGTACTCGTTGTCCCGCCACACTCAGTCAGTTTAAAATTCTTTGGGCCGAGGTCAAGAAGGAAACCAACAAATGTTACAGGGCGTACATAGCAAGAGTTGAGAAGGATGTCAAATCAAATCCTCAAAGTTTTTGGTAATGTATGAGAAGTAAATGCAAGTCTTCAGTTGCTAAATCTTTGAATGTAGATGGGGTAACTTGCTCCGATCCCTTCACCATTGAAAATGCTCTATCTGATCAATTCTCATCTGTGTACTCTTCCACACCCATTATTGCTGCCTTGTCGCATCCCACAGAACTTCCTGACAACTTGGATAAATCTTCCACTCCCTTCAATCTAACGAACATCGAATCGGGTGAGATCGACTCTGCCATATCACCGCTGGACTATGACAGATCCATTAGCCATGACAAGCTTTCTAGTAAATTTTCAAAGACAATGCAATAACACTTGCGGACCCTCTGAAGAGCATTTTCAATTCAAGCATAGCTACAGGTGTTTTCCCCACTAGCTGGAAGATAAGCAAAGTAGTTCCTGTGCCAAAACATAATAGAAAAATGAAGCCTGATGACTTTCGTCCTGTAACCATCCTTTCTACACCTGCTATAATCTTCGATTCCATACTCTCATCCCATCTCCCATATTCGCCCGTTGATTGGCAAATATCAACATGGATTCCTTGGAGGCAGGTCGGTGGAGACCAATCTTCAGAGTTATTTGCGCTTTGTTTCAAGCTATCTTGACAATGGCGGCCAAGTCGACTCCATTTACACCGACTTTAGCAAGGTGTTCGATCGAATCAATCATGACCTCCTACTAAGAAAGCTGCAAGTGTACGGGTTCTCGTTTTCATCCCTGAAATTTTTTGCCTCTTACTTGGCTAATCGGCGGCAGTATGTATTCTGGGATGGCTGTTGCTCACCTAGTTATATTGCGCCTTCAGGAGTACCACAAGGTTCGAACCTGGGCCCCCTACTCTTCCTTCTATTCGTAGAGGACATAGTGGGCGTTGTCAGGAATTCGAATATCCTCATATATGCCGATGATATTAAGATCTTTAACAACGTTATTGATATTACCTCCCAGCTGGACCTGCAAGAAGACATAGATCGCATACAGCTCTGGAGTGTCCGCAATTGCCTCCCTCTGAATATAAAGAAATGCTTGTTCATATCTTTCACTCGCAAGCGCCAACCCTCAGTGTTTCACTACAATATCCAAGGCTCAATACTGGAGCGAGTTGAATAAATCCGAGACTTGGGAGTGGTTTTCGACTCAAAGCTCATCTGGAATAGCAAGCCTCTCGCTAGCTTGGATGCAGTAAAACTCCTATATTTTACGTTGGTTCGTCCGCATCTCGCATTTACGATCATCATGCCAGTTATGTGCCACTTTGTCAGAAATACAATAGCCCTCCTCTAAGGATACGGCGTTGTTGGATCGACCTTTCTTTTTTTTCGCACAAATAACTAAATGGTTGCATCAACTCCTCTGAATTGCTTTCACTGGTGTCTCTCCACTTGCCTCAATTCAACAGCAGACAGCATCCAACCTTCTCTATTCCCTCAAGTCGCACCTCATCTCACGCACTTTCTTCGTCAGGTCGGTCCGCAACTAGGTACAACGAGCTGCGCCAATCCTCCCCGAACATAGACATTTTCTTTAACTCATTAAATCAATTTAAAACGCTTATATACGCTGAACTGGAGAAACGTTCAGACATATATATAGTTTATGCTTTTATTTTTATGATAGTACCTAACAAATTTAACTTTCTAATTGTTTTATTATATGTTATACCCATATTATTTTATCAATTCCCAAACTTTGTTGGAGTAAATAACTAGTTTAATATTGATTTTTTTTACATGTGATTTACTGTAATTAGGCCTCGGCCTGTAGTTATCTCACGAAATAAAGGAAATTGAAATAACCTCTACCACTGGGGAGGGAAGCTAATAACCTCAACCGAGAAGGGAGGGTGAGCTAACTTCTACCACAAGGGAAGATTGTTTGTAGATCCTTGTTATAGCAAGGCTGAGGAGCGTAGATTGCATTAGAGCTAGGGATGAAATGTCGTTTTCTGAGAAGAGTCGAATTGTCAAGAACAAGCGATGTTGTTTTCTATGCTTGAAAGCAAATCATGTAGCCAAAAATTCGAAGAGGAAAACTCTGCGGTATGCCACCTCCCAAAGTAACCTGTTTCTAAGGAAAAGAACGGTTCACCAAACCCTTGAACGTATACTTACCGTATTGTTACTGCTTATGGAATAACTGTTTTCAAAGAAAAAGGAAAAACTTGCTCTATAGTCAACATTGTCCACAAACCGGGCCAGAACTTACTGGATCGACGTATTGTTAAAGCACCCTTATATTTGACAAGAACAAGTACTTACATATAAATAATAATACTTACTCGTAGGTATTGCTATAGATACTTCTTCAGGTAATTTTTTTGGTAATTCTTCGATGAGCATCTGATATTAGTAGTGTCGGAAACCATTCGCACAATTTTTCCCAAAAATCCGATTTTCAAATTTTTTTTATTGTGGGCTTTTGAGAAACTACCGAAAAACTACTACTAAAACACCGTTTTGGTCTTAAATTAAAGCTAGTTAAATTTTCTAAAAATTCTTCCCTATGATCTTATTCTAGAACCATTAGTTTCGCCGGTATTTGACTTCAAAAATTACCAATACAAGAAAATTGCACTTTTAGGAAAAGATGTCAATTTTATAGTAGGTACATGTATCCCCGCAACCATTCGACCTACAGAGCTTGGTTTGGGCTCAAATAATAGCAACTTTTATCTTGTTCAAAAAGGGAACAGTATCATATTCCTTGAGATGCTTCCTTCAGGTCGCTTTTTTGAATAAACTGAAAATAGTGCAACAATTTTGCAGTTTTTCGACCATAACGAAGTTAGTACAGAGTTTTCAAGGTTGCAAACTTGGGTAGATACAACCCGTTAGAATCCTTATTGGGATCCGAGCTCCCGACTCCTCCACTGCGACCAAAGAGATCTATTGTGGATTCCCTCGTACAACATTTCAAATGTGTTGTAGGTGATTGGTCTAACAGTCAAACTAAATTTATATCTGCAGCCCGATGACGAATCTGCGAAACTGAGGACTGAGGTGAAAAACCTAGAAGCGAGGCGACGTAAGGGGCCACCCTGAACACTGATGCCACAAAATTGATCACCACAAATTGTTTCCCAGATTGTTTTCGCGGGATTTTGTCCGTAAAGTAATCTGGTTGAAGAAACTTCAAGTTAGATTGACCCCCCCTACATATTATTTGAAAAAATTTAAACGGACGTAGAATAAGTACAAAAAGTTCGAAAAACGCGAAAAAGTGAGATTGGTTTTCGCGTTTTGCACACTTTTTGCGTCCCTCGAAAATTTCGCAAAAACAATTTGGGGAATGCATAGTTATCACTTTTGTCCAATAGTAGAAAAAATTGTTCATCTAGATCGGTGATTCGTCCCACTGTGCGTCGCGAAACTTCGTTTGAGGCAGTGTGTTGAACATGGACACTTATTGGACAGGACATAATCAAACCAATGATTGGGTATTGTGCATGTAAACAAAAATCTTTTGTACTGATCGAAATAAATGATCTATTCAATGCTCTACCACGAACTTAGTACACTTCATGTATTGCGAGTCCTTGTCACACTCATAACTTCTACAGTTTTCATCTGATTTCAATGCAATTTTCAGGGATTGTGCGGGATGGGCCTTAAATGGTCTCCTACAAATTGCAACCCTGTCGGATCAGTAACAGCCCATGCACATCATGTACAAACCGATTTGTAAATTGCCGATCGACAAAGCAGATACGCAAAGTCGATCGGCCTCCACAAAATCGAGCCACGTCCACAATACATTCACAATGTGGACGCCTCAGTTGTCCTTCTGATTTGAATGTACCATCAGAGATGGGTTCCGACGAAGACGATTCAGTTTTGGCAGTTGTGATTGGCGTTCCGAGGTCTCTAGGTGTACCTAATACCGAAAATTGGTATACTGTTTTTCATAGTTTTCGGAGTGTCGAGGAAAACTTTTTTTTTAAATCATACTACATCTTTACACTGAAGGACTCAGGGGTATACAATACAACCTACATAGAGAAAACGTTTTACTGCCATAAAGTTTCTAGAAAGAGTTTTCATACTTATCATCACCTTAGTGCACAGATGTGTTAAGAAACAATTTTTGAAAAATAAGTTCCACGCGATATTATGAGCCCCAATGAAGTATTCTAGCTTGTGCACAAATAATTCAATTTTAAGGACTAGCTTTGATTGCTTGGTTTTTGCTAACGTCAAATTTTCTGTGTGTTCTAAATTAGTGTTCTTTATTCATAATGCTCACTCTCTTAAGCGCGCTTTTACCTAAATAATAATGATGAACCAATGCGGTGTTGAGTGCACGTCTGTGGTGTACGAAATTGGTAAGTGCTCATGTCGACATTACAGTAATACAGGTATATTCTGTGTTGATTCGTGTTTATGCCTGTTTTGAGGGTATCCCCAGTTTGAAAGTAACTAGGTTTTCAACAAAGATGTTTATGCGAAGATAATATAACTTAAAATAGTATCCACCTGTCCAACAGTGCCTAATATTCGGTAGTGATCTTTCAAGTGCATATCCTGGAAAATCAGCGGATCTTCACTCTTGCTGTGCTGGGGACGGTATGTTTCTATCACTAAAAGTAATGGAATCTATAGGAATTTATTCATCCCCCTCGGTGAAACTGTCCCTCTTGGCGAGCTGTCTGCGTGTTCTAGGAATGGTACAATTCTTTTCATCCAGACAGAACCGTCCACACTGCAAGAAGCCGATCGGCTTTCTTTGATCTGAACCGCCATCTCTCTTAGGTTGAAATTGGAAGGCCGTTCGACCCCAAACAGAAGCCGAAAAGCTCGACCGCACTGCCTCGGTGGCCCGATACCGCTCACACTTGTAGGGTAGTTGGGGGCTGGCCCCCAGACGATTCCTTATGACTTCCATCGCAATCAAATCTTCGATAGCCATGGCACATATAAAACCGTGAACTTAAACTTGAACTTGAGGAAAAATTCTGATAGTGCGTTGATGTTTGTCAGTTTAGATAAAAATCAACACTAGCGAACTTCTTGATCAAATCTTTAAATAGGGAGGAAGGAGGATGTGCCACACCCACTTGGCATTTTGTATGTTTATTCTATATTGTTTGCTTATCTTATCCTCTACTTGACCCCCCTAACGAAGGATTTGACAGTTGCCAACATTCGTCAATCGCAACTATTCAACATAGAGCAGTTAACTATCCCGTTTTTCACTGCCTAGTAACCGTCACAATTAAGAGCTTATTATTATTATCACTACTACTACTTAATAGTCCAATTTCATGAGCAGTAAATGTTTCGTAAGCAGATAATGAATAATAATATTATTATAACAACAAGTATAGGTAACGAGGATATTTCGAGGCGATGCACGCTCTATAATTGGATCGGGGGATCAGTGGTAAAAACCTGAAAACCGTACTAGTATATTTTTGCACTCTTGAAAGTCACCTAATTGACCATGCAATGATCCGTGCTTCAAGACACCACCATCGTACTAAAAAGGTCCCCTTTTATTTCGATGGACACCACCCTTCCAAAGATTAGGGCTAGTAGGTATCAGCAGAATGGGGAGGCCTGTTTGGAGCTAGCGCTCCATGTATGCTACAAAGACGAAACACTGTGATCGGACAAGAACCATAACTTTCCTTACGTGTGTCAAGGAGAGTTGGCGGACGAAGTGAAACCCGTTACATCATCCCCAATAACTCTAGCTGTCTCTGTGTCCCTAACACCTGAAGGTTGGCTGATCTGTTTCCGAGCCTTTGGCTGGCTTAGTTTTCTTCTCCGGGACTCTGTTGAACACAAATACGTTCCTGATGTACTTATACTTATATTTGAATATAAATGCAGTGCATGAGGACAATAACTCGGTTGTAGTTCAATGGTAGTGCCAACAGCTTTCTGGGTCAGATCCACTATGCATTATGTACAACACACTAGTTAAGCTAGCCCTGTTGGTATCCAAACATTATTGCCGAATAGTAGAAATTGCACACCCACACAATAGTAGTGTGACAACTCCAAAAGGTCAATTTTTGAATGATGCCCTTAGGCAGTTAGCTCTTGGGATCGATCCCCCTTCAAAAATATCGTATCTTGTTATTCCAGGTGTCAAATATATGTATATACGAGTATTTATCAATTAGGAACTTTAGCTAATACCACTACCTACTTAACCCAGGGAAGGTGAGCGCTCGTGCATGGTTTTTAGGACATCCGTTACTAGCAAGACGAAGGCAACGTGGCGCCCTTTTCGATCCATGTCTAAACGTCTCGACACTAAGATGAGATTGCCATCTGAGAGAGACACAAGTTTCAGACCATCTTGAATCCAAATCCTTGAAACAAACTATAGGTGTATGGCCTTCCTAGAGAGGGATGGGAAGTGGGACTCGAGAAGTGAAAAAAATATGATGGGAGGACAATGTATCATCCTCGTTGATAAAATCCTGAACGGGAGGATACGTACACGATAACTAAATACCTGATATTGAATT
Organism: Lygus lineolaris; assembly: GCA_030264115.1. NCBI lineage: Eukaryota > Metazoa > Arthropoda > Insecta > Hemiptera > Miridae > Lygus > Lygus lineolaris. Next base: position 45,877,347 of record JAEMON010000001.1, on the reverse strand, counting down.
TGCCACAAATATGTGGGGCCCAATAAAAAAAGGAGTATCAAATGTCAAAAAAAGTGTATGGGTGTGCACGAGCGCGCATAAATGTGTTGGGGGCTATGCCATCGATAATCTCATATGAATTCAGTTAAGAACGTAAAAATTGAAGTCGAACCTTCATAACTAACCCCACATAACTATGCGTCCAAAATCGGTCTAATTTTATTTATTTTATATTTCTTAGGTGTGCATGTAATATGTGAACTATTATGGCTTTTGAAATTAATTATAGCGCGCAATTCAGCCGTGCCTCCAAATCTTTCATAAGAAAGTGGAAGATAGTAATTTGTAACTTTGGGAGATGAGAAACGGTGATGAGATCGGCTTGGGATTCACCCGCCTCTAAGATGGGTACCTTCGATGTTTTCCTATGGTATGCAAGAGGTATTGGGTTCGATTCCTAGTTTTCCCTTGATTTTTCTACCTCATTTCTAATGTGTTTCCCCTCAATAACGAAAGTTCAATAATCTTCGTAGGATTGCTGTAAATAAAAGAGAGTGGATTAGGAACCTACCTTCCTCCGGAGACTGCTGCCCATCGAAACCGTAAGAAGATTATTTCCCAGAATGATGCATGCCGAATCCAAGATAAGTTCTGATGGAAAAAGTCTTAACATCCATGCATTACATGAATATACCATGTAATGTATGCCACCATTCTTTTAATAGCACCTGGTTTGCATATGCCTTCATTTCATACTGTAATGTTCGATATTACTGGTTGGAAGTAAGCTCTCTATTTCCATTTTGCATTTCCCAGTTTGAATCATCTGTAATGTACCTATGCATTTCCTAAATAACATTATTCTATTAGATTTTCGGAATCTGTAACTTTGAAAAATAAAACAGCAAATTTCTGGGAGGGGGGATTTTTCTCGCCTGAACCCAAACCTTCATTATATTGGAAATTATTCGAAAAAACAATAAACCAAACTGTAATTAGGTCTCGTGAACAGATGTGAGCATTGCTGCAGACTAATTTCCCCGTACCTATAGCAGGATTACGTAAAATCAGGAGGGGATCACACTTCTTAATTAAAATACATAAATACCTAGGCATTGCTCATCGTTAAGCTTCTCAAAGTTATCAATTTTCAGCAGTTAATACGGGACAATAGACAGTTTAATTTCATGTAATATATTCCACTTGGATAGTCCATGACATGATCAGTTCCGTTCTCACGGGAAAATGACAACTCACTACGCACTTGAACACCTTTTCTTGCACATGGCTTTTATTTTTAGAGCCAGAATAATAGAATATCCATAGGCTCACAACGAATATCCATAGGCTCACAAGCTGACACGGTGCTGAAAACGAGTGCTTCGGTAAAAATGCAGTGCAATACATGAACCAAAAGTGCTATCTGGGATAAGGATGGTGCTCAAAGAGATAGAGTACACTCACAAAAACAAGAGAAAACAAACGTTACATTTATTATCGTTATTATAAACAAAGGAATGTGAAAACCGGTTTAGTTCAAGAAGGTACCTTTTGAAGGCTATGAACTAAAATCGTACGATTAAAACATAATGCAATAATTTATTAATTCAATCCATCCTTATAAATTTATAGTTAAAATTAACCCAAATCACCAAGACAGACTGAGTGTCTGTCTGGGATTTTCTTCCGTGTACATTTAGAAAATTTTGAATGAATCGTCTTTTTCTAAGGCAGCTGTTCTAAAAGGGTCTAATTGTTGTAAACAGTGTCACCAGAAAAGTGACGGAACGAGCACGCTCATAAACTTCGTGAGTACGACTTTGATCTGATTGGCTCACCTTCTCATTGTTCTGCGTTTGAGAGGCCTTGCTTGGGACGGCCTCATTTGGTAAATACCACTACGTGAAACGTACGGCGCATTCTGACTCAACACCACTGGGGCAGGTAATTAAAAGTGTTCATTTTGCCGCTGTTCTAGAACTTGGTTTTGGTTTCCTATCATCTGGAGCAGAACGGTTGTGGGTCACAGATTTAGACTGCTGTGACTGTGGTACTTCACCACCAAGGTAAAATTCTCTGGCTGCGCCAAACACCACATCTCTATTGAGGACAGAAACTTTGAATTTCTGACGTCGTGCCGTTTGCTGTTTGTTCATTTCCATAACATATTCTTCCTCCTGTTGTTTCCTAGCCGTTGCATCTTTTGATAACTCCACCAGCTTTGCAGAAATTTGCCTTATTTCTCTTGCCCAAGGACTTCTCATTTCCAGGGGACCCAAAGCTTCCTTCAGCAGACTTGACATATCTGTAGACTTCTTCTCAATTTCCTTGTCACATTCAGCTTTACGCTCGCTGAACCACGGAGCTGTGCTTCTCAATCTCGTTTTGAATCCTGGAGTTTCTACTTCGGCTTTATTTTTCATTTCCGTTCTAGTTAATATTTCAGTTTTAGATTGCCGCGACTTTTCGATTTCTCTTACTTCTGATCTCTTCATAGTACTAAATGCAGATTTTTCTTCCGATTGACTTCTTCCTAGGCTAATCCCTTGAATCTTAGGGAATGGCTTTTGTGGGACCGATGCCGTGTAGGAGGAAGTTTTATGCTCAGTAAAGTTAACCAACTTGGGGGTGCTGACCTTCTCAAAACTCCTGTAAGTGTTGGATTCCAAAGTAGATCTTCGAGTTGTCCCTAGAGTTGTTCTGCTAGTGCCTGTCTCATAATTCGTTGTCTTAGATAATGATGGCATATTTGTGATTGATGACAATATTTCTGACGATAATTTTGGGATTTCATCCAGCGTCTTTTGTAGTGGAGATTCTCTTCGGGGAGGATTGACGATATTTGTAGTGATCAAAGAAGTAGGAGCTTTCGGCGGAGGGGAAGGCGAGTAAGGAATTGGTTTGCTAGGAAGTATTGTAGGTTCAAACTTATTGACATGGAATGAGGTAGATGGTTGAGGTTCCAATGGATGCATATGTGTGATGATTTCATGAGAAGATGTAGTAGTTGCAGTTGATATGGTTGATGGGGTCACTGTAGAACTAAAAGGTGAAGGTGAAGGTGGTACGGCTGGTGGGCTGACTGGAGTTGTGGATAGGACTTCCGCCGCTAGTGGTGTAGGTGATATTTTAGGTGGGCTCACTGGAGAACTATATTTGACTTCCACTATCGGAGATGTAGATGGTATGGATGGTGGTGGGCTAGCTGGAGAGGTAGACAGGACTTTCACTATTGGAGGTGGTTGTGGAACGAAAATATCTTCCAAAGGTTGGGGGGATAACACATGATGCTCAGGAACGAGAGGCTTAGGCTGCAGAGGTGACGAAGAAACAACTTGGGAAAACTCTTGAGGGGCAGTTGATGCAATCCGTAAAACATGAGGAACTTCGCAGCCTATATCTTGGGTTGGAATTCCAATATTTTGGTTCAGAGATTGAAGTATTGTGTCTGGTTGATTCGATAATTCCATGCTGAGAGAAGGTAATATTTCTGTAATAGGTAGTTCGGAAGTCGACGAATCTGTTTGCACAATGTCTTGTGGACTTTGAAAAATTGGATAGGGTGGCTGGAAACGTGTTAGATGTGGTATCGACGGTGGAGTTGTACCCACTATATTCGTAATTGGAGATACCACCATCTCCTCTGGTTCGTATGAGCTGCGTCTTCGTAGCAAAGTGTCAGCGTCTGTAGGAAGGCCTTCGGGCAATCCTGGTAACATTCCTGTTGAACCACGTTTGGTATGCAAATTATCCACGTCGATGGATCCCTTTTTCTGTATCAAAGACATCACGTCAATAGATCCGCGCTTAGTATTCAATACCTCTATATCTTCGATGTCACGGTCTGGAATAATTGAATCAGATAGAGATCCACGCTTGGGAGGTAGCGTAGTGCCTATAACTGGTGGATGTACAATAATAGGCTCATCAACATCTTCCGGTATTGACAAGGAAGGTATCAGTGGGATGTGGAGTGGCTTCAATTGGTCAACCATACTCTCGTCTAACATAGCTGCAGCTGCTGGAAGTGACTTGCTGATAAATGAAAGATGCGCAACTGGAACATCTGGAGCAGCAATCACTCTTGGAGGCACGTCCGCGAGAGGTAGAGAAGTTGACAATTTTTGGGCGTCATGAATGACACCTGATTCGGCAGGGTCCACCACGAGCACATTGTTATTCTCAATTTCCCTTTCATCGAGTTGGACAATTTGGTTAAGGTTTGTAACACTCTGTGGCACAATTGGAATATTGGGGACAATAGCAGACGCATTATCCAATACTGGAAGAGGAGGCATGCTTGAAATATTAGCATTGACCATATTCAAAACTTCATCGTTAGTATTGGAGACATTGTTCACAGATAGATTATTATCATTCGTGACAGGTACGACATTGTTGTTAGTCACGACAGCAGGGAATCGGACGGGTGGTACTATATTTTCGTTGTGCATATTACTGAAACTTTTAGCGTCGTCTCTGTTCAAGAACTCCTTATCGCTTGCAGCTATGAGCTCCACTGCACTCAGTGTTGATGGTTTTCTGTTGATCATGTCATGCACGTTGTTCTCTGCAATCACGTTGATGTTATGATAACTGTCCACAAACGATTTTAAATTCTCTTTTGATGTTATCAGCTCAGGTGGAGGAGGAGGGATCTTTCTTCGCAGCCAAGGATGTTCCAAACATTGGTCTGCAGTGAGTCTTGCTCTGTAAAAAATAAATAAAAATTAACGACGAAGTATACATTGAAAACAAAGAATCAAATTATAGTTCGATTTTACCAATCAACATTGTCCACAGTATGTAACAAGAAAATCGAATTTGTAACCCACAATGATACGAAAATAGGATGAGCTAATTGATGTAAATAATATAGGTATTATCCATACTTTTTCGTGTTAAAAAGTTAAAAACCATTTCCATGCTCAAGAATTCAAATAATCGTAGCGTCGGTATCATGCGTCTACCAAGAAGATACATCAGAAGCTCACATCATGTCATCACATAATAGTACGCATTTCATTCACTTAATGCATATATGCACTCATGAATACAGTCAAGCTAGGACTCTTAGCAGTTATAGAGCTTAGTTGGAACAATTCGTTATCATAGTTATTTTTTCGGCTAGGAATCGAGTATTGACTGCATAAAGGATGCGAAGCGTTATTTAAAAAGAATCGAATCTGACAAATTCCACGTGTCAGCGGTGTAGGCGACGTAGAAACCAGGTCAGGTTGGGTTCAGGATAAAATAGTTAGGACTGGACGGAATTTACTCTTCCAAAAAGTGCAATATTGCCATCACGCATCACGAAGAATATTATTAAGGGAGGTAGCATGCTGATATGCTCAACCAATTTAATTTACCTCATCAAGATAATCCTGGCTTTCGCTTAGCTTGTTCGTTTTCGGAGTGGATAATGAAATTGCTATGTTTATTTATTTATTCATTTATAAACATAAATATCTTTGTCTGAAATAATTCTGTTGTTACACGTGTTGTTACACGTTTGGGCTCATCCAGATCAACAATTTTTACTAAAGTTGAATGATATGTTTGGTGTACAGCTGATAGGAAATTGACTTCAAATGTAGTAGAGTGAGTAAGCCTTATCAACCTTTGCTTGTACAATAACCCCTAACTTTGTGCAGCAATCCCCCCCCCCCCCCCATCCTTTACTACCAGGTAAAAATAATAATATCGGTACGAATTGCTGTGATGAGTATAGTTGATGATGGTGTTGTTTGTAAGTAATGTTGGTAACCATACACAGCTTATGCCATATTTGTTCTACAAGCAATTTGCAGTGAAATATTAACACAATTATCGTGCACTTTCGGTGCATTCGAACTCTAACATTCGGACCGAATTTGAACGGTAACTTCTCGTACAACCTCCCCTATTATTCAGAGCCGTACTCCTATTATAGGAAGAATACAACCAAATTAGTTAGGTATTTCTGTGCATTACTCTAACCTTCCTTTCTCCCTCTATATAGATCGTGGAGTAGGATTTAGGTGGAGTAGGTATTAACACATCAATAATCGAAGTGTGATTTCTACGAGGCAACTCGCTAAATACCTTAAACATCCGTGTTATTGCTTCCGAGTCTACCAAGGTAGCGGAAGCATTGTTTTCACTTTTGAAAAGTGAAAAAATTTTTGCCTCCAAAATCAAAATTTCAACTCGCGTTTTACGTTTTAGACCTTCCTGAACAATTTTGGTTTCGTGTCTGTCTGTCCGTCTGTCTGTCTGTCTGTGTGTCCCAGAATCCTTGCCACACGCATAATTTCCACAATTTCCATCCGATTTCGATGGAATTTTCAGGGATTGTGCAGGTACTACCTAAGTATAATCCCTTTGATGATTTATATATATATATATATAATGAATATGTACAATCATGTTATGGAAACGAGGAAGCTATGTGCCACACCCAACTTGGCAGACGTTTTTCAAATTTCTATCAGTGAACCCTAGTGTATCACATTTCATGTTCGAGTAACACTTAAAACAGGTTCCAGCAACTATTTATTAGAGCATTTTTGAGTAACGATCCGATCTTGTTCAAGAAACATATTATATCAGTTTGATATAATGAAATAATCTGAATTGTTTCATTTGGGGGCCGATACCCGACAAACTGATATAATACAATCAACCCTCGGCCGACTAATCCAAAAGAACATGTTCAAGAAACGTTTCTAACCTGTATTACAATATAATACAATCGAAACAAGTTGGGTTTGGCAGTAGTGCTTCTTCGCTTTTGTAACATGGACGCATAGAATCAGTCGGTGAAAATGTCACCGTACCTATTTCCGGAGTTATACCGATGACAACTAATATTAGTTTGCACATGGTATCATCTAGGGGCTAACTCGAATGATACCTGAAAATTTTATCAAAATTGGGCCATAATTCCTTGTAGGTAGGTAGGTATCATACCAAACACCCAAATGAACAGATCCCTTGCCACAAGAATGGTTGGTAGAAAAATCAAATCTGTGGAAGGAGTGCAAGCCCGACCCCACTATTGAAATTTACACGAGCAGTTATGTGATAACAAAAAAGGGACTGTATTTTAAACAATGATACCACGCAGGAGACGAGAAGGGAGAAGTTCTCAAGGTTCAGGAGGCTGTGGGATTGTGACAGGACTGCTATAGCAGTGGACATTCTAGGTAATGTAAGAGCTAGAGCTCGACATACTGACCAACAATTGAGAGATTATTATGGTCTGATCAGTGGTCAGCTCCATCTAGCGAATGGTCAGCTGAACAAGTCTTTCACCCCCAGGACCAATCAATGGACCTTGTATGGACTCCAATAACGAGAGTTACATCCAGATATCTGAACCAACCAAGACAACTTGTGGCCCTGATGGATTACAGGTGGCGGTATGGAGGAAGGTTCCATGTGGGATGAGGGCGTTGCTATTAAGCACCCTTTTATGCCGGAGAACTATGCCTTCTGTCCTATTGCAAGCTCGAACTACAATGGTTCTAAAAAATTATATGCCAGAAACGGAGGCAGACTACCGCCCAATTACAGTCCTATCTGTGGTAGTTCGCCAACTCCACAAGATCATTTGAAACCGGTTAGAGTCTTCTGTTACTCATGGTGAGCAACAGAAAGGTCTTCACAGGGGCGTTGATGGACTTGCACTAAATGTGGTGGCAATCAGTACACTCTTAGTGAAGCCAATAAGAAAAGTAGAGAGCTACATATCGCAGTCCTTGACGTTGAGAAAGCATTTGATAGAGTGTCCCACTTTGCTATAATGAACATCATCAAGGCTAGACAGCGGCCCAAGCAGCTGGTGTGATACGTCGAGTCAATATACCATAACGGATCTACAAGGATTGGAGCAGGCTCGTGGCTAAGGAATGGGAGAGGGATTAGGCAGGGTGACCCCCTGTCCTCCACCCTCTTCAATGTTGTTACGGACCATGTCCTGCTGGCCCTTCCCTATAGGGTTGGCTACCTCCACGCAGGGGGACAATGGTCCTCACTTGCCTTTGCGGATGATGTTTTACTTGTTGCCACATCAAGGGCAGGAAGAACGGCTCAGATCACAGCATTCAGTGATGCTTTAAAGAAGGTGGGGCTGAATCTCAACCTCAGGAAATCTCTGTATTTGCCCTTGGAGCCAAGGGGAGGTCAACTTGTAGTGCCAGCAGAAGGTTGTCCATTGATGTTGATGGCCAGTGCCTAAGAGCTGCGCCACACAATGTGAGATGGACATACCTGGGAGTTGCCTTTGTAGCCCAAGGTGTTTGTCAGAACACGCCTGGAAAAGTTACAGCTATCCTTGACAAAATTGACAGGGCACCACTGAAGCCACTCCAAAAACTGGCAATGCTGCGAGACCATGGCATCCAATCACTGACAATATTTGAATGCACCCCTATCGATGGTGCCAAGTCAAGTGAGAAAATGAGAATGATTAGCTCTATGTCGGTACATATTCAATGTTCTCAACTTGTCCACCAAAAACCATGCAAAACATTAACCTATTAGTGGACTCTAAGCGGTATTCCATTCCGCATTCATACGTAATGTGAAATAACACAGGAAATTGTCATGTGATGTGGTTTTTCGTCTTTATATAGGTACTAATCTGATTTGAAAAGAGGCCCTTGTCGTTTGCCTCCCGGCATAACATTATTACGTTACGTTTGCCAACCGTTTGAGACCGGACCTCTGGAATGAGAATTAAGTGTGCGACTCAACGAAAATAGCCTTGAATTACGATTGTCATCTGAGGCTAGGGAGGGAGGAATTGAAGTGTCACAAAAAAAGGAAGTGATGCATGCTTTTAATTTACGGTTTGTATATGCTCAACCACACCTACATCATGTTCCAGCAGTTTCATTATTTCATTTTGTCATCAATGTTGGAACATTTGATAGACACCAATCTCACATACTTGTATGGTGTAATGTTAGTTCGAGACAGCAGCTGCATTTTTTTTACTCGCACACGTGTACCTGCATGTCTCACCCGTAAAGTAAGTAGTGAAGTGAGTAACCATTTCAGGCTGGATTTTCGTCTGTCTGCTGCACCCGGCATCGCGGACGTCATCAGCTGTCCTCCAAAGGGAGGATCAGAATTTGTTCTGTGATTTCGCTCATGGCTACCACCCCCTTGAAAGCATGTCTCACCATCTGCCAAAGCTTCATGGAACGCTAACTCAAATCCATCTCCAGATACCCGTCCCGCTTACTGCTATTTGTACGAATACGTTTTCACTCATATTAGCAGGTACGTAACTGATGGAGACCAGAACTAGTAGGTAGCCGACAATATTCGATTTTTGTGGACTACACAACACAGATCATATTTGTACAATGGGCAATCCCGGCTGTTCCATTTTATTCGTTAAACTGGAAGATTTCAGAAGAAGAGAGAGATAAGAGAGATTTTATTCGTTTCTGGAAGATTTTTTTTTTTTTTTACAACTTTCCAAAAAGGTGCTATATTTGGGGTATCCGATTATTGGAAGTGAGCAAAAACGAGTGCCGTAAAAAAGATAAAGATGACATCACCCACCCCGCGCCCTCATGGGGGGCACCCTCCACTCCTCTGAGCAGATGACGTCACGCGTCATCTTCCCACCCGTTTTACAGCCAACCTAATTAACATTTTGAGCTGAAAATCAGAACTGGGGGGTTTTCAAGGGTGCTGAATCCGAATTTGAAGTCGAAAATGCCAAAATCCGACACTTCGGAACTCCCCATTGACAACTACTGTACAACACAGATAGTGGGTCCATCAGGGGGTAAACATAATCTTCCATTTAGCTCGACTCGAAGCTGTGGGAAGCAAACAATGGTCGTCCTGAAATAGTATTGATTTGTTTGGGAAAAGTTTCGATTTGACTGGGAAATGTCATTAACAAATAGATTCAAGGGACACGTGCCATCTACGTGTGAGATCACTTGTCATCAGGACGCAGGACACACATGCCAGTTGTGAACTGAACGTCGAGTCAGTGCACTTCTGTTCGGTGAAAACCGCCTGATAGTATCCCCTGGTGAAGCAAACACAAGATAGGCAAAACACGCAAGACCTTGCGGTCTTGATGGAGGGAAACCTTTTGCGCCTGAATCAGAGGTCGAATGACCGGATCGTTGGCTAACCGTTTTACTGCTGGGAATTTTCGTTTACGAAAAAATTTCTTTTAATTGAAACTTTTGAACTTTAAGCGGTAAATATAATCGTGTGCCAACCACAAATGCTTCTCAGTTGATAAAATTGCCGATTTTGATGAAATTTCCAGGGATTGTGTCAATGAGTGGTTTACACCCTATAAATGATCCTTAATGAATGTCATAGCTCTCGGTTTCCTTATCAGATCCTACGCATAAGCAAACGTACCCAACATCCTCCACACCTCAAAGTCCCACTAGGTGTCCGATTTTTTTTTCTCAAACTTTTAGGGTAGTAGTTGGTGGCTGACAACTTACTGATTTCCTGTTGGTTTCATTATAATTGAATCAACGGTAGCCACTTCTCATACCTGAAATCCTAGCGAAAGGCATAATTTCCACACAGTTTCAATGAAATTTTCCTAGTTCGTATGGGATAAACGCTAGATGGCCCCCTATGAATATCATCGTGAACAGATACGTAAGCTGCAGCCACTGAACATGCACTAACATGAAATTATAGCAACAGTTTCCATCTGATTTTGAGTGTGAGTCGTGTGAGTTAGCTATAGTTAATTGTCCCCTGCAAGACGTTTTTAATATTCCAATACCTTCTGTTGGTGTAGTTACCTACGTCATTTCTCAACCAAAGCTCAACCAATAATCCATATACTAAAATAAATTATTGATCCGTTTTATCGAACAAAACAAAACATATACCAAGTTGGGTGGGCAGCATAGCTTCCTCACTTTTGAAATCAGTTAGTGAACATTTCAGCGAAATTGGTAGAATAGTTCCGGAGCTATGCCCATGACAATAAATTTCGAGTTTACCCTTGTGCAGTAGCTATATTACTGATTCAATCGTGACGAAATTCATAGGTGATTTCCTTGGAGTCAGCCATCAACTACATTCCGAATTTGAGCGAAATCGGTCCGTTAGGGACTGTAAAATCGTAGCTTCAGGAAATTCACGTTTGCGCATGCGGTCACTTTACTAGTGGTCCGACGGCGATGGAATTGATAGGGGGCCGTCACGGGGCTAACCCGTGTAATCCCTGAAAATTTTATCAAATTTGGACGATAACTTCATATAGTTTTGCCTGGGACAAGGAATTGACCAAAGACGCGGAACCTGAATTGTTCAGAAAGCTCTGAAACGTGAAAAGCAAGTGGACATTTTGATATCGGAGGACAACAATTCTTTTCGTTTCTTGCATAAATACACAGCTTCCTACCTTCGGTAGTGAGGAAGCAAGATAAATGAAAAAAAAAAAATTTTTGATCTTCTTTTCAATCTTCTTTTCTGAAAATTTTCGATTTTCTTTTTGGTCCCCGTCAAAAAGTAATCAATAGCTCCCGTCTCGAAGTATAGATCATACTATGGATAATTCAATGATGAATTGAGAACATATTGGTACGAAGCGTTTACATTTGCAAAAGTGGAGTAATGTCATAAAATTAATCGAAAAGCTGGCCATATTCGATGGGCCACCTCAATGAATTGAAACGTAAATAACATAATATAAGGTATGACTTAATCCTGGTCGTCATTGATCTTTCCAAATTTGGCACTGACTCCGGGTCATATAGATTTATTTCACCGCTTTTATTTTGCTGCGTTCGACTGGATGAAGAAGTCGTTCTCCCATTTAATAAGCTGTGTACCTCTCATGTACCTGCAATTCGTGTTTGTAAATTATGATGACCTACATTGTAGTTCATTATTACCTTCTGCATTGTAACTCAATATCTTCCTCGAAATAGACAACTACATATATCAATGCGTTCACGATCGTTGCGTCAAAAATATAAATGTGTTCTCAAAATAGACAACGTTTTTATTACCTCCGCTTTCTTCATTTTTTGGTAGGTAACCTTGGTTTTCATAATAAAAAAAGGCGAACTTTGTTACACTCACCAGTTTCTTACACTATTACAACTGTTAATGTGAATTTAAGTCATTCAAGATAGTGGTAGCGTAGGTAGATACCCTTTAGTAATTTATTACAAGGAAGGATGCACGTACAATACCTTTACAAATACAATACATCAGAGTAAGCTATCAGTCAAGAGAAATTTACTGAGAGTTGTGAAAGATTCAGCCAAGATACAGGATGCTGTGAAAGTGTAATGTAATACTCATGCAACAGATTAATGTAGCCAGTGGAATTTTCAATGTCTAATATTTTACTATACTTCCCTGTCCGTTTAATCAGTCCGTTTAAATCGAGTCCGAGAGTTAACACTAATTTCTGTAGCCGATTAACACGAAAAATGGTGTAGCATTCCGCATGCGCTGGCTGTTTCCCTATGATTTTCACTTATCTCTGATCAATAGTAGCCTCTGCGCATGTTCTAAAATTTGGAAAAGAGTATAATGACCCTAATTAATTTGTTTAAGATCAGTAGCTACCACGTATAACGTGAAATGACACTCACATAACTTCCATTTTCAAGGACTGCATGTGGGGGTTAAGCTGGTTCGCTCATTAACTCAAGCTGCGTGACTAGAACTTTTCTTAGCCTCCTAATTAAGTAAAACGAGAGAGGGGCACATAGTTAACTGGGCACCCAGTAGGTGTCAATGATTATTAATGTTATTGAACACGAGGAAACTATCTGCCATCCCCACTCGACAGACTTTTTGTGCAACCGAATGAACTTGACTTTTATTGGGCAAAACATTATCTGTTCGTTCATGTGTTTTTTATAATAGTTTGAGTGGAATATAGTTTAAGTGTAATTTATTATAATGATTTTTCTTCGATAAGTATATGGAATAATTTGAGACGTAAGCGTAAAAAGAGATACTTTGCAAATAAATTACAACTTTTATCAAATGTTTTGGGGGAGTGCGTTAGATATCAAGCCTAATTCGTCAATCTCAGGGCAAAACTGTTACTCAGATGAAAATATTAACTTTCAAATCAACTCTTGCAGTTACGCATCAAAATCAATTATTTGGTATTACTTACCATAGTTTAATTCAAAGCACTGTAGTGATTACAGGAATTGTCATAGATGAAACAAGCCGCAGTGAGATGATTCACAGCGTTTCAAAATAAATATAAATTCAGCGTACGGAATAGCAATGTCATGGTTCCCTACTCGAAAACCGTCCGAAACTAGAACGCGGGTTCACGGTTTCTGAACAGCTCCCTGGGGTAACTGGTCGAAATAAACAAATATACTTAATAGGAAAACTTGAGAATGAGAATTGCAGGGAGATATCGGGTCTGATTCAAACATTTTCGAACATGGTGAAACCTGGGAGCTTTGAGTTGTTTCCAGCGATGCTGATGATTCTAATAGCTTCCTGAATTGCCAAAAAACTAACAAAATTCAGCATTTCGGACAGTTTTTCAAGAGACAACTCTTCCAATGATACTTGCATCCTGATGTATTGTATTGTAATCGGTTTCAAGGAGAACAATTTAATCGCAAAGCGTGTTAATCATAATGCTTGAAATCACAGCGGTCGTCAAAGAATTCTAATTCTTCGGTGGTTTCATTGGGTATAGTTATATGATGAATCCTTCTTCGGTTCAATAGAAGTCATTGTGATTTTGTACGCACATATTTTGTTTATTCATGCCCTTATCATCCATCAAGTACATAATTAGAACGAAAAAATGATGTCCTCCATGCTGCTTTAAAGTTTGTTCTGACACTTGCACGGATAAAATGCATTATTACGAATAACAAAATAGTGACTCCGGTTAGGTATATACAGATGAATCCCTACTAGTGGTTATGACGATGAAGACGATGATGTCGGTGATTTATAGATTAATTAATACAGAAAAATCAAATTAGCACTCGTGACTAAGTATACCAATCACACCTATGTGTGACATAATATTGTGTGCGTGATGGAATTTTAAATCTTCTCTTGTTGTCCCTTTTTGTTTTATACGTACTCAGTTTTCGATCCGGAATGTGAAAAATTTGCATTAGGAGATACCGTTCGCTCAATCAATGTAATATGCCAGAAAATCCTTTCGCCTAACTTGTTTTTTCTGGAGTACCTAAATATACGATTTTCAATGTTTTGGGTTCTTTCCATACTAATAATTATTATAGGTGCTATTTTATAACTTGCAACTTGGATGGTTAACTCATATGAACTCAACAATGCGATAAGGAAACTTTGTATGTCCTGGTGTCAACATGCCAGTCATTGTAACTGTTGATAACCTACGCCTAATTTCTCAGGCCTTATAACCTAATTCGGAGGGAGAGATTCTTTGAACCTATACTATAAAATATACAAGTAATTTTTTGGAATCACTAGCCAAAACCCTAATGGACATTCGTATTGGTGATTGTGGAACGCTGATTAGCTATTGGCCTCTCACATTAAGCATGCAAGATTTTATTTCGCCAACAACATTAAACAGCTGCTAAGAATTATCACAAGCGTGTTCTGATATGACTTTTCGCTGAAGCCAGACTAATATCTATTATTGTGTTTTCCAAAATTCGGGTGTTTCCATTGACGTGAAGGAGGCTCAATAACCCAGTCAGAGCACTAAAAGGGCAGCCACTACCCAAATATTTTTACTTCGCTCAACCCACCTTAAGGTGAATGGAAAGTATTGCGATCAGCTGAAAACCGAATTTCTGAAACACCACCTTTAACTGGTCCTAATCGACATCTGATTAATTTTCTCCACGTTTTGGAAAATTCTATGTAAGCCCGTATGTATGTATGTATGTATGTATGTGTGTAAAAAAAAGTGTATGATCACGATAACGGCTCCTACGAAAATAATTTTTAAAAAATCCGATTTCGAGGATTGGTTTCTCCATGTCTGAGGAAGAGACCCTAAGAATTTCAGCCCACCAGGTCAATTATTAGGGGGAGAAATATTCCAAATAGGTAAAAAAAAGCGTCGTTTTTGTCCCATTTTTTAGCTTTTATCCCAAACTGGTCTAACGATTTTGATGAAATTCACAGGACTTGCTCTTCTAACGTCTAGAAACAAGTTCCAAATCATTCGTCATCCCCACAAAAATAGATTGAGGGCCAATACAGCTGAGGATAGTAGTGTGAAGCCTGGTACCAGATGTTTTACTCTCCACTTTTAAGCTTTTTTTACTTTTTCGGTTTTAAAAAGCACATTTTCCGTGCGGTTGTGCTCAAACCCCTAAAATGTGATAAGAGTTTTGGTATTTTTACAAGAATCTAGAAATTATTTCAAGCTCAATCATCCCAATGTTGTACATGGTAAGATCAGTAGATTGTACGTATATAATCTTAGAAATATTACGTGAAAGTTCGCCACTACCTAACTGTTTTTTGATGCCAGAAATGAACATCCATCTGACGGCATTATTTTTGATTTTTTGCTTCTCTCTGATTGTTCCAAATTTTTAGACAAAGGTGTGGTTCTTCTCAGGTCACCTGTCAGCGATGTTTGAATGAATACACTCTGACTGCGTTATTGAGCAAATATATAATGACCAATATTGTTCACTTCTAGTTGAAATTGAAGTTGGTTTATACTCGTGTTCATAATGTAAACGTCGCGTCCAAACGTGCGAGTCGTGCTTCGTACGAGGAACATCGTATGGTATTCATCGCTGCCCGAAAATAAAATCGAATGGATTATGAGAATTTAGTGCACACCATGTACATGAACTATGCAACTAAAATGACACAAATATACTACCTACTATAAAACGTGCGGAGTTTGAAAAGTTACTCACTCTTTTTTGTTCAGCAGTAGATTCGTGATGAAATCTTTGGCGTTTTCCGAAATGTTGTCAAACGACTCATCGTCAAAGTCATAGCGGCTCAACGTTACGTTGGTCATCGTTTCAACGTCTGTGTCTCCCATAAAAGGTGAAAGCCCTGATAACCTGCATGATACAATACAATACAAAACTGTAAGATAGAGTGCAAACCTAATCATGTGTCGTGAGTTATGAAGATGTTGTATTTGGGGTTTTGTGGGGTATTTATTTACAGAGCTGGACTGATAGGCAGAACAACCAAGCGATATCCACACTCTTCGGACTTGTGACACGGCTCCTTCTTGGTAAACTTGATTTCAACTACAGTAAAGAAGGCCAAGGATTACAACGTTGCACTCTCCTCACAGGGGAACGACATAGCTGTTCCCCCTACAGCACCAGCTCTTCAGTAGCACAAAACCACATCTTCCCTGCCTCACCCACAACCAAAGGGTTATACGGCGGTAATCACCACAAGGGAATGGTGGAACTGACTTTATTTGGTCTGCCCTAAGAGTGCAACGTTGTAACCCTTGGCCTTCTTGACTATAGGTTAAATCAAGTATATCAAGAAGGAGCCTTGTCACGAGTCCGGAAGAGTGTGGATATCGCGAGGTTGTTCTGCCAATAAGTCCAGCTCAGTAAATAAATAACCCACAAAACCCCAAATAAATCACTGCTAATTGGGACTTAGGGCAGACTAAATAGAGTCAGTTCCACCACCCCCTTGTGAAAATGTTGTCTATCCAGGCATTATCAATTGGGATACATAATAAGAACTTCATGGAATTACTCATTGCTACCTAATGTGTGTTAATCTCATTACCCGTAGCTTGGAGTAATACCAAAGAATTGAGTATTGGTTTGAGTCAAAGGTTGAGCCCCCCTCCCCATTCCAACTAGGGTTCGTTCCACGTTTTCTATTTGGTCTGCAGACCAGGGCCTCACGTTAAAGAGGGGGGGGGGGGGGGGGGGGGGGGGGGGGGGGGGGGAGAGAGAGAATATAACGAGAAGAGGGAGACAATGGGAGAAGTGGTAGGATACCATACATTTGGATTTTCCTGCCAACTGTCACCATTTATAGTCACGACAGTTGCACTGTCAGGATGAACCCCGCCAAAATGTATACAGAATATTTAAGGGTCTCTACCCTCAACATTTCAATTCGAAAGACCCATAGTTTTGGCCTGTAGCATGATACTGCCAAACAAACAGACGACCATATTAATGCAGCTCGAGTCCAAGTAGGAACCCCACTTGCGGGACCGCAAGAAATAAGATCAGTACCAAGTTCTTAATGATTATGATGACTTAACTGTCGGAATCAATTGAACATTGCTACTCATTATCTTCGTAGAAGTACTTGAAATTTCATATTTATTCTATATTTCATAATTGATATTCATTATTCAAGGTAGTTGAGGGCTGGCCCCCAGATTATGCATCATAAATTCGGACCATCGATGGCAATGGCGCAAGTAGGATTGTACAAAAAGTTTCCACAAAATGAGAAAACAACATTATTGATTGGGTTAGTTTTTGTCAGTTTGGAAAATATTAGGACCCGCACCTTGTTGTTCAAGTCATTGAATACGAGGAGCTATAAAATACCTGATGTAAGAAGTTACCCTGCATGCGTCGGTTAATATTGGGTAAAATTATTAATATGATATTAATATTAATGTGATTATTGATATGCATTTTAATATGATTTTCCGTAAACAATTTCAGAATCAGAATCAATAGCACGCCAGTAGCTTGTTTAAGGAGATTTAACATGTCATTTCGACTCATGGAACCCCCAACAGGTCAGGCAATTCCGCAAAAATATTGGTGGGCATTGACCCTGAAAATTCCCTGAATGGCTGAGGTTGCTCAAAACACCCAAATGTAATAGTATTTGGTTTTGGTGGGTTTCATAGGACAAAATCGACCGAATTCACAAACGAGGGAAGACAGAAGGTTAGAACGTGAATTGGAAGTCCAAGGTGCCGCAAGTGGACTCTCGAAAACAACATCGTAAAATAAATCATACCCTTTGATTGAATGTTGTTAAGGTAGGGAGTTTTGAATCGCAAAGCTTGAAGGACTAACTAGGCCCCAAACGGAACCCATAATATACCTACCGAATTCCATTAATTGGTAACTAAGCAAAGTGGGGATGCAAAGGATGAACGGATTTTTCAAAATCATTTAGTGGAACATCACGGTTTCGTTCTTGAAACGTGGAACAGCATATTTTGAGAGGGGTCATTTTTTTGGCATGCCCTGAAATTATGATGTTTAATATAATTTACTGAAAATCATATCCAAATGTAGGTACATTTTACATTAAGTATTGACTATAATTCAAATGGAAAACCTCATTTACTTACAGCACGTAGCATATGACACCGACAGACCACATGTCAGTGGCTGGAGAGATTTGGTCGAAGTTGACTACTTCTGGTGCGACGAATTCTGGCGTACCGAAAAGGACTTGCAGTTTGCTTCCTGGCTCGTAGTGCCGAGCCAGCCCGAAGTCAATGATTTTTATTCTGTTCCCCGTCTTAGTGAGGCAAAGAATATTTTCGGGCTACGAATAAAAACGATAAGTACTGATTAACAATTAATTATTTAAACAATACCTGCTATAACTACTGGAATGTGAATATGTACCGAATAATATTATCAAGTCTATTTTTAAAAAGGGCGCTCGATAGAATTTTGAACTTAGAATAAATTACTTAGCCCTTCTTTCTTTGATGGTTATTCAGTTTATTTATTCTATCTGGATTGATTTTTTCGATTTATTGCCATCTATATTTCTTTATAGCCATGATTAGGCAGACTATGATCTTGAATACATAGGTAACAATTTTAGAAATCTAGAGCATTCCCCAAAAATTGATTAATGATTAACCATTGTATCGTTTTGAATTTTTTGAATTTAATAATGTTAGTTAGCTACAAACCTTCAGATCAAGGTGAATAATATTGTTCTTGTGAATAAAAGCGACCCCTTCGCAGATCTGCCTCATAAAGATTGTGCAAGCTTTCTCAGTCAGTATGAAGTCATCACCAATGACTCTCTCAAAGAGTTCTCCTCCTTCAATTCTGGAAAACATCGTATTCCACTTCTGTTATTAACTGTGATAATCATTGTCTAGTTTTCACGAGAATTAAGACATTAACAGGACTTACAACTCAAGGACAACTACCATAGTGTTGTCCGTTTCAAAAGCGTCATAAAGCTGTATGAGGCGGGGATGCTGGAGAGTCCTCATGATCTCAACTTCGCGCTCAACGTTCTTGCGGTCTTGTCGTCGTTGGATGCCAACGAATTTGGCAGCCAGAGACAAGTTGGTCGCTTTTTCTCTGCACAGGTAGACCGTTCCAAACTTCCCCCTACAATCAGAAAATAGTTGGGCGATGATTGAGACACGATACAAGAAAATTTAGAAAGTAGGTAACAACTTCAAAAACCACGGAAAACTCAAAGGTATTCTCAGATCCATAGTGTCTTCATGAAGAGGGATTAGCAATGAAAACAAACCGGACAAAAAATTGACTATAATATCCCAACAAGGAGTTCGACTCTCAGTTGGAAAACGGGTTTTCTCAGGAAGAGCGTTAATCAATTCGTAAAGTATATAAATTCCGAATGGAGTCGAGATGGTGAAGGGTTTCCCAAAGAAATCTATACCTCACTTAGTCTCAGACAGAAAACGCAAGATGTATTTTCATGGATACAAGCAATTTGTTGCTCTATCGATCAGAAATTGTGTCAGCAGTATCGTGCAAATATACCTTTGCTGTGAGAGTGTGGCACATAATTTTCTCTTTCCTCAAAATATTATCGTGTAGATCAGCGGTTGTCGACCTTTTTTCGCTCTCGCACACTCCAGCGTTTCAATGTCCCCCGGCCTAATCAACGTTGAAACAAAAAACCGGAGAATAACACGCCCAGCTAAGATATATAAATGCAGGGTTAGAAGTTGATAGTTGAACAACAGACTTGAACAAAAAACAAATATGCACATAATATATTTTAGTTTGTTTTTTGCAAAATAGATTTCAGGATAAAATATTTATGTGAAAACTTTGAATTTTGTTTCTTTTCATATCACAATTGGTAGGTAACTTTTTGAATCATAACACAAGAATAGTTAGTAGGTTGACAAGACTATATGTGTTGTTTGTAGGAAGCAGAATAATTCTTAATTAATAAAATATCTCGCTTTTAATTATGAAAAGATAAAGTATGTAATTGAATGAGGTACCAAATCTTGTGAATTGAATCAGTGGAAGATAGGTGTTGAGGAAGTCAATGAGGTCCTTGAGGTTGGGTCGTGTCAATCAGTTGTTTGAAATCGGATTCAATTGAAGATAAATACACCCTCAAATCCGGAGCCGAGAAAAGCTTCTTTCCACCAGCCCATGGAAGGTGAAAGGCAACAGAAAGGAAAGCGCTTAGTTGGAGAGTTTCATACTCCATGTTAAGGGTAAGTGTCCCGCGTTTAGTTTTCAAAGTCGCCTTGAAGCGTCTTGAAATGATCAAATTTGACTTTTCAATTTTCTCTTGAACGGGAACCCGGATTTGAAATCGGAAACACCGTTCCTTTGGTTTTGTTAGTAAAATATAAGGTAATTACTGGAAACATTCCTAGTCATTTTTTTCCGTCAATTCCATGGGTATACATAACATTTTAATTATTGAAAAAATCAGGGTTTGAGGCAGAATTTAGAAAACCCAGTCAAGTAGTGACCTGAGGATAGATACGAAGAGGCTTCTCATCAAAGTTTAAAATGCAATATAAATCTCGTCAGCTTTAGAAATTTACCTACTCCATTAATTAGCTGGTAAGTAGAGAAGGTGCTACCTCATGGCAGCGGTTCCAACCTTTTTTCGCTCACGCACTCCCCAGCATTTCAGTTTTCCCCGGAATTATCAGCGTAGAAAAAAATAACAGAAAATAACACGCCCAGCTAAGATATACAAATGCAGTCTTAGAAGTTGAATAATAAACAATAGACTTGAACAAAAAAATTCACACATCCATTTTTTCACTTGGGTTCAGGTAAAGAGCAGGTAATGAGTATTGAGAAAGAATGAGGCAGACCGAAAACCCGTCTAGCACCTCACCGTAGCACCACGGATACTAGACTATTGACTAGACTACTAATAGACTACTGTTAGTCTAGTATCCGTGGGCACATCAACAAGCCACATCAAAATTTCAGCTTCATAGTGAGTAATCGAACAATCGGTCTATCGCTTCTATTCGGCACAAAAACCACCACTTCAGTAAGAGTGATTCCGTAAAAGTCGGATATCTAGGTATATCTAGCTACCTTCCCACTTATTTACCCAAGTCACCTCAATATGGTACGTGTGTCGAATAAAAAATGTCGGCTCACTGGAAAACATTGTTATCTGAAAACTCCCTTTTATGGTAAATTTGAATAGGTTTCTGTCATGATTACGCCGTACACAGTAGTTTATAAATCGAAGCAACAAATTCCCAAATCGGAAGTATTTTTACTGAATCGGGTTGCATAGTTACATAAATAACTAGGTAGGTACAACTCTACTATGGATCTATTATTTTTGGCTCTAATTTGATAAATTAATGTTGGTTTGTGAGGAAATGTGACGAGCAGAATGTGAAGAGAGCAGTATGTTTTTTTAAGTACCTCTCAAAGAGTAATTCGGAGAAATATCCGCGAAATATAGAGTCTCCTTTTCAGAAGCATCTAAATGCTGCGCGTCCCAGGTATTCCTCCGGAAATGAATTGTCAATTGACACTTGTATCTTGTGTCTTCTCATTTCATTTTTAATGGTATGGTGTGGCTATTGAATGATGAAAGAAGTTCTGGTAGATGTTCATACTAAAACTAGAAAAATTAAAATAGGATTTTTTCCCGAAAATGTGGGCCATACATAACACTTATTCTTTCGCAATCCCCAACCAGGATCTCACACACCATCATCCTTGATAAGGAGATAGCAATTCTTTGAGCCAGTCCCAAATTACCAGTCTAATTTCATCAAGACATCGATATTTTTGGAATTCCAGTAGGCGTATGCACATAATATGGCGAAAATTAATTTTATAACACCAAGGAGGATCACTTGGAGAGGGTGTTGTTTGTTGCTTCTCTAAATTTGAGCAACCTTGGGTCATTAGGTCCGTAAGAATAGGTTTCTATATTTAAAAAAATAGATTTCGTACATGCCCAGATACTAAAATTTTCCGACGACGACGGAATTCACAAAACAATCTCGGTGCTCACCATCACAACCTCTGGAAACGTCTGCCAAGAGTGTGTGTGGCACGAGCGTGTTCCTTACTTACTTCCTTATATCGTTGATGACATTGTGTAGAACCTTGAAATGGAGGTCTGAATACTGTGAGCTAGTCCCAAGCTGACCACTAATCGTGAGAAATAAATTGGTAGAAGTCCCTAAAAATCTGAGAAAAATCGAGGTAAGGATCATTTGAGACATCAGTCCCATAACAATGGGAATTAGATTCCGCGAAATCCATCAAGCAAACTCACTCAAATTCTGGGCACTTCAATATCAGTTGGAAATATTGTATGTGAGTTATTTCGTTGCAAGGATTTCATGTTGGCGCATGCGTGGTGGCCACTATCGATGTGATCACGTTGAAAATCGTATAGGAGACCATTTAGCGACAAGCGGCAAACCACTCACCACACACACTGTGAATTGTGAAAGTTACCCATGCATCCGGTCAAAATGAAATTTATTCACGATGAAATAGGGGATCATCTTTAGAGAACAGTTCCCAACTACCCTCCAAGTTCGTGTGGTGACAAATTGCTGTTTGGAGGATTTCTCGTAAAGCGTACCAATGTATGTGCAGAGGCTGCTGTTGATATGAAAGCGTTGACATTCATGAGGGGACAATCTAGGGCCTAACCCGCACAATCCCTGACGATTCCGACAGGAGTGAAACGGACAGAGAGAGACACAACATATTTCCTATTAGTACATAGGTACATTAGTACATTGAACTAGACACCCAGAGGTCTCAGGTTCGATCCCTGGCGCGCTCCCCCAAATTTTTTCCACCTTTGTTCCTGTTTTCGCATCAGTAATTTGAATCAAATTTCAGGATTTTGGCAAAATTCAGGGATATTTGTCAAATCTAGCGAATGGTAACCCACAAAAATATCCGGCTTTTGGGGTTTCACCAGTGAAGAAAGGGTAGGTGTTTACGTGTAACCAGTGTTTAAGTGTAGACGTGATACGGAAGTGATGATAAATATGTATACTGATAATTAACTCACTCCTATACTCGGGGTATGAGGAACGGGATCTGTAATAAGGATCTGTAATATATCTGTACAACTATACATAATACAAGTGGATCAGTAATACCGGATTTTATACATCACAAATTCGTTCGATATTTTGTTGGCGGGCATTCCGATCTGCAAATAGAAGGCGGTATTGAGAATTGAATGAGGAAAACTAAATTAGGGAGTGAAGGGGCGGATTTATCGTAGAGCTCAGACGTTGACTCATAGTTTTTAGCGACCACAACGGCGTCGCATAAAGCACCTGACAACATACGACCTTGTCTAGATTATACTCCGTCGGACGCTTAGATTGTTCGTGGATAATTAATCGGAGGAGAAATGTAGGGAAAAAATAGTGGATTTAACGTACCGCGGGCAGAACCGTATTCCAAGGTCTTGGATAGAATCCAAAAGGTTTACCGTTCTTTATTATTTCTTCTCGGCACTGTTTTCCTTTATGAATATTAAGCAAATATAAAATATACGTATTGGAGAAACGAGAAAGGCACAGCATGTAACTCTATAAGGGGTAAGAAAATCCAGGAGTCACTCATTCAGCAAAGTGAGTGTCTTATGGTGGATTTCACCAT
>JAEMON010000001.1:45842453-45853557 GCA_030264115.1 Lygus lineolaris | reverse complement strand
GGTGAAATCCACCATTAGAGTTTATTAACTTATGATTGTTTCACTGAGATTTTTACGATTTGATTTTTTCACTTGTTTGATGGTGATTGAGGCCATTCCTCCATTAGTACAGTTAGGGTGAGGGTGAGGATAAATTACACGGCCGTCCTCAGCTTTTCATTTCTTTAGTAGCGAATTTTCAAAAAAGGAAGCTATTGCAATGGCTTCAAAATTTAAATAATGCAATTTTTTGGCAATTTTCTTCATGGAAATCCGTTTCAGACCATTCTAAGATGGTTCCTGAAATTTCACACTTATGTATACATATCTAATATGTATGCTTGTGTATTTTCCCAATCAACTAAACAATTTGTGTGTGTGTGTGTGTGTGTGTGTGTGTGTGTGTCACTCCAGACGATATCGAAAGAAATCGAAAAGATGTCAAAATGTCAATAATATTAAAAGAAATAATGAGTTCGTTGGCCAGAATTTTCGGAGAACTCCAAGGGTTCAAATTTTGAAAATTGAGAGTCGTAAATCGCTAAACAACGCGTTTTGTTTAGGTTTTTGTGTAAAGTACCATCTTAAACATAGGAACATATATCGTATATTCGGAATCAGCATGAATTTCCTATATGAATCACCCACCAAATCGGTTAAAATCATTCTTCGAAAATTCGCTCAGCAACTCATGCTGCATGAATGGGACTTTTTCTTTACCAGGAGCTTTTGCATCACTATATCGTTAGGGTTTATATCTTATGGATGATGTGCTTATTATACTCGTGTAGCATAGTTATCCTTTCAGTTTTTTTTTCTGTATTATTTTCTTTTCATCTTCGGCCGTTTTGGATCTATATACCTACTTTAACATTAGGTTTTTTCCCAAAATTCCCTGTTCCTTTTCCTTGTATTGCTAGTTGCTAATGTGGTATGATTCACCATACAGATAAGTTTGTTTCCTTCATGGCCCATTCCATCTTTGCTTCACCATATATGAACAGCAAGTCGATGTTTAGTTATTAAAATAGGTAGGTACTTCGGTTTTACAGAAACTAGAAATAAAAAACATTTTTAACCGAGTTGACACGGTTGGCAACTTTTTATCACGTTTCTACAGTTGCTAATACCCGTATTTAGGCCTTTTATTCGCCTATTGTAGTTCCACATCATACTCATCTAGCATCTGAAAGGCAACAGAAATTCTACTGTGTAGCTCTCTCTCTCCCTACTATGTTGCTGTCCCCTACAGCTCATAACGAACGTAATATGAGTTTCAACACAATTATGAAAGATACGAAGGACAATTAATTCCAATTTTAATTCATCTTATAGTTTAAGAAATGTCTCTTTTAATTGCCGTTTGTAAAAAATAATAGCTTAGGTCACAGGCTAGGTAGTACCTACCTTGCCTACCCTGACAAGCCACTTCTTGTTACGACTGCAAATGGCGCCAATTCACCAACTCGCAAATGGAGAAGCATACGTGAACCTTGAACTTAGTGTTAACCGGTGACAGTCGCCGTCTATTTCCGGCAGGGTTATGGTCATAGCTCCACTGGCAGTTGGTCAAGAAGGCATGCCGGCTAACCATTCACTTCTCCCAACCACCTCCTGTTTACAAGCTAGCAAGCTTTGGGCTGACGTTGGAGGCTCATGAAAATGTCAGCACGCGTAGGTGGGATTTTTGTTCGCATTTCTCCTTGTAAGGGAAGTATGGCTGAGCATCTTGACAATATAAATTTCATGAAGAATAACATGAAAATTATGTGAGGTGTTCGGATCTTCCACAAGTATTACGAGTAGTAATGTGAAGTGCGGACGCAGTAGAATTGAGGCGGTGGATTCCAAAACTATCTGTATTCATTTTTAGCGAAATCTAGTTAGCATTCTTCAGATTCAGCAGATTCTGAAACATCTCCCCGCACTCAATCGAGAAATGCCTTCAGAATCAAGCAAAAATGTCTCCTTTCCACTGTTTTTGGCTCCAAAACTTGGCGGTGTGTTCCAAAACTCTCCACTTTCATGAGTCAGTGTATTCCAAAACTGCTGCCAATTGACAAAGTTGAAGTGACCACCAAAACTTTCCACATTCATTCGTATTTCGTGATTCCACTAAAATTACAAAATCGGACATAGACAGTTTTGGAATCCACCGCCTCAATTGTAATCACATTGAGAATTTAGTAACAACACGACGAGAACCATTGTATGAACATCTGGGAGATTCCGCGAGCGCGATCGAACCAGTGTTTTACAGCGAACTGTCAGGTTCTTGGTATCGAGCATGGCAATAACACCCCCCTTCCTCATAATTTGATGTTTATGTTTCGAAGTACCCACGCAAAAATCGAAAACCTTAAAGAAAATTCATTCGTCACACACCACCCACGATCACTTGACCGAAATTAATTAATGAAATTTAGTATAGTTAGTTTGGAGTCTGGTTGATGCTTCGAGGTGGGCGTTATCGACACTTATCCTATTAGGAATGGAAAATGGAAATTAGTTGCTATTATATACATTGACATTTTTTTGATCGAATGAGACCTTGTGATTGCGAAGCACAGTACGGCTAACTGCCACTACCCTCCTTGGGTGGATTTGTACATTAATGACCACAAAAGTATTCGTGGACCTCCTTTGGTTATCACTGAGGGTTATTTATAATACACCCATAGACAAATTATAGGTACAACGCCGAGTAATAGTTTGCAGAGTTTTTTCAATTCGATGTTCGGATTTTACGTGTGTAAGTCCTAGTTACTTTAAAACGTGAAACATAAAATTTTGAGGGAGGGTTGCAATTTTTTTCATACTCTTTTCCTAAGGTCCTTAATTGGAAATGCCAAGGTAATAAACCAAAATCGAACTCATAATTTTCTACGGATGCAGACCTGTCGCAGTGGAGACAGACTTGGCCACGAGTGCGTCTGGTCCGAGAGCGGTACACAGCATTCGGACTGCTTTATTTTTACGAGGGGTATTTAAGAGGTTTCAACCTTTGGAGCGGGGAACCCCCAAGTCTACTACAATAGCTTATCTTCGATTGTGACTCTCAATTCATTGATAAAATTAAAATTAGTCTTAAGTCTTAGAAGATCAGTATTACCTTCAGATTTGAATAATACTTGTATGAGATTGACCAACACTCCAAAGATTATTAATTAGGGATCATATTTAAATCATGTTTACATTGTTTCTAAGTTAACAAAATAAAGATTCATTATGTGATTACAGTCCACACGAGTAATTTGAGAGTAATATTTTCATACCTACTTTTATAAGTACCAGATAATTATATACAAGTGATCATTTCGAAGCCGGATCAAGTCAGTAAGTCAGAAGGACATTGAATGAATTGAAAATACAAAGGGCTCAATTGAGAGCACAACTTGCAACGTTCAAGGTATTTTTGACAGTGAAGTTTCAGGTAGGCAAAGATTGAGACAATTGCAAGCACGGCTACAGCAAATTGAGTTAATATACAATCAATTTACAAATGTGCAGAACAGCATTGAGACTCTAGCTCAGGGTACAGAAGAATTAGCAGAACAAACAGCCGAGTGGGCAGCGTTTGAAGACGAGTATTTTGAATTTGTAGGCAATGCCAGAAACATTCTTCATCCGTTTCGCTCACAATTGACTGTCCCTGTTGGTAACACTCTAGAACCATCCAAACTAAAGTTTCCACTCAAGTTAGAAACCTTTTCAGGCTCTCAGGAAGAATGGTTAGGATTTTCAAACTATTTTCTGTCCGTAATCCATAAGAACGAATATCTCACACCAGTAGAGAAAATGTATTATTTGAAAGCATCATTAAAAGACGAAGGATTAACAGTCATAGATTCGCTAGAACTATCAGAAGCCAATTACAGTGTAGCTTGGGAGTTGCTAAAGGATACGTATTGAAACAAAGTCTTGATCATACAAAACCACGTAAAAGCACTATTTGATATGAAATCACTAAAAATAGAAAGTCATAAAGATTTGCTAGGTCTACGCAACTCTATCTTGCAGCATATAAGAGCCTTGAAGTCACTAGGTGAACCTGTTGAACAATGGGACGCTATGCTCATCCATCTCGTATTGACCAAGCTCGACCCAATAGACGAAAAGAATTTAGTGATCCCAACGGGACTAGAACTTGCAGACCCGGGTTTCAACCAACAATCAAGGATTGACATGTTACTCGGCAGTGACATATTTTGGGACGCAATACTTCAGTTCAAGGTAAAGTCAATCACCAGGGCTTTGTCTGCCATCATGATTGCTACAGTAGATGACCCTCTAGACAAAACCCTTGGACAATTTTGGAAATTTGAGAATATTCCAACTGTGTCATCAGAAAATTCATAGTCTCAAGATGATTTGGAGTGTGAGAGAATTTACGAAGAGACCACTAGCAGATATTGTACCTACTGGTCAGCAGGCACTTCTTGAACATTTCTGGGCACGCTGGTCAAAGGAATACCTGACAAGTCTCCAAACCCGGTCCAAATGAAAGAACAAGACGGCAAATTTGAAACCAAGGAAGCTGGTCATGGTTCATGATTTGAATCGCCTTTCTACTGGCGATCAGGAAGGATTACAAAGATAACCCCAGGAGAAGATGGACTAGTCAGGGTCATCGGGGCAGGTCAATTGCAGGAACCATACGACGAACTCACAGAAAAATCTCGCATTTGGTAGAAAAAAAAGGGGGGGGGGGCAAGATGTATGAGATTGACCAACACTCCAAAGATTATTAATTTGGGATCGTATGTAAATCATGTTTACATTGTTTCTAAGTTAACAAACTAAGGATTCATTATGTGATTACAGTCCACACCAGTAATTAGAGAGTAATATTTTCATACTTTTGTAAGTACCAGATAATTATATACAACACTAAAAGACAAAAAAATACGGTGGTGGACAAATATTGAGTAGGGAACATCGAGATAAGAGAAGGAAGTGTAGGTCCTACTCTTATCTAGATGGTAGGGAACCTACCATCCCATCCTTCGAAAAACATAGATTTTAAGTGGATCCGATATACATGGTGCGCGCAGTCTCTTTCGGTTTATTGCACGTTTAAAAAATGAGGGCAGTCTCATCAATTCGGTTCGTGAAGGGATATATTTTTAGGCACTGCCGTCGGAGGATCGAATTTTACGTTTTCATGCATGACGTATCCTCAAAATAAGAATCGTTCTAGCGAATTTTTGAAGAAAATGAAGCTATCGCAATGGCTTCAAAATTTTAGTAATGCAAATTTTTGAAAATTTTCTTCATGGAAATCCGTTTCAGACCATTCTGAAACGATTCCTGAAATTAAACTCTTTTTCATATATATTCTTGCACACTAAGGGCAGTTGGATCGATGTAGCGTTTGCTTACTTTCAAGAATTTCTCCTGCACAGATAATTTATTATGCAAGACTGGGGGCAACTTTAAGTCGCATTCTGAAGGATAATTCCTGCATCAGTATACCCTGGCAAAACTCAGATATTTTACGACCGGGAGAAACAAAATACGAGTAGGTACATCAGTTCTGTTGCAATTTGGTGCGCAGAAGAGAGGTGAACACGATATTCTACTTTTATTCAGGGCGGGGAAATCCTCCCCACATTAGGTATCTAGCTCATTCGTTCCATACTTTTATTTCACTTGAATGTGTTTACTTTCAAGATGAAGCTACTTTTGTGAAACGCCTGGGGAGGGAGAAATATTTATTCTTATTATACCACATTATCTCCATGACGTGACAGGAGCTCAGACGTTGGGTGTTGTCCCCTGGTGTCATTGACACTTTGCCAAATCGGCCGTCCTCGGATCTCTCGCCTACACCTCAAATATGTTCAGAATCAAGAGTGGAAAACATATTTCAGAGGTTCTAACTAAGGGATCTTTGGTGAAACGCTTAATCCCGGGGCCTGAGAGCATTAATCTGGCATTTTCAGAGTAAACAGATAAATACCGTTTCTCGAATTCTTCAACAGATTAATTTTAGAAAGCTCAGAATGAAATTGGATGGCATAATAGGGGTATTCACTGTCGGGCCTTTGTCGACGTGTTAACAAGATAAATGAGTTTAATTGGTTATAATGACTGATTATAACAAGATAACTATGTTATCTGTGTTATCAGTTTTCTGACGAAGATCCAAAATGGTGGTATACAAACGGGTTTGAAGTTTTTTTTTAGTTTAAATTTCGTTGTGACCCGTTTGAATGTTAGGGAGCAGTTCGGCGACCTATGAACGATATTTAACCACTGAGCCTGGTTTGAAATCAACACCGTACCTGGACATCAAAACAACTTCAAGATCTTGGAGACTTTCCTCCCAGATTTCCTAATCCTCATCAGTAAATTCGGAGTTGATGAGATTAATTAGGTATTGTTTTCATCACAATTTCGCCAACTTGTTTCTGGCTCTTCTTCGGCATTTTTGTAAATAAAAACTCACAAAAAAATGTAAACAAACGTCAAATAATATAACGTAGGTGGGGAGGTAGCAAAATACCGAGGACGTTGTTGTTGTTTTTCGACATTTTATCTCAATTTTATGTCAACCCCTTCTTCTTCTTCTTCTTCACATTTTCACCCGGAGATTCGTGATAACACGTTAACACGTTACCGAGGGCCAGCATAGGGTGCCTCACGATTTTTCTGGGGATGAAGTTTTCTACTTAGCATCTTTAACTCGGCAAGCTCAACCGTGAATACCCTTAGTATTTCAGTGATTAAGTTAAATCCAGTTAATTATGTAATTTTAATGAAGTTAAAGTTAATTAAGATTAATTAAGTCGATTATTAAGCAGGGTAATAATAGGTACTAATAGAGCGCACGATATATGCGAACAACACAGCCCAGGGGGGAATCCCATGGACATCTGTTTGAGGGGTGCTTTAAGCTGTTCCCCTGGGCCCTTAAAACGTCTACAATCTTGACAAGTCTTTCACCATGACCGTATGTCTGATTTATTGTTGCCTGGATCAGCTAGTTGACTATTTTCTGTTCATTGTGATTGTAAGAAATGTCCTGTGTCATGCAGTTTGATTTCAGGTTGAGGAAGAAACACGTGGGCTGTGTTATTCCTATATGCTGCATGAATGGAACTTTTTGGTGTGAAATACCATCCTAAACATAGGAACATTATGGTATATTCGGAATCAGTGTGAAATTTCTTATTTGAATCACCCACAAAATCGGTTGAAATTATTCTTTGAAAATTCGCTCACCAACTCATGCTTCATGAATGGAACTTTTTTATTGTACTGAGTTGGATCGCATTTAGACCAGGAGCTGAACTTCCTCTCTGACCGGGATATCAAAGGGACTACAAATTTGTTTAGTGGCGGATGACAGGACTAATTTTTTTAGGATGCTTGAGGTCAGTCTTGAACCAATATGAGTAAAAAGAAGGTACTACACACAATTCTTCGGATTTCCTTCCGCACTTTCTATTTGATTCGAAAAAAAAGATGTCATAGCTTTCCGTATTATTTCCTTAACTAGGCTCCTAAATTCTACATATTGTTCCTTGAGGAGGGTATAATTTTTTGACGCTTTGCTCTTTTCCTGAAAGTTTACGAGTCCGGAGTGATTTTATAATTCCGTCCGTAATCCATTGCCTTAGTTTCTGCTCGCGGCTATTGACCTTGTTGAGCTCAGTTGCTGCCTCAACACATCTTTGTACCTATAAGGTTTTTCAGCTCCTCGGATGCATAGTTGACGTCGTTCGAGTTCGTAATATTTGTGAAGTCAGTTTCCCTAAATGTCACTTCCAGTCGTTTATAATAAATTAGATATTTAATCCTGATTTTAGTTCCATGGGACCTTTTGAAATAAGTTGTCGGAAAAATTAATACTGTAGCGAAGTGATTTGTTATGACGGACTTGATTATTGCGGAAAACATTTCAAGAACTTTTGTATTCGCAAACACGTGGTCAATTTGAGATTTTGAATCATGTAGTACTCGAGTTGGTTCGTTCAACAATGACAGGAAATCCATTGATGAAATACAGTCCACATAATGGTCAACTGAAGGATTGTTTTCGCTTAGCAAATCAATGTTTATGTTCCCTTCGATGAAACAATGGTTGGCAGTTTCACCCTTGAGAGTTTCGGTCAATTCGTCCGTAAATTCTAGAATAGCACAGTTAGCTGAAGGAGACCTATAAATACCGATCAAACTAAAGCTTTCAGGTCCGATGGTGAATCCTATGTCAATGCCTGTAGCTCCTTTGAATGAAATTTGCACTACAGTACAAGAGAAACTATTTTTACTGTAAACAACTACCCCATCGTTTCTATTACGGGGATTTATCGAGGAGTGACGCGTGTATCCTGGTAAATAGGTGGGGTGATACAAAAATGTTCCAAATACTGAAAAAAACCTTGGACCTCTATAACATACATAGAACTTCATCTAGATTTTTGCTGGCACTACGAATATTCATGTGAAATATAAGTATTTTATCTTCTAGGTCGTAATTACATAATCATTGATGTTTCCATATATATATTGATATGAATATTGATACCTATACATATATATATGTATATATAGAGGTTGATATTGAAATTAGCAATCTATGGGGAAACCATTGAATCTTTGAATCTTATCCAGACGGGGAGGAAGATTGAGAAGGTATTAGAATAGTAGGGATGGGTCTCAATTCCAATTTTCAGTAAGTATACCACAGGCCAAACGTGGTCCTATACAATGCCCCAGGCCAAACGAATGCTACCGAACGATGTGCCTGAGGCATACAAACGAACAACAACAAAACACAAGAAGCAAACAACGTAAATATACTCGATCAAGAGGTATGCAAAAATGTTACCTTCCAATCTCTGCTTCGAGATCATAGTATGCTTTCACATCCACTCCCCTCTTTATCTGGACGTCTCTGTAGGGGAACTTAGCCTCGAGCTCTGTAAAAGGAGAAGGATAAAGAATATACTGATGATAACACAGAATAATGGTATAGGTGAAGACACTGGATGGTAGGAGCCATCTTGAATACATTTAAGTTGGAGTGAGGGGGAGAATAAGTAGGACTCTTCTTGTTTCGCTTTATTACGTATTCAGCGGCGTTTAAGCAATCTTGGTTGATTTACGTTGCCAGCTATCGTTGTCTTTGTCCTGGATAAGTTTAGAAATATTTAAAAAAATACAAAAATCCGTGGAAAACCGAGTGCCACTCAACCCTCTTCATCCATTCAAATCATTCACACATTGTGATCGGCTACTAGAGCAAACCCATGATAACTGCAGCCACCTAACAAGTTATAGCATACATAATACATGAGCTTGCTACCAGTTGGCATATTTATTTTGGAGATAAGTCATTCTTAGTAGGCAATTTTGGTTTATTATTTTCAATAATCGAGCACGAAAAAAAATTAAACCCCCCCCCCCCCCCCCCCCCCCCCCCCCTCACACCATCAAAAATTGGTGTTTTACGTTTCAAGTTACGTAGAATCCAAAAATCGAACATCCGTCCGCCGTACGCGGCACTTTCCTTAGTTACCATGGACCAAAATTAATGGGGTCTAGTTGTGCCCTTCGTTTCATTTATGTCTCCGTCATGTTCGATCTGTTAGGGCATCGATCGACATGATTCTATTTGCAGTGACATCCACAGTAGTTCCATCCGACAAATGTTTACCTTTTTTGGCGCAAAGTAAAGATAACCAAGAGCCTTTTCTTGAGTTATCTATAAATAAATAGGCTATCGTATTTTGAATATTTGTAGCTGTAGGTAGGGACCTACTATCTTGCCTACCTACAGTCATGAATAAACCTACCTAATGGAACTACTATTTGATGCTTCTGCAAATACAAAGTTATTATTCATAACTCATGATGACAATATTCCAATCACATGTTTTGAAAGTTTGACACAAATATATTGAGTTGATGTTTGAAATTCATTGTTATTACTGTTTCTATTATGTGAATATTATATTTATAAGTAAATCTACACCCAACTCTCAGAAATATAAAACATTATTTCGATAAGTACTGACTTTCCTAATATCACCCTAAGGGTAAAAAGAAAGTATTGCCATCGGCCTAAAAACAAATTTCTTGATCTCTGCCAGGTGAAGAAATGTATACCCAAACTTGAGCATATCCATACGTCCAGACAGATGTAAGCATGCGTGGGTGTGTACTGTATGAACTGGTACATGATTGCGATCTCAACTTATAAGATTTCGGGACTCGAAAGGTAGCTGCAGAAGTTTCAGCTTCCAAGATCAATAAATGTATTATTATTAGGGGAAATACTAGACAAAATAGGCAAAAAAATTGTTTTTCCCAATGGCTTGAAGAGTTTGAGGAAGGGATTTTGTTTCCAGGAAAATACTTTTAGAACCGTAAGTAGGTATCTACTCCAAAAAATAACCATTTCTGAGTCCATACGAGTAAGGAAATTAAAGTGTGAAGCTCAGTTCTAGAGATTAATACTTATAAAGTAGACACGGGTTGAGTTGTGAAACGAACATGCGGATAGCAGATTTTCTGTTTTTGGTTTCGTAACGTTTCTCGAGATATTTCAAAGTAGGTCCCCTTTGGAACTCTAATTAATATGCCAAATGAAAGTCTTGAAAGATTCTTCATTCGAATGCGTCCACGTCTTCCAAAGCTAAGGCGTAATTCCACAGAATAGAAACACACTTGTGTTGATGTTGTGTGGGTATTCAACACTGACGCAGTAAACAGTCTGATCGGCTCATTCAGTTTACGTTCTTTCGAACAAATATGTGGATTCAAGGAGGCTCGACCCAGTTGGAAAGTTGCCACTTTTAAACTTTCCTGAAGGGCGTGCGAAATAATCGCAGAGTCGTCCCGTCAGAAAGACGCACCGATCCCTTCGACCAGACTTCTGACCCCTCATCACCACGATCGGGTAGACAGGAATCCCGCATGCGCGGCAGACGATCAAAACGTCTATTCGAAATGTTTCAATTCCTGAATCTCAGCAAACCTCACAGCCGGGACTACGCGTCGTCTTGAATGAGAGGACATACGATTCTAGGGGAACAAAATAATTTTTTGAACTGTTCTTATAAGAAATTTGACGCTGATTCCGAATACAGGGTGTCTCAGATAACGAAGACCACCC